>CM031581.1:5018699-5442675 GCA_018467065.1 Ephestia elutella | reverse complement strand
AATCACTAAACTAGATACCTATGTGCTTTCTTCTCCCTCGCTCTCGAAACCAAATATGTGATCATTTGAACATTTAATATTAATTTATTTCATTTCATTTTATACAGCGTGTCATTACAGGCTTATTAACCTAATCCAGCATCGCTAAAAATATATAGAAAAATTATTAATTTGGTACTCATAATAATGATCAGTGAATTTCTTCAACTAACAGTAGAATATGTCTATATCAGCTATGGAATTCGACATAATTAGGGCTACCACTGGAGACAACCGATACAATTTAGTACGCGAAGAAGGCGTACTAAACAAAGGCGGTTTAATATCTCTCAAGTATACAAATAAATCATTAAAAGCATTCGTATAATGTCTCTCGATCGCATCACAACAAGAGCCAAAGATCAGCGTCTGGAAATAGCGCTGGACTGCATTCAAAACTTCCAATTGACGATGCTCTATTTGTTGTCTTCCCATTCAGCAAGTCCTAAGTATAGTGTATAGGCATTATCGCATGCCTTGTTTTGATCTTGCACGTGGTTTAACTGTCTCTATACATTTCAAAATCATTACGAGCAAGGAAAAAGACGAATGCTATAAATCTGTTAGTGTTAATTCAATTGTCTATAGAAAAGTTATTTTCTTTCCAGTATTCTATTCTTCAATTTCAAAATCATCACCTGTCTTTTATTTAATGAAAGATCTATTATTTACCTTAAAACATTTTCCTTCCTTTCCTTTGCGTGCCGTCACTCCGACTCAACATCTTTTTCCTTATATAAGCTAATAAAAATACAAAAAAATATGCTTTGTCGATTAGTATGGTAACCTGACATATAAGATTGAGGCTTGGGTGCCCATGTGTAAAGGGCGACGTAGATATAATCATTTATTGAAGATAGATAGCTTATTTTGCTCTGTTAAACTATTTTCAGAGATTTTTAAAGTGCCTGATTTAGTTTTTCATGGTCTTTTTTCTTTGGCCACGATTGGGACAAAGCCAAGCGACCTGATATTATCTTTCTTGCGGACAATAAGGTTATTCAGTCTACAATATACAAACCAAGCAATGAGATTACAAAATAAATATGCCTCCTGTCAAATAACCAGACAAAAAAACTTACACCACGGAGGCAGTAACTAAAGTTCAAATTACGAAATAAACGTGAAGAGAGCGGCACTATAAAATATATTAGACAAAGCGTCTAATCTGACCACGTTGCCCAAGGATTTATAGCAAAATGGCTATTCGAGCCATCGGGACGGGACGTGCCGATGCCAGATCTCCAAAGCCGAGCATTAGGAGGAGTATTGACATGAATCAAACTAGCTTCTATTTAATTTTTCCACTTGAAGGTCGTAACGTAGATATATAAAATGAATTATCGAAATAATGACATTAATACACCGCGCGAATAAAATCTGATACTTTCAACTTTGACATTCCTAATGAAGACACTGATAAATTATTCAATCAATCTTGCAGTAAAATAAAACGACACAAATGTGTCCACAATTTTTTACCGTAGGCTCATGTAATAGCTACCTAGGAACCTAATATTATTCTTACATGACTTTGGTTAAAAGCAAATATCAGAAAACATAGAAAACCAAATATTACCAGACATGAAATTTTTTGACTAACATCTGAAGATTTTTATTCCCATAAAAAAATGAAGAAATTCTGAAGAGAAATGAACACAAGACTTTAAAATTAATGATTTATCGACAACATTTAGTTTGAAGCTTACGCGGGACGAATGGAATTCTGGTTTCACACGCAACAAATGCTCTCATTATCTGATGAACTTTGCTAGGAAATAGCGAGCATAGAGTAATGTTCGCTTCAGATACAAAATAAAATGTTGCTACAATAAAGGCTTCACTGATAGCAGTTTCTATAGCCTAGACTCGTTTTTGATCAGAATAAATGAGATGTTGATCAAAGGAATACCTAGAGAAATGTCATGAACATTTGGATTACTGGCTTAAAAATCTAAACGGGCAAATCCTTGTATACAAATCAGTTATACAAATCGTTAACGTGCTTTGTTTGAATAATAATACTGATGAAATTTGATTTAAACTAATAAAATCCTGAATACTATCAATACGTACCTACATATAATAAAAGTGTAACTGGTCTGTGTCTGGACATAGGAGACATTTAAGAAAAAAAAAACTCTGATGGATATTCATAGGGCTTATAGAAGCAAAAACCATTTTTTTAGAATCTTTATCTGTCTGTCTTTATGTCGGTTTGTATTTTTTAACAGTTATATTATTGAAGGTCTAACTTAAAATCTGGCACAGGTTTCATCTTGATACGCCGCTTAAAACCAGAGATATAAACAATAGTTAATTACTTGCAAACGAAGTTCGCGGGCACAAGCTAGTTGAAAATTAAAATAGCAAGCTCTGTGAGGAACATGGTCTATGCAGTCTGCGTGTCGTCGCTTCCACCGATCGCCATCACCTGAACGTTCATTCTGGAGCGTTTCCGTAAATGTTCATTCCGATTATTGTTCAATATTGTGATCTGTTTGTGGCTAATACACGGTTATGTTTTAACTGATGTTTCATTTATGTGGTTTTATTTAGCTTCACCTTTCCTGATCCGTCTGTAATTTAACGAGAAAAGTTCAGTATGATCCATACTTGGTTTTTATAAAATGGTAATTTGGCACGCATTATCAGATACTATAGAAACTCTGTATTTGGCATTATGTATGTGACATGACAAAGCAAAAGTATTGTAATATAGAGTTGATCTGGCGATGAAAGTAGAAGGTAGCGATAGAAGCCTTGTAATAAAACGATGCAACCTAACCGTTTCGGGAAGTAGTGGCAGACCAAAAAGAGAAAATAAAAAAATAAGATCAAAGAAAATCAAATTGTTATTGAGCGTGTTTCTTTCAGATTACCAGTTGTTGCTTCTGGCTGTCAAGATATGCCCATAAAGAGAATTCGTTTTTAGGGGTAAATGATTTTTAAACTGAATGTATTAATTTTTGTTGTTAACCCTTTCCAACCGACTCTTGTTTCCCTCTTTAAAAGTAGGTATTTATAAAGGCTGGTCGAGGTATCCCGTGACCAACGGGATGGCAGCTTCTTTGGCCAAAGGCTAAGCATTGCCATACAACTTGGCAATGCAGCCAGCCTTTTGGGCACGTTGCCGTGGGGCTACGCTCTTGACGCGGGGCTTTACAACTTGTAATTATTATTTTTTGTATTCTTTAGTTTTTAATTTTAGTAGGATTTTAATTTAGCTTGTATTTTAGTTTTTAATTTTTATTTTTTTTATAAACAGTTTGCAATTCATAATTGTCATTAGCAGTAAATTCAATGAATCTAGAGAATATGAAATTTAGAAAAGTTAAGTATGGGTTTAATAATATTTTCCCATATGTGTGTTTGTCCTATATTAATACTCGTATTTTCGATCACTGAGACTTGTAGTCTCCGCATTCAGAAACCATTATTGATGCAATTTGCCTCAATTACATGCAGTGGCCCAAGGTTAATTAATTGTGCACTATTTGTTTAATATCCTGTCGTGTCCCCACGGGCTGTGAGTGATTTAGTTAATTGAAATAGTTTAGTTTATCGATTATATCAATTTGTCACATAGCGATGTGATTGAACGATCTAAAATTGAGGTGGTTTGACCAAAATTCAAAAATTACAAAGCGTTTAGTCTTTAGTCAACTTACTATATAATTCAAAAGTCATAATTCAATCCATGATTTTGACCATCTTCTGCTAAACCTAAGAAAACAAAAACGTCAGAAATGTGTTACTTGTAAATTAAGATTTACGCCTGAACTTTAAATTAAAATAAAAAATAAAGTTGAAAATTATATTCATCCTAATAGCACAAAATTTTATGATAGATGAATTGCTATTTGTTGTTTCCAATAATTCAAGAAATTTAACAATTTTAATGAATATTTGTACACGGAGAGGAAATAATTCGGATTCACATGATATGTAAAGTATTTTTCATCCAAAATTTTACACAAAAGCAGAGCATTAAAGCTACATAGCTAGTTTTTGTTAAAAAAAAACAATCAACATGGCCAACTTTCGTTTTCATAATCTCTATTTCGCTCGCCTCAAGCCTTTTAGAATTAGATCGGCCAATTCCAGCCATAATGACTGCGAACTGAGCACAACATGCACTTTGTGGGGAATTATGCAGAAATTACCGAAATTAGCTCGAATTATCGTTGCTTACTGCCGATCTTGGTTTTATCCACTTGTGTCTATTCACTTAGCTCCTCAGGAGTTTCTGAGGAGCAGACATAATTTTGTGCAAAGAAAACTTAGTTAAGTTGTGTTGGCCAAAGATTGCAGTTATATAAAATTATCTTGTCATTTTTTTAAACTTGATATTTGATTATGGATACCTACTTACTACATTTGTTTGTTGTTTAATAACTTATTTACAGAAATAAATGCAGAATTATTTAAATTATTTTTTTCCTTTCCCTATATATATATTGTTTTGAAATGAGAAGAGCTTTATCTGCTGAGATTTTAAACTCCATCATAATTTTATCAAAATAAGGATATAAACAAGCTACTTATTTAAAAATAAAAAAACACGACTGACAACTAACATAGCACATGTCACTCGGAGGAATGCAAGGAATCTAACAATACCTCTCACATCAAAATCTGTTAAGCCGTCCAGGACTTATGGTGGAATAAAGAAACTTATATACATACCTTTTTTGGTCAGTCGTGTAAAAAACGATTCTTCTTCCATTTCTGACTATGTAGGTATTGCAAAGTTTTTCATATTTCCCTGGCCCATAAGACACATAAATAAATTACTAAATTATTATAACAAATTATGAACAAAGAATATCTGAAACAGGATTTTGGTCCCTATATCAGAACCAACGCGAACACACCAGTTCCCTCAGTAGCCAACATCAAGCCTGCCCCGGGCCCCCTTGCGTGACAGGGCCCAAATACCAATAATTTTAATACGAGTAATTACGAAAACTTCCATACATTATGCAAATAAATTAAATGCTGCTCGAACAGGCTTCCATTTTTTAAGAAATCGACTGCAACGTCTTGGCGTGAGGGAGTAATTTTCTGGCCCTGATAAATGTCGAATAATTTATTATTCGGCGATAGTTTACACCAGACCACTTATTTAATATTCAAGGTGCATAAGAAGGATTTACTTTTATAATAAGAAACACAGTAATATATTATAGAAATTATGTAAATTGGATTAAATTTGTTTTCTATCAAAATCTATCCTGACTAATATTATAAATGCGAAAGTGTATTTGTCTACTAAACCAATCTTCCTGAAGTTTTGCATATACACATTGTCAGAAGTACTGAGAAGGACAAAGGGTACCTTTCATTCCGGGAAAAAGCAATGTTCGCGTGGGAAATTCACGCGGGCGAAGCCGCGGGCAAAAGCTAGTCAGAAATAAAACACACATTTACCGACATATTTAGAGCAGTATGAAAACTAGAATAGATAACATACATACCTACCTACTTGATGTGTATTAGAAATAAAGTTTATTTATTTGTTATGTTTCTAGTAATATAATTTTTGAACTTACCTGTAACAAATAAGGGTTTAGGTAATAGACGTATATAGTATATATATTGGTTATAGTAGTATAGGTAGGCCTATAATCAAGCAAGTAGGATATAATCGTTATGAGTATTATAATAAGCCAAATAAATCAAATACTTATTTCAATAGTAATCTGATATTTTAATTCATTTAGACACGTCAAAAACCAAACATTTTAATAAATAACGAGCGAGAAACGGGACACTTATTAATGTGAAACCTATTGGAACGAAGCTCAACCATTTGTCTACAGAATATGATATTTTGTGTGGTCTGTGGTGTCCATGGGAAATGGTCTGACTGTAATTGGACTTTTTGTAACCTGTATTGGCCCCAACCGACCAAACTATGACCGTCACCAAACCGTCACCAAAGATTTGGGACGGGCTCAAGTGGACACTCTGACAACCCAGGACAGATCGTCCTGGCGCCGACGTACGAGGAGGGCCGACCCCAAATAATGGGATAAGGCACGGAAAAAGAAGAAGAAGGAGACTGGCTCAATGCAATCACATCATGTCCACATTAGCCCACCTTTGAGGCAAATCGACGTACAGTCGAGGGCAGATAAGCCTGATCCTCCTGGGATAGGATTCAGTGAGGTAGAGGGGTCAGTTTTATCTGGCCCCAACGACAGTACAGTACAACGATTAGCCCACATTAAAACTAAGAAATGTACAGTCACGACCACTAATATGTCAACACATTCGGTCTTTAATACAATGTGGTAAGGTCTAAAATTCTTAAACATATCAATCGTGACTGTACATGGATATGCTGCAACTTCCGGCCAACATGTAATAAAATGCGAGTATGTTATTTGTTTGTTTGTTCGGTACCTCTTTACGCTTTATCTACTGAATCAATGTCCCTGGAATTTTCATACATATCGTTAGAATTACTGAGAAGGACATTGGGTACCTTTCATCACGGGAAAAAGCACTGTTACTGTCGGAAATTCACGCTGTCGAATCGGCGGGCTAAAGCAAGTTGGATTTAAAGCTGAAATTGGACGATTCAAAATGTCCATTTTTTATACAACTGTAAAGCTTAAGTCACAGGGATTATGAAGGTATCGGGTGTAAAAAAAGTTTAATGTAAAGATCACTGACAAATTTTAAACAGAACAATGAGTTTGGTAATAAAGTATCGACTTTCACGGTGAGGACAAACGGATGGGCCTTTCGGGTGTGGATATAGTTACTGTACATTATTTTTGGGTATAACGCAATTAAAATGAAAATTTTATGAAGACATCAAAGTTTATGTTAGACGTTATGACTTTTTATATCATAATTCGAAAATATATTAAATTTCTTTAAATAAATCGATTGAATTGATTCGGCCGTGACAAACATTTTTATTTAGGTATCTCCGCTATATAAAATTTCTTTCGTTAGTCTCTTTTGCACAAACAAGGTTTAAACTTTTTTTTAATTGGCTAATAGGTCCCATTGCTGGGCAAAAGCTTCCCCCTCATCTCTCCAAATACCTCTATCGCTCGCTAGCTGCTGCAACCGCCTATCTCTCTCTCTCTTTCTCTCAGCCAAAAGACGTCCACTGCTGGACAAAGGCCTCCCCCAAGGATTTCCACAACGACCGGTCCTGCGCTGCCCGCATCCATGCGCAACCCGCGACCTTCACCAGGTCGTCGGTCCACCGAGTAGGAGGCCTGCCAACTCTACGTTTTCCGGTTCGTGGTCGCCACTCGAGAACTTTTCTGCCCCAACGGCTATCTGTTCTGCGAGCTATGTGCCCCGCCCACTGCCACTTAAGTTTGGCGATTCTGTGGGCTATGTCGGTTACTTTAGTTCTCCTACGGATCTCCTCATTTCTGATTCGATCACGCAGGGAAACTCCGAGCATAGCGCGCTCCATCGCCCTTTGGGTGACCTTGAGCCTTCTTATGAGGCCCATATAACCGCCTATCAAAGGCCGACAATTCATCAGACCACCTTATATTCGGCTTACTTAAATTAAAAACTTAAATTTCGAAATTTTCTTAAGACCCCGGTAGCAAAATCTTAAACAAGTATGCCTAACTAAATTCCAATCTATTAAAACTAATTCCCTTACCGCACCAATCCGACTGATCCATATTTATTACGAAGATAATAGTTTCTCTCGAGGTGCTTACATAAGCACCTCAAGACACGGGTGCTGTGCGTGACGTGTGGTAGTCTCGGGTAGATTAAGGTTGCGAATAGGGTTTGTACATGCATATTTATTTAGGTAAATAGCTCTAATCTTACAATGTAAATAAGCTCTTCTATGCTTATAAATAGAAAGAACACTATGGCAGCATTTATACACGTAGTTGTATTGAAAAATTGAACATTCAAAATAAAAGTGAAACGTTAGGTATTTCGTATTTTACAAAAAAAAAACCCTATCGTTTTTGTAAACATTTTCACGTAAGTATGTTAATATGGATAAGATAGATGCCTAGAAACAATTCAATAATTAGAAAAGATAGGAAGATAGGTAGGTAACCTATATTATTCTAATAAATTTTATAGCTGACAAATTTTTGACTGAAAGACTTATATAAATCGACCATTGTTTTATTCAAAAGCTTCTAACATCTTTCTTTCGATAAAAAGACAAGCAAACAAATTGAAAACATCCATAAAGATCCAAGAATTGGCTACAACCATGCCACAGCATAAGAACCCGATCAAAACACGTCTATTCTGATAAGTTATCCCGCTCCGCTCCCCGCCCCGCTCGCCGCCCCGCTAATGCCACCCATACACGCAACCTTCGCGAACTTTGTAATGTAACCGTTGATATCAGGTTACTGAAAGGCGTGGGCATTGACATGTCCGTGGTTTTTTCTTTTTTTTCGCTCCGACAGCTCGGATTAGGTTGAACTTCGATCGTTGATTGGGCTGGGGAATTATGGAAGGAGGATTTATTTTAGTCAATAATTTAAGTTAAAATTAAGTTAAAGTCGAGATGAAATCTCAATCAAATATATACCTAAGTTAGTTACATAAAAATGCAAAAACTTTTGACGTTTCTTTTTTTTATTTATGAAAAAACTTACAGAATTGATCCCTTCCTTCAATCCTTTTATAGCACGTTGGGAAACCATTTTTTTAACATAATGTTAACCCTTCGCATCTATTCCACGTGCGTCGGAGTCGTGACAACGTTGTCTCATAAACACTGAGCGGTATCTATGGTTTTTACCACAGATTTGTGTAAAACTAGATAGAGCATGCTACCAAGCATGAAGTCCAAAGGGACACACCATCACGCACCATTTTATGGCGATATCTTTAACCTTATTATTCTCTGTTTGGCCTTATGGTTGACTGGTAGGTAGACAAATACAATATGGCAAATATAATATTGTCCATATTTTTGTAATTTTTGTGCAAAAAGTCTTTTTTTATATATGTACGTGACGAACCGTACACCGGTGCGCTGAGTGTCGAACCTACGTCCCTCTGTTCCACACCTGGGCATATCTTATTAAGAAATCTATTTACATAAAAATCTATAGAAAACTGTTATCTGTTTACACAACAATGTCTTATCATAAGCTAAGTTGTATTTCTCTGTATACTATGTACGGGAAAATAAAAGTCACACAAGACTATCTCTTTATTTGGCGACTTATTTAACTATAATCTATACTAACTTAACCTATTTACTATAGCTAAGGGGAATAAAAGACGAACTATACGATATTTTATTTACAACTTGGCCTATGTTATTCTAACTATATACTATTCTAAACTATCGCTTGTCTGCTGTCACGAACAATATATATTAGCCTATACTGTCCCACTGCTGGACACATGCCTCCCCTCTAGTTCGCCACTTTTGTCTAATAAAAGTCTGACAAATAAAATTAAAAGGTTATAAAAAGTCATGTTGATAAAACTTAAAAGAAAATGCCAAATTGTTCAAAATTCTAAAATACTTATACTTTGCTGTATCAAGCAATAAAAGAAAAGAAATGATGACACCCCTGACCTCCAAAGATAAAAAAGTGACACGCTGGGCCTAAATTATAGTATTTTGATAAGTCGTCGCATCTAGCCATATATAAATTTGTGAAGGGTCTATGGTTTTACAAGATTGAGAGCGTGCGTGCGTCGGCGCATTTATAGCACGTCATTAGATGTTGCGACGCTGGACATTCTGATGTGTCTATCACCATTTTGGTCTATGGCGTTTATAGTTACGTTGTGTTTACTTTTTGTAAGAAAATCAAGTACTACAATTGGTTCAATTTATGGTGTCCATTGAGAATTTATAATTTTTGAGGTGTTTTATTATATTAATATTAGAAAAAGACAAGCGAAAGTATTAATTTGAGCATAGACTTAAAAACCATATCTGATATCCCGCTTCCTCAGCTGTCTGTGTCTCTAAGTAAAATTTAAAAAAAAATCTAGCTCTATGAATTTGAGGTAAAAAATCTTGTTTGTGTTATACGAAATATACGACAGTCAAATAAAATACTTCACAAAGAAAAAATCCGTAAGAGTGAAAAAGTATAGTGAAAATGATTAATTTTATTTTAAATAATGTAAAGTTACTGTTGGTTAAATAGAGAATAAGAACTTATGTCTACAAATTTTATTTTGTATTTCTGTACATAGGAAAAATTTTTAAAATTTTCATTTTATATACATTTCTGTTGTATTATTCAATAACTTAATTGTCATCTCCTTCTTTAAATTTTTAAATATAAAATATTATATTTTATATTATTATTATTATTTCTTTCAAGTATTCAAACATTAAGTAAAATACTTCTCTTCAATTAAGTTATTATATTGAATTTTTTTTATGAGTAAGACAGTATTAAAGTGAATCATAAGAGCTAATAAAAATGTAAAATACTGAGCCATAAAAGAAATGAATTGAAGATGCGAAATATTAATACTTGAATGCCAAAAGTACAATGGCATCATAATACTGCTAAATTAATTTTTGAATAATTCTCATAAAATAAGGAGAGTATGAAACTAAAACTTAATAACTTAATATGTAAGTTTAATTTCTAAGTTACCTGTTGATTTAAACAAAAAAAATATATTTAAACTAAAAGTTTTATTTATTTGAACATGTCACAAAGATGGTATATTCTTTTCTTTTAGTTGATAAAATTTATTAATTATCAACAGTTATATTTATTACAGTTCTTTGGCAATTTTAGTAGATTAGTCACAAACTGAAACGGTTATGAAAAGGTTTTCAGCATTATTGATTTTAACATTTTAACTAACATTTTATCATAAACACAAAAATAAGTGAACATGGATTAAGTCGTTTGGGTCATATTTCTATATTTTATTTATTTTATGCATCAATCCAACCGTCAAATTAAAACATTCGTGTTCAGAATTAAAATTATTTTTTTACCCAATAGTAAATTATTCTCTACATATTCACTGAATCAAATTAACATTGGTGTAAATTTTGAGCAAAGTAAGGGTCAGCTCAAATTGTTCAATGAATGTAAATAACTTGGAGTTTTAATAAAAATAAACCTGTTCCTTTTAATCATAGGTAATCATACATTTAATGAATATATTTGCACATATCCAAAAAAGTAGAACTAGAAAAAATCAAAGTAATATATTTTTTTTAGTATTTTCGATTCCGACCACCGATTTTTACAAAAGCATTAACACCAAATTGATTAAAATCGGCAAGCGTATATACGGCTGATATTTTTCTTCTTATTTTTTACATGACCAAAAAAAAACCTAAACTCGGTATATGAACACGTCCTTGTATCTGGAAGTAAGTTGTAATTCGCCAAAATAATCAGGCACGTCATGCTGCGTCGACAAGTCCTGAGAAGATGTTACACCAACAACATCGCTATGTTAACATATTGGCCCAACCTTACAACCAATCCACATACATTGCCGAGTTTTAATGTGAGCGATGCATTAACAAGAACAAAACTAAGCAATGTACGTCGTTTTAAAGTTGGACCAAAGTATGGAAAAGGCTTTAACCAACAGCATTTAGCGTATCTCCACGCATCAGTCATAAACTGACATCAGATAATAACTGACGTTTCATTTGACGCTTGTCGATTTTGTTATTGAGCAATAACTTTTGAGTTTCGCATTCTATTTTTATATTTTTAAATTGAGAGGATTTGTTTGCGTCCAGTATTTCCTTTTGTAACTTGCAACATTGTTGACGTTTAATTTATTGTTATTGAGCGGATCAGATACGTTTTACATTATTTTTAAACGCTCATTTGTTTTTTTTTTTTTTAATTTCATGATCAAGTCAAAATTAACTCATGATTAAATATATATCATGATATATGCAAACATAATGCGAGACGAAAATATGATTTTTCAGAGGAGTCATTTTTCATTGTCAATATTCATGTTCATAATATTCATAAAAAATATTAGTATGTTAATCATAATTATAAACTTATAATTGTAAGTCTTAATAATGATCTTAATACCTAATATAATCTCAAGTTTATAATGACCACAAATCGTTTCACGCAGGACAAAATGGCCGTTTGTGTGGATATGAATTGTGATAATATTGCAGATTCAAGACTCATATCACTAGATATTCCATATTAGTTTCCTTTACCTTACCTAATGAATAGATCAACAGTAAAATATTAAAAAAATGAAGGTAATAATTTTGTCATCAGAATAAAGTAAGCCAAAAATAAATATGAAATCTTTTTGCTCAATCTAAAAATATACTCATATTTTATTCAAGCCATTGAACAAATAAATTTCTAACGGCAAATCTTCTCAGTTCTTTCTGAAGTTATACTTTCTAAAATTACAATAAAACTATAAAGTTATATTAAAAAATATATTACTCAATTGAGCGACATTATAGTAATAAAACCGGGAATTTTTAATTTTACTTTTTACTGGTCAGATATTGTTAGAATTTTTTCAAGTATTTTATATCTGTGTTTTAGACCTCCAGTGCTAGGATTCAATTCCACCGGCCAACTATTTATGGTGAAAACGAGCGTTTGTTAGAGATATTATTTATAGTATTTCAACTATAACTTAAGCCTTTTGTCGCAGTAACGATAATGAAACCAGACACGGATAAATTTAATTCTTATATGGCAAATAAAATATAATATCTTTGAGTAAATGTTAACTTTATAGAAATCAATAAACATAAAGAGTTTATCCTTTAACTTCGTTATTATAACTGTAGATTTAATTTGACAATTTAACCTGTTTTGCCATGTATGATTGTATAGACAGAAATTTCGACGTAGTCAATTTAGATAGGTACCTATCCATCCTAATGTTTCGTCGTCGTTTGTTTATTCGTTTGTTTGTTTATTTATTTGTTTGTTTGTTACCTCTACACGCTTTATCTGCTAAACCAATCTCCCTGAAATTTCGCATACACATAGTTAGAAGTACTGTGAAGGACATAGGATACCTTTCATCTCGGGAAAAAGCACTACGTTCCCGTGGGAAATTCACGCGATCGAAGCCGCGGGCAAAAGCTAGTTAAGTATAAAAATATAAAAAAATCGTTTGTAAGTTTATCAAAAAAGGCGTGATGGTTGGTCATGTTATTATACCTATTTTGTTATAAAAATATTAAAACATTTTTTTATTGTGTTTTAAAAACTGATCCGGAAACAAAAAAAAAACAAATAAACAGATATAGGTAAGTACCTTGATATTCAACCTACTAATATTATAAATGCGAAAGTTTGGATGTGAGTTTGTGAGCTTGTGAGGATGTTTGTTACTCAATCACGCAAAATCTACTTGACGGATTTCGATAAAATTTGGTATATGGGTAGAAAAATATCGGGAATATAATGATTAGTGTAGAGGAAGCAAGAGAGATCTGTAAAGATCGTAGCAAGTGGAAATCGCTGGTCTCTGCATACCCCCACGGGAAAAAGGCGTGATAATATGTATGTATGAATGTATGTAAATATCGGGAATAGCATATTGGGTACCTGTTATCCCGAAATTTCCACGAGAGCGAAGCCCCGGGGCGCGGCTAGTATTAGATATGAAACACGAAACAGAATTTAGAAAAAAAAAAACCTCCTCAAATTCAAAAATAACCTCAAAACAGCATCAAACGCAGCAAGCTTGAAATTCTAAACCGCTTAGTATGCATTTATTATTCCGCGCTCCCCAAAGTAATTTCAGTCCTTACCTATGCGTTATTTATATGCTAATTCTAATAAACTCCTTAATCCGTAAGGACTGTACATTTTATGTTATCATCCAAAGGATACAGTATGACAAGGATCTTTTTGCACGTGAGTGAGGGCGCCACCTACGTTTTAAATATGAAATTTCAATAGTTTAGATATTAGTTCCGTTTTCTACCACGTGCAAAAAGATCCTGGTCGCACTGTACATTCTAATTTGTTTTAAATAGTTACTGTTTTTATGTAGGTTAGTTTAAAAAGAAGAATAAGGTTTTTTTTTCACATAAATCTAATAAAAATACAACTAGAATTCCATGCCATCTACTGTTCTAAAACGAGAATACCCATCGCACTGACGATGCACAAAAATGGACCTACGTATCTATTAATATACAATCTATAAACAAAATTATAACATATCTTACCCACGTCAAGTTTTATTAAATAAAAGACTACTCATTGATCATAAGTTCCGTCTATCAAGCGATGTATCACAAACATTAATTTGTCACAAATATTAGGCGGCCAATTAAAGGCCCACCCAGAAAAGATATTTATAAATTTAATTTTAGTTAACTTAACTTTCGACCGCCTTTTGCGTATCTTCCTTCCTTTTTTTTTAGTTATAAGTAACTTTATGTATCTAAAAATGTAATCTTGTGTGCTAATAAAGTATTCTTGTTGTTTTGTTTAACAAAATTGATAAAATAAAATTTTAATTATTATTTAAACTAAGATACCAAAAAAATATTTTTGACATTTATTTGATTCTCATCCAGAGAAAAAAATATCTGATAAGATTTGATTGAGTGATTGGCCGTTGCCGTTGAAATGTTTGCAATTACCATTATAATTTTACACATAAAATATTTTACCGTTTCCTTAAGATCGATATCTTCAATCATTGGAAGCAAGTGTATTAAATGAACAACGGTATACTTTCATCGAATTTTCTTATTACCAGTCTCTCATATAAATAAAGTTTAACAGTTGCTAAACCTAATTTACTAGACCTTTTCCCAGCAGTGGGACAACAAATGTTAAATAAAAATAAATTAATAGTAAAAAAAAAGCTTTTATAGTTACTATCAAGAAACCCTTTCATTTGATACCCATATTGTAGAAATGCATTACAAATAACTATTCTGCCATCTTGGATGGTCCGCCATATTGGATTTAGAATGACGTCACATACCATATCATGCATTGTCGTCCAAAACAAAATTTCAGCTCTATCGGTTGAAGATATTTACTTCAAAATTGAGTTCTAAGATTCCACCCGAACGAACATACTTACATACATTGCAAGTTAAATAAAAGCTATTAAAAAACTCATTTGAAACCATCCGTAAAGAAGTACAAATCATTCGCATGGTAATAAGTAGGTATATCAAGCAAGATAGTAAGAACTTGACGTAAGAATTATTACAATCACCTCATACCACACAATGACGTGGAAACCTTATACCCCTGGAGCCGACCAATCATTGACATGGATATAGGCTTATGCTGGATGGGCGAGGCCTGGCTTTTTAGTATTGGGTTACAGCTTACTGGCAGTTGTATGGTATTCATAGATATCCGTTATTTTCATAAGTCGTCTTTATATGAGCTTGCTGAGGGTCCCATTAACAAGCCCCTATGTTTTTCAGTTCACAAGACTGAGACAGATGTTTTGTGCATTTTGACTTCATCCGACTTTATTTGCCTTTCAAATCAGATTTGTCTTGTATTTAATTTAAAAAATATATAGAGCAACACGGACTTCCGCGTGCAGAAGTCCTTGCTGCTCGAAGAAATAATATAATACAGACAAACTTTACGATGAAAACAATAGTCGGAACATTCGACATAAAACACTATTGCAAACCCAAATCCTTCACAGACATAAAAATCTAACAAAGGGACAAGAAAAACAAACGGTCTAAAAGCGCTCAAGTACAGCGCAAATCCCAAAAGCAGATGGTATCTCTAACAGAATAATACACCCATGAGCGATTTCCTTAATTTCGTGAGCCGAATCAAGGAGCGATCCCTGATCGTAGTTAGTGATAGTGATATAGCATAAGGGCGGATGTACACTTACATTTTTTCTTTACGACTTTCGCTGATGCTTAAATCTATAGACGAAGTGACAGTTTTATTTTGTCTGCTTGTATAGTCTGCTGCATAACCCTGACCCCCTATCCCCCCTATCCCCTCCCTATCCCCCCTATCGCCCCTATCCCCCCTATCCCCCCTATCCCCCCCTATCTAACCTTATCCTATCTCAGGGGGGTCTGATCTACCTAATATGGCCTTACCTACTACAGCTCAGAAATCTGCTGGGTTATATCGGTGTCGGTTTCGAAGAAATCATCAACACACAAAAGATTAAATTCATAGTTTTATCTGATACCAGTGTATCGTTGCCCTAAGTATAAATCTTTATTTCGATCAGGCGGCAGTATCCCAAGATGTCAATCGTCAATAAGGTTACTGAGATAATGTGACCTCGCACTTTTTCTCTTGTTTCTTGTGCTCTGAATAAAACCCTATTTTATCTACGCTTGACAGTTGAACATTAATCGGTGACATTTATTAATGTCATCGATTTTGAGGTGATTAAACGAAAACTATGAAAAAAATAAAATAATTACTGTAAAGTAGGTGAATTTGAAGTAGGTAAGGTACTTTTTATTCTGTAATTCCCAGCATAAGGCGCATATAATAAAAAAATAATAAGTTATTTAAAAATGTATAGTTTTAGGACAATAGAAATATCGTGTTATTTCGTCGGGTATAGTAAAACTACAGAAATAGACATGTGTAACAAAACTATTCCTCATCTCAGCGACCTGCCAGCTAGTCGGGCGTCAGTTGTCATTTTGTCAGCGGTGAGAAAACGTCTACAACTGTCAGTTGTCATATTGACAGCGGTGACAAAATGTCCACCAGCTCGGCTCCGGGTGGTCCGCTAATTGCTTGTCCAAAATTTGACAAATATACTTGACACGTTGTTAACAGATAGTTTGGACAATTTGTCTTATTCGAGAAAGAAGTAAAAGTAAGAAAGTTGATCGGAAGTGGAATTCTTATCGTAATCGGAAAGGTAACAATTTTCTAGAGGAATCTTCTACGTTATAAATTTTAGTCTCGTTGTTGCTTACTGATTTTTGGGGCGTCCTATGTTCTTTTCTAATGTTCAACTTTATACATGTCTAAATATTACCTGAAATTGGAGTGAGGTTAAATCCTACTAATATTATAAATGCGAAAGTTTGGATGTGAATTTGACAATTTGTGAGGATGTTTGTTACTCAATCACGTAAAATCTACTGGACGAATTTCGAATATATTTTGTATACGGATATACAAATACCGGGAATAGCACATAGGGTACTTTTATCCCAAAATTCGTAATGGAGCGAAGCCCCGGGGCGCGGCTAGTATGTAATAATATCTGGGAACAAAAAGACGAATGGAGTCTTTAACTGGAATAATCTCGTCTCTATACCACTTAATTTTGTAACAATTGAATGGAACTTTTAATATGTAAGAAAAGTTATTCAAAGTAGGTAACTTTACTTACAATAATCAGACAAATTTGTAATAATCATTTACTTTTGTACTTAATTGTCTATTCCCAGCTCTGAGACAGGGTGGTCCATTCAGAGCAGACGAGAGAATTATTGGAAATTGCCTCCTTGCATCAACTCTGCTGTCGTTCACGTCCTAATTGCAGTGGACTGTTGACGGGCGCAGGATTGTCTCCATGTAACACTGAAATAGCTTCTTCTAAATATAATATCGTAACAGAGGGACGCATTTATCTTATATGGTAGGAATTTTAATTTTGACATTTTCTTTGGAAGCTATGTGTTTTTAAATGAAATTTTCATGATGTTTCCATTGTAGTAAGGCGTCAGTAATTATAATGGATTTGCGTAGAAAAGTCGCAGAGTAGATAAAATCTTACGTGGCTTGACTTATACTGTACGTACTTCTGAGTTTGTAGACTTTTATGACTTATATACTTATCAGACTTTATCGACAACTTATGGTCAAATTACAATATCCTTTATTGCATATAATAAACAAAACATACATGATATTCTGTATTTTTATAAGTAATTGCTACGCATAAGATTCACTAGGATAGAATAAAAATTTATTTGACACAAACTAAAACACACAGGTTATTTACTATACATTCAACAATATAACAATAAGATAAATTCATTCACTATTGAGTAATTCAGCTGCTGTCGCTAGATAGAAATGTCGGGCCAAATGCCATAGTCGATTTGACTCGAAAAAAAATGACGATCAGCGGAATAACCCAGCATTTAAGCAAACGCAAAATTCTGGCGTCGCGTATTTTAGGTTCTATTACAGTGCCTTTCACCAGCTAACATAATTAAGAGCTAAACGACGGAGATAATAAACAAAAGCTGCTATTTCCAATAATTCTGTCGTTGCAGAATGGGCCACCCAGTATTAGAGGACATACGGGCGATAAGTATAAGCAATTGCGCTGCGTTCTAATCTGCTATTATTTTTACTATCAGTTCTTTAATATAAGGTAATAATATCTTAGTTATATATTACTTGAAATTAGCTTTTGTCTGCGGCTTCATCCACATTACACCAAATCTTCTTCTTCTTCTTCTTCCGTGCATTATCCCATTATTTGGGGTACATCAAATCTTCCTAATAAATCACCTTTAGATATATGTCAAAATGTGGCGCAGGTTTCATCTTGATGCAGATGCAGCTAACAACCTGAAATATAAAAAAAATTGTTAATTCAAGCAAATGACTAAGTTGCGGTCAATGGCTACCTAGTAAACTAATAAAACTGCATTAATTCTTTCAATTGATTCATTATTTGTTTGGCTCACTGATATTCATACATAAAATCATTCCTAAGTCGTCTTAAAAAAATATACTTCCCTTTGTCTTGAATTATATTTTTGTGAAAAAGGAAGCATATTGGAATCATAATTTTATGTAAAGAAAACCAACGCGTTCTAAGTCGCAATTCCCTCCCGTATGTTCCAATGATTGCAGAGCGTATAATGAGGGCAAGAAAGGGCAGGCAGTCACGACCGTCCTACATGTGCGACCTTCAAGGCAGCTGCTATGATGCTTAGCTTTTATTGCCGTTTATCTTCTGCTATAGGAACATGCAAGCCGAGACCGCGAAATAGAAGTTTTTTTTCTTGAGTGTATTTTTTGGCCAGTGATATTGTAAGGAAACCTAAATCAGATGCTGTAAGGCTACTATAATATTGGCAAGTACGATGAAATTAACCCCATATCGTAAATTAGCTGCGCCCCGGGGCTTCGCTCCCGTGGAAATTTCGGGATAAAAAGTACCCTATGTGCTATTCATGGTATTTTTCTACCCGTATACCAAATTTCATCGAAATTCGTCCAGTATATTTTGCGTGATTGAGTAACAAACATCCTCATCTATTCTCAGCATACATTTTTTGTCGAAATTACTATAAAATTACCTATTTATACCAAAAATAGGTAATTTTATAATAATTTCGACCAAAATTTTTTGCTGGGTTAAGTTTATATTGATATCAGGTATACAATCACTTTTAGCTGCAAAAATACTTTAGCGCCATTTTCCATTGCAAAAACTTTTTAAAATCCAACAAATGAACTGCTCCAGTTAAAGTAACTGTCGCCCCCCACTCGTTGTTCCGGGAACCTCGCGTCTGTCCGTCTGTCACGCGCAATTGTATCTGCGGACGACGTTGAACATAAATTTCGATCGTTATCTCCCTGCCTGGGTTGAAGTCATAGAGTTGTCGTGTAGTAGATGAACAGTCGTTTAAACAATACGGTTTTGTTCATGCTAGAAAAATATTGTGTCAGACGAAGCAAATACTATATAAACTCTAGCGAGTTAATACGCGCAGCTCCGGCTAGAAATTGGCAACTTATGCGACACTAGCGCCTCTTCCTGGACGAAGTTGTATTTTTTAAATATTAAAGGACCAACATATAACATGTTAAAGTGCAAATAAACTGTGTTAGGTCACCTCCTGCCACCAGATGGCTAGTTGCCAAACCAATGTATGGGAAATGTCAAGAGCTGTGCGTATGACGAAGTGATCAGAAAGCTAGCAAGGAAAGCTCTTAGATGAGAGTTAAAGGACATCTGAGATGACACATTGTGAATAATTCACTTCAGAATTAAGTACCTTTTTACATGACTGACCAAAAAAGTGTTATGTTTTCAGGGTTTATGTATGTATCATATGTATGTATGTTTGTATGTGTGTTTTGTACTTTGTATGTATGTATGTAAGTTTCTTTATTCCTGAAGTCCTGAACAGCTTAACAGATTTTGATGTGGGAGGTATTTTTGGATTCCTTGCATTCCTTCAAAAGTCTATGTGAGTTGTCAATCGTGTTTTTTTTTTTAACTAGCTTTTGCCCGCGGCTTCGCCTGCGTGAATTTCCCACGGGAACAGTGCTTTTTCCCGGGATAAAAAGTAGCCTATGTGCTATTCCAGGTCATTATCTACCTCTGTACCAAATTTCATCGAAATCCGTCCAGTAGATTTTGCGTGATTGAGTAACAAACATCCTCACAAACTCACAAATTCACAAACTCACATCCAAACTTTCGCATTTATAATATTAGTATGGATGATTGTCTTGTGTACAGATACTTACTTACGAAGGCAAATAGTTACGAAATATACATTCCGTTTTTTTTGTATTAACTCTTTAACATGGTCTGATATTTTTGTGTCTTTATTTTTTACATGAAAAGGAACACTTAAATGTAGAAATCTCCCAGTGAAACATATTGTTCATCTACAAGATAAGAAATAAATCTATGGCTTAAAGCATAAACACAACGAAAGATATTTAGCGTGGAGACGCGATTATTATCATTAAACGCTCGGTCCTTTAATTTAGCTGTGACTATTTTGAAAATATTGCTCAATACAAATCAAAAGAAACCTTTAAATTTTTATGTGAAATGTAAATAGGTACGGCAATACTAGTACTGCGAAATTTTTTAATATTATAAAAGGTCTTCGAGGTATGACTGTACTTATGACGCTTGACTGTACCTTACAGAAGAAGGTACCTACTCTTTTTTTTTATGAAACATACTAGAGTTAGTATAATCAACAGCATAATATTACGTCTTCTACACTGCAGTCAAGTAAAATGCTGCTGTAATAGAGGCGAATTTGAAACGAATTTGTGTGGGTAGATGCTAAAATAATCACTAGTGTAGTGTATTTTATAAATCGAATAATTAAAATTAACCGATTCCAGCTCTACGACAACATAATATTTTTCGACGGATTGGTTTTAGAACGCGCGCATTCCAAATTCGAATTGACATCTGAGCGGTTCGCCTCTTCGAGCGGAGGCGTCTTATATGGATATACAGAGTGGAATAGATTCCGAGCCGGGCTTACTTCACGCGTTGTCAGACTGAATAAACTTCCAAATCGATTCCGCAGCTGCCAGTGACAACCCTGAGGTTCGTTTCTCGATTTGCATAAAGAAAATCGAATGCGGGTGTATCGATGTAACGTTTTAAAATTTAATGTGTTTATGATATTTAAAGGACCGTTTTAAATTATATTGACTATATATTATAGATGTTCAAGATCGACAATGTAAAAAAAAGAAAAACGGGAAAACAGTCATGATTTGGGAAAGATTTTTTATATAGTATATTTAATTCCAAATAGGCTAACAGAATATCGCGTAATAAGTAGCGTTGTTCAAAATTGCAATTAGATCAAGCAAAAATAGATGTTGTGTGTGATTAGTGCGACGTTTCAGCAAAGATCATTATTTTTTCTTATAGAGTCAAATAAATAGATTTCTCATCATATCATAAATCAATTACAACAACAAAATATTTACTAAAAGGGAGAGGTTATAAAAACGTCAGAGATAACACATTAGGGCCCGAAACATTTTTATTGCATTCATACGCGCGCCATTTGACGCATCAACCTATCGAGGGGCTTTTACACACAATTTGCGTATTTTCTTAAGGGTCAGAAAGCGTGAATAAGAAAGTTAGATTTCACCCCGACCCCCTGTAAACTACAAGAGCGCCCCTCAGAGGAACTAAATAGTAAAATTTAGCTCCATCTATCTCATAATCTCTAAACCATCTAATAAACTGTTTTTTTTATTTCAACCTTGTTCAACAAATTTGTTCTTGAAATACTTATTTAAAAATGAAAATCAAGAAAACTCAAATTAATGAATGCAAAATTAAGGAAAAGTATACAAAAAATGTGTTTTAGTCAGTGTTTTCGTAAAGCCACTTACGTAGTAAGTAATACATGTATAGTACGTTGAAATATGTAATGTAACATTTCGACAGTGATGTCATATTAGCGTTTGGCCAAACGGTTAAGTTGATGAAGTTAGATTAGGAGAGTGCTAGGTGCTAGGTTCAAATCCTTGCTGTTATTTGGGAATTCGGTTTTCTTTTTTTATTAAACATAACTTTATGGTGAAAGTGATTTTGTTTTTTTGTTAGGTACCTCTTCACGTTTTATGTACCTACTGAACCAATCTTCCTGAAATTTCAAATACACATACCTAGTTAGAAGGACGGAGAAGGAACCTTTCATCCCGGGAAAAAGCACTGTTCCCGATGAAAATTCACGCGGAGTGAAGCCGCGGGCAAAAACTAGTGTTATATAACATGAGAAATTTCACATGCATTTCGAACAAGTTGTTAGAATAATGGTTACGTACAGACAGCCCGATCAAAACGAGAACTGTTCAAATCTCCTTCGTGATTTTTTTTTTTTGATTTTTTTAAATTATAATACATTTTTTTATATTTTATTTTACAAACAACATTTAATTATATACCGACTACGTCGGCACGTGGGAGATATATAAGAAGAAAAAATATAAACACAGTCTGTCAAGAAAGTCGTGTCGTGTGGGTAAAAAGTGAACAAACATTATCCGATACATAAACGGTACAAATTAGAAAAAGAGGCGCCCTCTTGTCTGTCGGCTTTCTTATCGCAGTATAATTTTATTAGAACTTCAGAGAAAAATTCGCAGTTTCGATTCCCAGTACAATTTTTTTTACTTTGTTTTTTATTTTTTATTTGGTAATTATTTTTATTAATAATATTGTTGACCATTAATGAGTGTATTAAAAATGCATTTATTCAAGAATAAGCAAGTCTGATTTTTTCGTGATTCACGTCGCAAAGCAGCATCGTGCTGTTTTGACGACTTTTTGAGAGCGCCATCTAGTTCTTGATTTGTATAACAACCCCCATGTTAATATATTTTACGTAAGTAAATTTGCGGAGCAATTTGACATGCGTCTGCCTTGTCTAAATGCCACCGGCAGTCTGAGGACAGAGAGGTAAGACGAGTTGCCATATGAACGACAAGGAAGGTATGATGTTTCCATTAAAAATTGCGATGGACGTAGGTGAATAATGTTATAATTTAAGATTGTGTAGAAATAAATAACTTGTTTTAATAAATTCTTTAATTAAAAATTCAGTAATCATATGAACTACATTAATGTGAAATAATTTTTTAAATATCATTGTACTACAGAGTTTTTTGGTAATTTAGGTACAATGTTTAGGATTAATTTTTATCGAGCAAACTTAGTCAAATCATGTTTTTCGGTTCTTGCACTGTGTTGCTAATTTCTAATCTATTATTAGCAAAATTTTTCAGAACTGTACAGTAAGTGCAAGCAAAGTAATTTGGTAGGCAAAACGCGAAATTCTGAGCCTTAAGGCATCAATCCATTACTGCCTATATAGATAGAGTGCGTTTCATCAAATAGTTCCTTTGCCGTCATGTTGGCAGTAAAACTAATAATATTCAACTAGCTGTTACAGTGGTTTTTTACGAGTTTTGGCTTAGGACGTTCACATAGTCGTCTTTTACGACAATCCTGGCTAAAAAAAAATAGCTATTGGTTAATCCAAGTAACAATTAATAATATAAAAAATTTTGCTACCAACGCGTCATGCATTGTTTTAATGTAAAGTCAGATGCAGGGAATCCTGACTCCCCCCTATCTCACAGCATCCTATCTCAGGGGGATCAGTGTTTGCACCTGACTGTACAATAACTTTCTTTTCAGTGTACATGGTAGATTAACTTTGATCTAGCCTTATAATTACAAAGATTCCTGAGATATGAAAATCAAATCGTTGTGAAAATCAGTTTCCAAAAAAGTTTGTTTTTTAATCCTTAAAAAAAACATAAATAAAGAATTGCTTATTGCATACCATGTATGTGTTATGAGGCTTATTTTTATTTTGAATTGCTGTAGAGTCAGATGACGTTATGTATTTTGATTTTTAAGATTTGTTTGAACATTATCAGTCGCTAAAGTAACTCTCATGCCAAAATTTTTAAAATGGCATAAAAAATATAGGAAAACTTCTTGAGATATGGATGAAATATATCCATATTAATATACATATAGGTGTTCTAAAGATTTATTTTTGTTTAATCCGTGTCCCAAGGGAATGAATTCGTATGGTATAGTCGGTCACTTTTATCTTGTTTCCACTTTAGGGGTTGAATTTCCAAAATTCCTTTCTTAGTGTTCACTTACGCTATATAACGAACCTCTATGCACAATTTCAAGGTACTACACGTACATTCAGCGGTTTCGTCTCTGCGTTGATTTCCCAATCTGTTTTATAAAACAGTTTTACGCTTTTAGGGGTACAACTTTCAAAAACCAATTATTGCATCGTTATATGTTATGAACCAAGAACGTAAATCTATTATGTACTAACGCACCTTTAAGGGTTGAATTTCAAAATTCCTTCCTTAGTTCTCACCTACGCTATACAATAAACCTATATGCAACATTTCAAGTCAATACGTTCAGTAGTTTCGTCTCTGCGGTGATCGTAAAAATCAGTCATTAACGATTTTATATATACAGATTATATATACAGATTGGGTCAGCGCAGCGTAGACTGGCTAACCCCTAAACCCCTATTGTCACAGTTTCACTTATTTTATTTTCCCCATTTATGCTCTTATGAACATTTCTAAACAAGAGTAAATATTCATTGAGTCGTTTCTGCGGTAAAAAATATTTTTTTCAGATTTTATATTAAGATTTATTTTATGGTTTAGGTTGCTCTTTTATCAAAACTAGATATTAAACACTTTTTTACTATCTGTAGAAATTTGTTTATTTAAATAGGAAGAAAGAAAGATGAATTTATTATTTATATACTAGCTGTCGCCCGCGGCTTCGCCCGCGTGAGTTTCGCTTAGATGAAAAATCTTTTTGTGTTCCAAACTGTTTCGGATTTTCGATTTTTATACGTCTACAGAAAATGTTCATCAGATTAATAAAGTTATGCTAAGGCGCCATTTCCATATAATATGTTATAGTGTAGCTGCTATCTTGGAGTTATTCATCAGATGTTCCAGATCTTCAATTTTTATGCGTCAGCAGAAAATGCTCATCAAGTTGAACGATTTTTGCTAAGGCGCTATTTCCATATATGTTATAGTGTAGCTGGTCTCTTGGAGCTTTCCATCAGATGTTCCATATCTTCAATTTTTATACGTCAGCAGAAAATGCTCATCAGGTTGAACGACTTTTACTAAGGCGCCATTTCCATATATGTTATGGTGTAGCTTGTCTCTTGCAGTTCTTCATCAGATGTTCCATATCTTCAATTTTTATACGTCAGCAGAAAATGCTCATCAGGTTGAACGACTTTTGTTAAGGCACCATTTCCATATTTCTTATAGTTTAACTGTTCTGCTTTGGTTCTTCATCAGGTGTTGCAGTTTTCAAAATCAATTATAGCCTAAATGTTGCCCAGGCTTATTAGCTACACAACAAAAAAAGTTTCATTCAAATCGGTTCCGTACTTTCGGAGATTAGCGTGATCATACATACAGACAGACAGACAGACAGACAAGAAATTCCAAAAAAAATTTTTTGCTTTCTATTATTGTTTTTAAGTGTCCCTCTATCCATTTCAGTTAAAAATACTAAATGTACAGACAAAATATTTTTACTGTTTTATTATATGTATAGATTAAATAGAATGTTCTTCCTTCAATTTATCTATTTTCCTAGTAGGCGGGGCATTTAATTTTTTTTTACCGACAAATTCATACAACCATGATTCTTATACTTAACATTATTTTGATGTTTTTAGACATCTTTATATAAAAAAAAAAAGAATTTTGATGATCCGATATGAAATGGGAGGGGTAAATAAACTATACTGAATTGCTCGTAAACAAAAAAGTTTACAATAGAGATTACTGTTCACAATTAATTAATAAGACTTCATTTACCTGTAAATAAAAGTTGGCCGGTTTATATTAAGGCTTTCTAGTCATAAAATGTATTTTTAACGTTATAAATGTCAATATGGTTTTTATTTAATTAGAGGAAATCGGGTTCATAAACATGAGTCGTTTTTTAAAATTAAGATTGAATAATTCACACTACGTACGAATATACAATTTTCTTGACTGTAGAATTAAAAAAAAAATTAAATTAATAAAAAAAAACTGTTGTAGTCACCCTTATAAAAATTGAGGATATGGTTCATTACAATCGTATACGAATAATATATAAAAGTCACCATTGCTGGATTTTTTGTTTTTGTACAGGATGTTTTTAAAGTATAAAAATTACAACTCATTAAAAAATCCATTTTGGATTGTTATTTATTGGTGATTTTTTGTGATGCAAGGCTGCACACTTTATTATTCGTAAGGAAATAACAAAGAAAATCACCTATTTTTGAACTGTTGTGATAACATAATAATGAGTCATTAAATAAAAAAAAAAATATCGTAGGATTTATTTTTATGAGCGGATGTCCATAAAATTGTTAAAATTTAAAACGGCGTCCACGGTACATTAATACAGTATTTTGTGTAGATTATCGATTGACAATCCTGTTAAAACCTAATTTGTTATCATGAAACATTGTGATATCAAAGGTTGGCAATATCTATAATTATTGAAATATTTCAATGAATGAATCTAGCTCTGCTGATCTAAAATAGAAGTTTGAGTCATGATAGGTATGTATAGGTAAAGGTCAATTATATTACGCGCACCAATCATTAAAAAAATTAATAAAGTTTTGAATACTTGTTTAGTGACATTCAATAAACCTTTACGGTTGTGGCACAGAATTAATATTAGCCTACTACGTACAGAAAGGATAACTCCTGCCCCTCCCGTAATATGGCACCCCCCGCTCCTGTATCCGGATGCACTCTCCCCGCGATTCTTGTGTAATCTGTGGGACGTTCGACTATGAAAACGCACACATTGACGTGTTACTGACGTGTTCACGGATATACAGTTTCATTTGTAGTAGTAGTAGGTAGGCATATTTGACGCGCCGTTTCTATGAAGCGCCCGCCCTGTGGTTGTGGTGTTCAACGATCCCGGCGTCCACATGAATTTATTTATCTTTATTTGTCCGGATTTTTCACTTTTTCTCGAAAAATATAATAGATACGAAAAAGGTATCAAAGGCAAAGATAATCCTTATTAAATTCTTAATAAAACATGTCCTATATCTTATTTTGATAGACTTGACGGTTTACGAGCTAAAAGTTGTGTTTGGGGCACATGGAGTGAAAATGTACCTAAAAAAGGTGTATTGTTGCTGTTTTACTATTATATCTCGAAAAAGATCCATAATTTCGAAAACATTTCAAATTCTGCGTTAAATGGGACTAAATACATATATTTTGGACCACTCTGGCCCATAGTAGTGCTCATCGAAATTACACAAATCCCACAGATATTTTAAATGCGAAAGTTTAGGTGTATGTTTGATACTTAACTACGCAAAATCTACTGGACGGATTCCGATGAAATTTCATATACTGCTAGACAAATACCGGATATAGTATATAGGATACTTATTATCCCGAAAACCCTACGGGAGTAGGGCCCCGAGGCGCAGCTAAATAGCATTTTTCATAGGTATGGAAAACTTGCTACGCCCCGGGGCTCCGCTCAGTTGGGAATTTCGGGATAAAAATTATCTTATGTGATTTTTCAAGTCTTTCTCTATTTGTGAACTAAACTTCGTCGAGATCCATCCAGTAGACTTCGTGTGATTGAGTGACAAAAATTTCAAGTTTGTATGGGAACTTCATCATTTATGATAATATACTAGATGCGCCCCGAGTTTCGCTCCCATAAGATTTTCAGAAAAAAAGTAGATTATATGCATTTTTAGGTTAAACTCTACTGGTGTACTAATGTTCGTCAAAATATGCTCAGTAGATTTTGTGTAATTGAGTAACAAACATACATCCGAGGCATCCGGATACGTAAAAATAATTAGGTTTGTTACTCAAATACACAAAATCTACCGAGCATATTTCGACGAAAATTAGTACACCAGTAGAGTTTAACCTAAAAATGCATATAATGTATTTTTTTCTGAAAATCTCATGGGAGCGAATACTACTTGGTGATTATCAGCTAGTGTGTGAAATGGAGAAGGCAATGGCAAACCACTCCATCAAAATTGCCAAGAGAGTCGTTGTGTGTGTTTCATTCCAAATTATGACCACCGACCCTCAGTCATGAGGAGATACGACTAAAGAGAAAGAGCTCTGCCCTGGAGCAATTTTGGAATATTTTTTCATAAAATCCTTGTCCTGACAATAATAGCTTTATGAAATTAATAGTGATTTATAAGGTACATTAAACATATATACATTCTTATTTAATCACTGTCCTAGCATTGGACAATTGTCTTTATCTCTCTTTCTTCTTAACATACCTACAGCCGTTAATTGTTTTTGAGGGTTCATGTAGGTAAGTATGTATGTATGTATGTATGTAAGTTCTTTTCACCATATGTCCTAAACGGCTAAACATATATTGATGAGAGAGGTATTTTTAGATTCCTTTGCATTCCTTCGAGTGACATAGCCTATGTGAATTGTAAATCATGTTTTTTGTTTTTTAATAATTAGCTTGATCAATTATTTTAATCTACGTAAAAATAGTTATCAATACTATATCTTATAGTGACCTAACGGGATTTTTCTTACAAAATGTAAACAAAATCTCAGAAATACCTACCTAGATATTCTTATCACCTAAAGCCGTAGGTCATTGATAGAATTCTTATAATTTAGTCTTTGGAAATTCCAAATTCCTATCAAATACTATATAAGTAGCCCCAATTCGTATAATTTTTCATAAAAAATATTGCAGCAACATGTTTCTCTGGAAATTCGTTTGTGTTGCCTTCATGTGGATATTATGTAAGTAAATTATTTTTTTTATGTTTATATACAGGGGATTCCTCCAATCATAGGCGATGGGCTAGCAACCTGTCACTATATCTGAATCTCCATTCCATCAGAAAGCCCACTATTCAGCTAAGCGGGATAACAGAGTTTCGTTTAGTAACAGTGTTACTCAACGGGAATCGATGGATGAGTAAGAGTGTGACTCATTGGGAAAAAACATCAGTTGCAATGAGTAATACTGTGACTCATCAATACTTTTTTTCCCTTTGTGTCTCAGTGTTACTAATCTTGGTATGACTCATCGGGAACAAACGGGAAATTTACACGGTCGACACCGCGGGCAAAAGCTAGTCCTAACTAATATTATAAATGCGAAAGTGAGTTTGTTTGTTTGTTACCTTTTGCTGACCCAATCTTGCTGAAATTTCGCATACGCATAGCTGGAAGTACGGAGAAGGACATAGGGTACCTTTTATCCGGGGAAAAAGCACTGTTTCGTGGAAAATACACGCAAGTGAAGCCGCGGGCGAAAGCTAGACTATATAAAACTAGCTAGAGTTTATATTATTTTTTACTGGCCAACCAATGAGTAAAAGATCTTATATCACATTACCCAGTAATTCCATCTCCCCCCGTAGTCTAACTGATGAACTCATTTTTGTTAAAGGTTTCCACGAAGAAAATGGTGTCCTCGCTGCTCCTGTCGTCAACAATTTTATGGATCGAACTGACCCGCTCGTTTTCGCGGATATCCATTTAAACACCCGCACGTATACTCTGTGCGCGATATACAACAGGCAGCTATATTGCATCTTTGATAATCCGATCCCCCAATAATGTTTGACCAAAAAACCTTTCTCAAACCATATCGTTTTAAAAACTATCGTTTAATGAACTATATGTGGTTAAAGAATTTTATTTCTCAAAGAAATTTACATTTCACTTACAGAGAAACTTAAAAGCTAATGTAATACATTTGTAAATAAAATTGTGTGGTTAATGTAAGCATTCTATACAAGAGCAAAGTTTTATAAAATGTTTGTTAAGTCGTTGCAAATCTTCCATGCGCGTCCGCAAAGTTTAAAACCTGACCACACAAAGAATACTGTTCAGTCTATAGAGCGCGCATAGATTCCAAATACGTATAACAGTATCAACAGTGTTAATCAGCTAATTGTTTTCAAATTTGACCGCCTAAGAAGTACTATAGTAATATTTCTTAAACTTTTGCTATTCATATAATTATATATTCTTCATTTTGTAAGTAAATATTTATTGTCTATTTAGGCTTATTTATTATTTTATACATTATACTAGAATGTTTATGCCTGTATTAGTATTGATTTGGTGTATGAGGTATGGTTTTAATCGTTATTTTATTTTTATTGTGCAATACATTTTTAATAGTTGTAATGGATAGCCACGTAGGTGATTAAGTCATAATACTGTATAAATTTACCAATAAATTTGTATACATAGTTACTGCAGGTATATTAATAATTGGTCAAAAACAAATTCAAGACGGGGAGTCTTGAATTTGTTATGAGTTATGATTGCGCGCGCTAGTATCGGAACTATGATCACAATCCATTGAGTGTCGAGTAAACAAAGCACAGAGTCGTATTTAGGTCGGAATTACTTGGGTTAAGATGTATTGTTTTAATTTGTTTTTAAATACATTATAGTTCGATACTCTAATTACTAAGGGAATAATATATATACCTTTTAAAAATGTATAATTTTACAAATTCGTTATTTTAAAACCTTTCATTTTACAAACTTTTATTTTACAAATATTTTACTATGATTTTACACTACAAATGTATCCTAACTAATATTATAAATGCGAAAGTGAGTTTGTTTGTTACCTCTTTACGCTTTATCTACTGAACCAATCTTCCTGAAATTTTGCATACCGGGAAAAAGCACTGTTCCCGTGGGAAATTCACACGGGTGAAGCCGCGGGCGAAAGTTAGGTGAATATATAACTTTTATTTTATAAAATTTTATTTCATCAAACAACTCTCTTGACAAAAACATCATTTTACCCATACTTAGGAATAACATTTTATAATGATTTTTATTTTTTTTACTAATTTTTTATCTTCATTAATGTCTTACAGGATTTCACCAACTTTTGTGTCCACCAATTGGCATCAAAATACCAAATGTAAACCGAGGAGGGGCCTAGCTACCTGTAGCACAGGTTCCCATAGGAACCTATTTCAGGAGCTAGTCTCTAACCAAGGGTGAACAAGACTGTATTAAGTGAATGTACGCCCTTGTAAGAGAGAAATAAACGATATTATTTTATTGTACTTTTAACTTTCTTCTCTCTTTTCTTAAAGAGGTAATATATGCACGGGCCGAAGCCAAGTGCTGACCTATTCTTTTTTTAACTAATTTCTGAAGGAACGAGCGATACGGCAAGTATTTAAAATTACTGCTTTTTGTATTGTATGTATGTATAACATAAGTAGGGATATTTATCAACTGTAGGCTGGTGTGTAATGTTCGCGGTATGAAAGCTGTGGTAGAAACTATGATTGGTATTATTTTAACTGTTGCAACGCGCCACTGGGTTTGGATTTCTATAGCCAGATCTTTATACTTGCTAATTTTTTCGGTATAGGTAGTCTGTAAGTTGTGCGTGTTAGGGATGGCAATATCTATAAAATAAACCGTACTATTGATTTTATCATGAATTGTGATATCAGGCCTATTGAAATGAATAGTTTTGTCCGTGATAATAGTACGATCCCAGTAAATTTTAACTAAATTATTTTCTACTATCTTCTCCGGAATATACTTATAATATGGTTGTTTCTTATCTATGAGTTTCTGTTCAAATGCCAAATGTTGGTGTATTATTGACGCTACTTGATCGTCCCTATGTTTATAATCGCTTTGCACTAAACTTTTGCATGCTCCTGTGATGTGTTGAATTGTTTCACTAGCGCTCGCTATTGCAGTGTCGGCATAGCTCTGTTGTTAGGTTGTAGCCCGGGAAGTAGTGTCATGACGTGCAAATTTTGGTATCGGAAGAATTCACTTGGCACAGGTGTTATATACATGAAGTTATGCTAATTTAGCCCGGTAGCCATCCACCCCCCCTGGTGGGTAGGTAGGGGGGGCATTCAAAGGTACACGCCGCCGCGCTTTAGTTAAAAAATCATATCAGCTTCTATTTACCTACCACCTCGAGTTTGGTGTAATTTTCTAGTAAATCAGGCATGAGCAATTCATTTTTGAGACATTTAGTATATAGTTTGATAGAAAAAAAGGAAAATATTGACGAAAATATCAAAATCGGTTTGTTATTTTTTTTATTCAACTGTCAATATTTTTGAAAATCCTGTATTTTGTGCAAATAAAAAAATACTATATTAAAGAATATTTATCTAGCTTTTAAAAAATATATATACTTTCATATATCGCACGTCCAATAAAATACCGTTACAAGTCGAAAAATCGCGATTTTGAGTTAAGTATACCACTCGATCCGCAAAAAAAAATTCTTTCGAACTCAAATACTGTTGTAACTTTAGTTACTTTAATGTCCGCGTGAGGGCGTTGTCACAGCAGACACAAAAACTGGATAACAAATTTGAAAGATAAACATGGAAAAACACACACAAATCAGAATCAAATAACCCAAATATGTACAGAATTTTACAAGACCCTTTATTCCGACTCCACCCAAGTAGATGATTCTGAAAGCCTTCTTCAGTCATCTGATAAACCTGTTTATCCTATTACCATAGGAGAAGTGCGTATCGCATTAAAATTTATGAAGTACGGAAAAAGCCCTGGAGAGGACGGTGTAACTTCAGAAGCCCTCAAACTTGGTAAACATGAATTACTGCCTTATCTTACCCAACTGTTTAATTCTATTCTATTATCAAATAAATTACCGCAAAACTTTTGTCATTCTAATATAATACTATTATTAAAAAAGGGAGATAAATCAAATATAAATAACTACCGTCCAATAAGTTTAACTTCGCATTTATATAAACTCTTTATAAAGATAATACAAAACCGAATTGCACCACATCTTGATGAAAGTCAACCTCCAGAACAAGCCGGATTTCGTCCCAACTTCTCCACCACTGACCACCTCCATACACTGAATCAGATTATAGAAAAACACAATGAATACCGCAAGCCTCTGTACATAGCATTCATAGATTACACCAAAGCATTTGATAGCCTTAAACACCCAGCCATTTTTACAGCCTTAAAAAACCAAAACATTGATACCACTTATATTCAAATACTACAAAATATATATCGCAATAGCACAGCCTCCATTAAACTTCAAAAACCTGGACCAGTATTTCCCATAGAACGAGGGGTCAAACAGGGCGACCCGCTATCTCCACAATTATTCACAAGTTGTCTTGAGGAAATATTCCGAAAGCTTGCTGATTCATGGGTGACAGTGAGCATTGACGTCGGCGGACAGAAGTTATCAAACCTCCGTTATGCTGACGACATTGTTCTTTTTTCCCAAACGGCAGCTGAACTACAACAAATGCTGGAAGATCTGAGCTCGGCGAGCCTTGAGGCTGGACTTGAGATGAACCGGTCAAAGACCAAAATAATGACAAACAGCACCAAATATAAGATCTAGCCCGGGAAGTAGTGTCATGACGTGCAAATTTTGGTATCGGAAGAATTCACTTGGCACAGGTGTTATATACATGAAGTTAAGCTAATTTAGCCCGGTAGCCATCCACCCCCCCCTGGTGGGTAGGTAGGGGGGGCATTCAAAGGTACACGCCGCCGCGCTTTAGTTAAAAAATCATATCAGCTTCTATTTACTTACCACCTCGAGTTTGGTGTCATTTTCTAGTAAATCAGACATGAGGAATTCATTTTTGAGACATTTAGTATATAGTTTGATAGAAAAAAAGGAAAATATTGACGAAAATATCAAAATCGGTTTGTTATTTTTTTTATATAACTGTCAATATTTTTGAAAATCCTGAATTTTGTGCAAATAAAAAAATACTATATTAAAGAATATTTATCTAGCTTTTAAAAAATATATACTTTCATATATATAGTTATCATAGATCTTTCTGAAAAAAATCGGACATGGTACGCGGCGGTGGCTAGCAACTTTTCCAATCGTCTAGTCTTTCATCCTTTTGTAACCATATTAATTTGGTTTTATATGCAAAATATACAGAATATGTACTTAACTTAGTTATTGACTGTCTCTTGTGGTCTGATGAATAAATAATAGTTTTTTTAGGGTTCCGAAGTAAACATGGAACCCTTATAGTTTCGTCATGTCTGTCCGTTTGGCTGTCCGTCCGTCTGTCCGAGGCGTTGCTCAGAGATTATTAATGCTATCAAGTTGTAATTTGGTATAGATATACATATTAATTACGCGGATAGAAATGGAGAACAAAATCATGAAAAAAAAAGTTTTTTTAGGGCGGCTCCCCTACAGCTAAAGTGGGGATGATTTTTTTATCTCGATTATACCATCGTGTGGCATCATTTGATAGGTTATTCAAAATATTATGAGTGTGTAAACATCATATTTTGATTTAGGGATCCGTTTGTGAAATATTTGACTTTAAAGTGCAAAATTTTGTTAATGTGGTGAAAATGCCTTCGCATACCGCTTCACTTCTCGACAGTCGAGCAGTGAAGCGGTATGTGCGACTTGGGCCACTAAAAACACCCCGGTGCCTCTACATACCAATACTGAAGAGGTGGGAACGGTGGAGTTACCACCAATCTTTCACACTCTCCAGCCACGGCAGTGACCTTCAAAGGTCACCCTGCATCGAGTATAATTACTCCGCCTGCCTTAAATAATAGCCTCTTATAAACGTCCGCGTTGGACCGATTACCAGGTCCATCGCCAGCCATTATCAGAGGCGCATAAGATGGGCATAGGCCCTTCTCCTCCGGCCCGGCCTCCGACTGCGTATCCCTTCTTCAGACAGAGCTTCTCGTTGTCGCTCTGCCTCTTCTTTCTTTGACATTACAGTCTCCCTGAATATCTATGCTGCCTTACAACACCTTCTGCTGCTAATCATAGCCTGTACTACAGAGGGCAGCGAAAGGTCGCTTCCCACAACCGCGCGTAAATCATGACGTTCTCGCTCCCAGGCCGGACACTACTCAAGCGTGTGCTGAGCTGTCTTCGAGGCAGTCGCAATAATGACATTCAGTGGTCGGCTCTCTTCCGGGTATCAGATACAGGAACCTGCCAAAAGAGCCATGTCCTGTAAGAATTTGCGTCAACCGGAAAGTCAAACAGCCATGCTGCCGATCTAACCACTGGGAAAGAACTGGTCGGATAGCACAGTCGGATAGCATCTACTGTTCTTTGACCTCCACTTGGCTGCCTCAATCTTTCTTCCCATTCATTTACAGCTTCCAAGTGGAGACTCGCTTTATATGTAGCCACTTCCCTCGGTGCTTTATTGAAACCTAGGCGCGATTTTCTTCACGCCATAAAAAAGCCCCAGAAAGAATTTTTGCCTCTAGATCCCATGGCGGGTCCTTGCCAACAAGAATACAAGCAGCGTCTGCAGAAACTGTGCGATATCCTTGTATTGTACAGATAGCCCTTTGGGGTCTACGCAACAACATTATGCTCTCCTTTTTTAAATCATCTGCGCATACTGGGGCTCTATATATTGCCATCGACCGTACGACACCAGTATAGAGGCGTCGCTCGGGTGCATTGGGTCCTCCGATATTAGGCAGTATCCTGGACGACGCAGATGCCGATTTCAAGAGTTTCGGAGCCATATTCTTGAAACGATCGGAGAACTTCCTTTTGGCATCTAGGATTAGGCCAAGGTACTTCATAGTTCCACAAATAGCGATATTGACCCCACCTACCACTATGCTCGTTCTTTCTGGCGGTGCATGTCTAGGACGATAAAAACATAGGGCTTGGGATGCGGAACGCCACATGACATTTCCCAGCATTGCCATCCATCTTTCCCTGGGTACTCGACGTGCCTTTCTGACAAGTAGGAGTCCACAATGCACACTCTACATGCACACCCTAGTAAACAGCACTTAGAAGAAGCAGCCGAGAACTAACTTCCATCGTCGGAACATTCTCTAGCTGTCAGTCTTTTTTAGAGAACAGCGCACTTGCTGATTTGGGATGGAAAATGGAATTAAATAAATCAATTGCTATGTGTTCATATGTACTTACTATAAGTTTATAATATTATCTTTAATATATGAGTAAATACTAGATTTATTATATGCTAGTGTGTGAATATAATATAGACTGCGTCTGACATTGAATGATGAATACCATATGAATACCTAATGTATGATGTAAACATAGATTATTAAATAATATTTATATATATATGTATTCCCGCGGGACACGGGATACCCAAATGGCTGAAATTTTGCGTACTGGAGTTTAGGTTACTGTAGTTTGGAACACAAAAAGATTTTTCATCTAAGCGAAACTCACGCGGGCGAAGCCGCGGTCTCAACCTATAAATACTAATTACTTAATGACTCTCTCTCTCTCTCTCTCAGCCTAAAGACGTCCACTGCTGAACATAGGCCTCCCCCAAGGATTTTATCCTTGGGGGGTTTTGCCGTAATCGCCACGCTTGGCAGGCGGGTTGGCGATCGCAGTGTGATGGCATAGTGACTTAATGACTATTTACAGCTAATACCTCAAATTGACCTCAAAGGAGTTAAAACTTTTATTATCAGAAAAAAAAATGGAGCAACTTGCAACTCCGGGAACAGCGTGAAAAATACTAAAGTGGGAAATGGAGTAGATCTGGATCGAAAGGGGGACCTGCCCGCGGAAAACTATAATAGTTAGAGGGGGTGCTCGACCTAATATCATTGAGGACCCTGGACAACAAGGTTCCCTCTATTGTGGTTGAGCTTTGCGATAGCTGACCCTCGCGTCAACTCGTGAACGGGTGTTGCCAGGGGAATCCTGCTTAGATCCTGATTCGAATTTTATTTTTATTTTTGTTCTTAACCAATTCATTGTGGTTACTTAATCACAAACATAATATGTTTTATTATATTATTATTATTATTTTTCTTATATTTTATTTTATTTTTGACTGTACACAATCTAGTGTATGTATATAGTTAACAAATAGCCCCTCTGGCATGTTAGGCGACCAAGACTGTTTCAAGAGTATCTTTCGGCATTTCTTCTCAGTAGTGGTCGTTCCGAAATGCTAGTAGTTTGTAGCTTTGAGACATAATATCTCTCTCTCTCTCTCTCAGCCTAAAGACGTCCACTGCTGGACAAAGGCCTCCCCCAAGGATTTTATCCGTGGGGGGTTTTGCCGTAATCGCCACGCTTGGCAGGCGGGTTGGCGATCGCAGTGTGATGGCATAGTACGCGGAAAGATGCTGCTACCCATCCTCCGGTGTTTTTAATCCCTTAGTCGCCTCTTACGACACCCACGGGAAGAGATGGGTTGGTGCTATTCTAGGCCACACCACAGGCCAGACATATATATTTTTGAGATATAATATATTATGATTAAATAATTAGTTATCGACGTGAAAAAGAGCCTTCAACGACCGCAGACGGTGGTAGAAAACCTTTTGGCTACTACACCTAATCTAACCCTAAAAAACTAAATTTCAACGCGAGGGTGCACTTATTGGATTTATCAATTTTTATTTAAGAATTATTTGAACATTATCAGTCGCTAAAGTAACTCACATGCCATTTAATAGCAAAATGGCAGTTACGGATGAAACATACAAACGTATTAATATAGACATTAAGAATCGTAAGAATCGTACCTGATTCAATATACCTAGGTACTAAGTACCTACTTTTTTATTTATTTTACTTGAAATATGCGTGCCTACATGCCAAGATCTAAAGATTTATTTTTCCACGTGAGTATGAATATGTCAGATTGGGTCAGCGTAGACCGGCTTAACCCTACCACTATTGACACAGTTTCACTTTTTTATTTTTCCCTTTGAACATAGCACTCATATGAACATTTCCAAACAAGAGTAAATATTTATTGAGTCGTTTGTGTGGTAAAGATATTTTTCCAGATTTTATATTAAGATACGATTTAGGTTGTTCTTTTATCAAAACTTGGTTTTAGAACGCGAATTTAACTCTATTTGATATTTTTACTACGAAAACATGTGTTTATTGTTTATTTAAATGGGACGGTAGAAAGAAGAATTTATTATTTTTAATATTATATAGAGAATACCTCTCTTCAATTTATCTCTTTTTCTATGGAACTGGAAAAACCTAATAACTCTATGAAAAACATTAAATATTTGTCATCAAAAGTCAATAGTAATTTATTGTATGACTATGAATCTACTGATTAAAGTATAAGTTTGGACACAGTAGGTATAAGTGAATGCTTTTTTAGTTATTAATTCAATGAACGTTTACGGTGTGGGAAAAATATTGCCTACATTCAGAAGGACTTCATCTGCTTGTTTGTCTGTATGCAGCGATTTAGTTTCTCATTAAATAAAAAAATGCGTATTTTTGAAATGTTGTGCCAACAATATAACATTCATGAATTTAAAAAAATAAAAGATTTTTTTTTTTTTTATGGGCGGATGTTAAAATTGTTCCAATTTAAAATAACGGCGTCCACGGAACATTAAAACAGTATTTTTAGATTAGATTGGCAATCCTGTTAAATTTTGCATGAAAATTGTGATTCGTTGGCGAGATTTCAGTTTTTGAAATACTTCAATAAAATCAGATTAAATATTGTGCTGAATTTTATTTATATTGAACTAGCTCTGCCCTCCGGTGAAGGAAAACATCGTGAGGAAACCTGCACTCTGGTTGATGATTTTCAGCTAGTGTGTGAAATGGAGAAGGCAATGGAAAACCACACCATTAAAATTGCCAAGAGAGTCGTTGTGTGTGTTTCATTTCATATAATGACCACGACCCTCAGTCATGAGGAGATATGATTAAAGAGAAAGAGCTCTGTTCTAGAGCAATTTTGGAATATTTTTCATAAAATCCTTGTCCTGACAATAATAGCTTTATGGTATTAATATTGGTTTATGGCACTACATAGGTACATTAAACATATAAGTACATACATTCTTATTAAAACGCTGTCCCAGCTTTGGACAAATGTCTTTCTCTCTCTTTCTTCTAAACATACCTACATACAACCGTCAATAGTTTTTCAATTATTTTTCTTTCTTTAGTCGTGTATTTCCTCATGACTGAGGGTCGTGGTCATTATATGGAATGAAACACACACAACGACTCGCATGGCAATTTTAATGGAGTGGTTTGCCATTGCCTTCTCCATTTCACACACTAGCTGATAATCATCAACCAGAGTGCAGGTTTCCTCACGATGTTTTCCTTCACCGGAAGCAAGTTGTGGGCGATGAAAACTAACATGAGTCAGATTGGTATACAAACTCATGTAGCCCGGGCAGGATCATACCTGGGATTTTGTATCCACAGGCGGGCGCCCTACCACTCGGCCACCACCGCTTCCTACGTAGAAATAGTTATCGATACTACATCTTATAGTGACTTAACGGGTTTTTTCTTACAAAACGTAAACAAAATCTCAGAAATACCTAGATATCCTTATCGCCTAAAGCCGTAGGTCATTGATAGAATTCTTATAATTTAGTGTCTCACATAACTTTGGAAATTCCAAATTCCTATCAAATACTATATAAGTGGCCCCAATTCGAATAAATATTTAAAAAAACATTGTAGCAACATGTTTCTCTGGAAATTCGTTTGTGTTGCCTTCGTGTGGATATTATGTATGTAAATATTTTTTTTATGTTTCTAATTTGTAATTTCTTTATAGTAAACCGTCGCATCTTCGATATTGAACGGATAGGTATTTTTAATTTCAATGTACCTACTCATATTTTTGTGAGATACGTTAACCATTTGTTTTATTGAAAACTCTGCTCAAACCCTATAATTTTTTGTTGACTTCACATTCGCCCTAAACGTTTCGCCCCATACAAAAAATTCCGACGAAACAAAAAAATTGGCCGCTTTGCCGCAAATCAAATTTATTTTCTTAATTTAATATTTTTATCCTGTTTTGTAATGGATTTTATGTCTGATTCGCCTTGCTTATTTTTTTATAACAGTTTCTACTATAGACAACAATGACGAAAGAAGACAGTATGAAAAAAGTAATGTGTGGCAAAAAAAGTTATATCTAATACATGAGGCGAAAGGCAAAACCGTGGGGCCATAAAAGTAGGATACGCATGCCCCCTTCCACGCAGCCTTTTCTACTTCTGTGCGTGGGGCAAATGAGGGACAAACCAATTTTTTATACATATACAGCTAAGGACGCATATGACATGCTTGAAATGGTGAGTATAATGGCAAATGCTCACCATTCCACGCAGGTCGAAAGCTATGGAGCTTATAAGTGCTCACAAAACGATGGGGTATTGGGCACCAAAGACTATATAACACCTAGCTAAAGTTTATATAGTTTTTGCTAGCGCGTTGCCAACCAAAGAGTGAAAGATCTAATATCACAGTACCCAGTAATTCCCTCTACTCTCGTGTTCTAACTGATGAACTCATTTTTGTTGAAGGTTTCCACAAAGAAAATAGTGTCCTCGCTGTTCCTGCCATGGACGATCAAACTGGTAACCCGCTAAACTGGCGACCTGACCCATATCCATCACCTAACTCGCAAGATATGCAACAGAATGACTTGCATAAATATCCTCTTTTGAATTTATGGCACGGGGCTCATAATACCGCTATTAACTTGGCTAAAGATTCAAAAGATATGCTTGGCAGGGTATTACGTGCAATTTTTTTGTAATTATTTTTTTCGAATTTTGTAATAAAGATAGATAGATAGTTTAAACTCTTTATTACAACAGAAGTATAATAATGATATTTGAAATAAAAATTTGATGCAATTTTTATTTTTATTTTTATTTTCAATATTCATCCAAACAAAACTGACCAGTCATTTCTATGTTGGGAAGAATGTTGTAATCAAACTGTTAGCTTGCACTAATTACGAAGTAAACCTACAGTTAAAAGTATATACATACATACAAAGAATTTACATCTCGAAACAATATAAATAGACTTCCCAAATTTCTCATAAAGGGAGAGTTTAGAAGAGACAACAAAATTGAGTGATATACATAAATAACACGAAGACCAACGCAGTTGCATTTTGCATTTAACGACAAATAACGTACCACCTTGATATACAGTCAACTACCCGAAGATACCCTGCATTGATCTCTATGCGGCGGCAATAAAGGTTAATTTTCAATGACTTCAGGTAAGTATGTGTATGACTGTACGGACAACACGAAAACTTGAACTGCTTTCACAAACAAATTCCACTCATTCATTGCAATTTCACGCCTTATTTTACCCGAATTTAGTCCACAATTGAAAATCTGGAACCCTTTTTGTGCCTCGTATTTTTTATTACCTACTATTTTAGTGTTTTGTGGATAAATTACAGACATTATTTATTCGATTTGGCTAACGCGGGTGTGGGATATGGCTGCTTTTGAATAAATGGAAAATAGGGGGTTAATAATGTAGCATGGATATTATGATATTTTGTAAATAAGATCTATTTTAGCTAGTTATTCTACAATAAATACTTCCGTACGAACATTGAAGATGTCATCATACAATGAATTTAATTTAATGATATTTTTGTGCTCACCTATTCTTTTTATTAAGAATTTTAGATAAAACTGGTCCCAGATTTATGTGAAAATCCTTAAAGGATCTGACAATACTTGACTGCTGCTGTCTATCGGCAGTATCTGTATATCTGTATACCTGTACTGTGTATATCTGTACACATTGTAAACTGAACAGTTGACAAGTGTGCAGGTTTCCTCACGACGCGACGTTTTCTTTCACCGAATTCATGTAGGGATCTTTAGGAGAAAGAAAATAATTTAACTTCTCCCCTTAAAACATAGGAAGCAGATATATATACTTAAATATTGTTAGATATCAGTTATTTTTTTATCCTGATAGTTATTTATGGTAGATCAAAGCTCGATACAAACGTATAGAGATAAAGTGGTATAACGAAGCAGTATTACAATGTCTGATGTTATTTTCAACACCATTGGACAATCGTCTTACGTTTCAAATCAGGCATTTACCCGGTCTGAACGACTAAATGATCACACAGTCCATAAACACACTCTGATGAATCACTACACAGCAGTCCTCTTTAGTTGTAGACTCAGGGTTGATATCTATGAGCTTTTTAAACCTATAAGTTCATCTGATCAATGTTGTGTGATTGTAAAAAAAAAACAATTTTGATATTTTACAGCCAATCAAAATACAGTCTTTTTTTATAACATAGGTCAGCAAACGAGCAAGCGGGTCACTTGATGGTAAGTAATCACTAAAATTATAAAAAGTATTTTAAGGAACAGTCACTGGATCAGTCAGTCATAGTGTACCTAACTTATATAGTTTAATTTTACTTATGTATTCATATTTTTGGAAATAAGAGAAAAAAACTAATTATGTCACTTATAATGAAAAAGCTGCAGCGGAGTTTATGACACAGCGTCTTTACTTGGCCCTTGGATCAATAAGTGATAATTTACTGAGAAATAAGGAAGCCTGAAGGTCACCAATTCATCATTGACAACCCTACAAGCTTGAGGCGGTCCCAGCAGGGCGCCACTTACCCGCTAAGTGATTTTATTTGTACACATGTGTATCGAATTACAACTGTTTGATCGATAGAGTCTGGTGCGCAGCTCAAATAATCGTCTGTTTTACCCAGCTTGCTCCCGGAAGAAGTAAGAGTAATTGCTGCTAGCTGCTTACAGAGGATATTAATTTCCTATTTAATAATAGAAGCAACCAGCAATTAGCTAGTCTTTATGTATCTATTTGAGGCGGTGGTGGCCGATTGGTAGGGCGCCGGCCTATAGCTGCAACTGCAAAGGTCCCAGGTTCGAATCCTGCCCATGCTACATGAATTTGTATACCAATCTGACTCATGTCTCAAGTTTTCATCGACCACCACTTGCTTCCGGTGAAGGAAAATATCGTGAGGAAACCTGCACTCTGGTTGATGATTATCAGTGTGTGACACGGAGAAGGCAATGGCAAACCACTCCATTAAAATTGCCAAGATAGTCGTTGTGTGTGTTTCATTCCATATAATGAACACGACCCGCAGTCATGAGGAATACGACTAAAGAGAGAGATGTATCTATTTGTTATTGCCTTGAGAGATACTGTGGAGGCTGATCTGCAAGAGCTGGGACTAGGCAATTGGCGGGCCATCGCGCAGAATAAAAGCACTCTCGTTTTGAAGGCCAAGATCCACTTTTGGGGTCCCTATGCCAGCGGAGGAAGTAATTATCTATTTGTTTCTCAAATTTTGAGGAAATGTGAATTGAATACGATACCCAAAAGACCTAAGCTATATCCTTACATGTTATAAAGTATAATCATCCGGCGCGCCTGCCTATTTGGCTGTTCACGATAAACTCAAAAAAACTTCAAAAACACAAAACTTCCACAGAAGCAGAAGATTTCTGGCAAAAAGTAAAAAAATAAATAATGTGATCCAAAATAATCCTGACCAAACCGACTTTTTAAATCCAATTATTTAAAATAATCATACCCATAGATTATCCTATGGGTATGATTACCCATAGGTAGAACAATAACCAACAAAACAATAAAATCAGTTAGAATGCCGACAGTCGCATTGTCTTGTACTTCCATACAAGTCCTGGCTCCTGACATAACGCCTTATTACATCGCAATAACGGTAACAAGTTATACCTTCCATATTCCGGATTACTTCTAAACACGATGTGGCTTTATCATAATATACAAATATATATTCAACCACCGTCCTATGCTCTACTATCAAATACAATGTTATGCCTCCATAAAACAATCAATTTTAACCCTTAAAATTGATGGCATAAGATTCAGGGGATTAGTAAAAATAATCTGGTTTCGAAAATGTCTCACGCACTTGTGGCGCCACGCTGCGGCTGTTTGACGGAACTAAGGCGAGACTAGGACGCAAAATGTAGAGAAAACAGGATTAGCGTTAAGGTTTGTTGGTACTTTATTTGTAATGTAAGGTTTTTGTATAATGAACATCCTTTAAAGGAAAAATAAATTACTGGATTGGTAATTGTTAAAAACCTATACAATGATCAATTAGTAATGGGCTTTCAAAAGTAAATTATAAAATAAAAATATAATCAATCACAAAAAGCATGCACGCAACATGCAGTTGTCTACATAAGATCAAGAAGATTGAGAAAAAGATGGGAAGATTGATGCATACCTGATCCATGGATAGGTCCATACATGTCAACGGCATAAGTGCAATGATAATAGTGCAATTTGCATGAATTTGTGTGTTGACCGTACAAAAATGAAGATTCTTCTATGAAGTTATAAGTATTATTATTATTTGCGAATGGTATATTGCAGCAAAGTCGAATACGGAAGGGGAGGAAGTCAATCCATTCTACAACCTCATGGTCGGCTTCATGGATCTTCAGAATGCCGCCATCTATGAAATATAGCGGGTAGTTTAAAGTGTTCATTCTACACTCTCCTTAATTTATACTTGGGGGTTCTTGCCCTGCATTATCACCTCATAAATGATGCATGCTTTAAAATTGTTGTTTTTATTGGTCGTTAAAACGTTCTCCAGCCCAACATATATAATATATATCCAGATATAGGTACTTCTCGTGTGATTTATATCTAATACGATATTGCTAAAGTTTATGTATGTTACGTGTACTTGGTGATAAAAAATGTGGACTGTTCGTGCTCCGAATTCGTGTTCCTTGTCTACTTTATTATGGATTATCATGTCAAGTCAAATAAAAAACTATAAAAGGTAGGTATTGTTATTTATATAGGTACTTAATGTAAACAATAATTTATGTCCTGAGTCGTATAATAATTATAATTTAACATACAAAACCACAATGTATATCATATTACTTAATCGTTTATATTGTAGTAAATAAAACATTTTTCACATTTTTAATTTTTTTTTCACATCAATCATTTCACTGCTTCGATTTGATGCAAAAGAAACAGAAACAAACAAACAAAACACTTTGTTATTACAAACTGATTCACTTTCGTTCTAATAAGTTATATCAAATTGTATTGTGATATAACGAATAAAAAATTACATACAAAGTCAGCTCAAGAAGTCAAGAAATCCAGTTCCCCTAACACCAACATCCAATCTATCAACTGATTGTCAAAAGCACTAAATTGACCTCTGATTTGAAAAACCGTCTATGTGTCAGCTTTCGCACATGGTTTCTGCATAATTTCAAACTAATTTCACTTATTACTTCTGACTTTCAATTTCCTCTGAAGAGTCGGCCACCCTGCGACTACCGTTTAAAATAACCGAATAAATGTCGTAAATTTAGAATCGTGGTAGGTTCATATGCCGCAAATTCCAGGAAAAAATTGTCGAATGGCACTTTCGCGGAAAAAAACCTGAAAATAAAGATTTAGATATTAATTTAGCAAGACCAAACTCTCTGTTTGGTCTAATGGTTGACTGGTAGAGAATGCCATATGGCGTTAAGTCCACCATTTGTACATAATTTTTAAAATTTTGTGCAATAAAATTTAAATAAAAAATAAATAAAAAACAAGGGCTCCTGCAACTGTGAGAAGATAAATATTTAAAAAAATATTAATAAATCCGGTACCTAAATTAATCTAATGGGTTTTACGACATTGGTCAAGACTGATTATCTAAATAGTTACCAAAGAAGTACAGTCAACAGCACATCAACCTACTCAAATTCATTGCAAATTCGATTCTGCGGCCGCGGCATAAGAGATCATGCAGGGTAACTTGAGGTGCGGTCGACTGTACATATTTATGTGGTTTAGAATATTTAACCAAGGTGCCATTAGAAGCAACCATTAGAAGGGCCTTGCAACCCATTCGATACAAAAGAACAAAGTAATAGTAGATTCACATAAATTGCTTACTCAAAACCAATAAACTTCTTTAACCAAATCACCAACAGTTTAACCAATTACGAAAGACCAATCCCAACGAGACTACTCCATCTTTACACAGCCAAATTGGTCGTAATAAATTACGATAGTTGAATTTGAATTGAAAGGCGCACCCTTCTAAATTTCTTCCTCTATCAAATGGTCCGTGACTTTCAACCGTTAAGCACACTTTGTACAGTAAACCATCTATTTATCTTCATTAGATAGTATTAAATTAGAGGCTTTTAGCGATGTTATCACAGCGATAAATTAGTAGACGCAATGATTTTTTCTAGAGTTATTTAATTTGGTTGTTTGTTAATTTAGAGTACATTAGGTGGTTACTGTAAGTTTCAATTTAAAATACATTTAAAGTTGATTCATACTCACTATAAAAAAATATACGAATATTTGCCACAGGTAGTTTCTAGAGCCCAGTTAGATATTTCCCTCCTAAGAAATAAAGGTGTCTATAAACTTTTGAGAAGCACAAGTGGGGTTGTTCCAACCAAATGTAAGAACCTACGTTTTCAAAGGAATATTCATGTATTCCTACAATGACATGTGAACCAATCCCTACAAATATTACAATACTTGCAAACGAAGCATAGCTAGCGCCTCGTACAATTAGAGTCACGTTTACTATCTGTTCAGTGAAATCAGTCTATACGCAGCACGCAGCTGAAACACTTGTGCCGATGACTGTATCTCCCGCGGTGACACCACGTGGACTTTGACCACCTTTGACTAAAATACATTATTGCGTATGCGCATACGTCACGACCTGGTCTTTGATAATTTCTGAATTTCACCTTGCTAGTCCTTAGATAAATCTAGGATCCGTGTACCTAATGTACAAAAAGTATTTACATTTTCATTTTGTACCATCGAGATATTGTACTAACGTACGTAGTACAATATCTCAATGTTTTGTACTAATATTCTATTGATGGCGTTGAAGACTAAACTAAACTAAATTATTATTGTAAATTATCAACTCACCTCACGATTGTTTGAGTTAAACCTTGGGCAAAACATTAAGACATAATTATCTAGTATGTGAGACTTAACAAAACAAACTCAAAAGAGACGTGTAAAGCTGAATGGGAAGACAACAAATAGAGCATCGTCAATTGCAAGTTTTGAATGCACTCCAGTGCTATTTCCAGACGCTGATCTTTGGCTCTTGTCGTAGCGATCGAGATACATTGGATGGCGTCTCAATTAAATTCTTTTCAGGCCAGTGCCCCAACAGTGGGCACATTAAATTGGTAGTAGATAGTAATTTTTTTATATATAACATACGAGCAAGCGGGTCACCAGGGGGGCGATTCCACTAATAACAAACGTAAGTGTCGTGTTTCAATTGTGTCTCAAGATCCAAGGAATTTGAAATAAAGTGACAAGATCTCTGTAATACTTCTATGTTTTATTACGATTTCTTTGGCTTTTGAGACACAACTGAGGCACGACATCTACGTTTGTAATTTGTAGAATCAAGGGCCTGATGGTAAGCGATCACCGCTGCCCATGGACTAATGCAACACCAGGGGTATCACAAGAGTGTTGCCGGCCTTTCAAGAAGATGTAGACTCGTTTTTTGAAGGTTCCAATGTCGTATCGGTTCGGGAACACCGCCGCAGGAAGTTGGTTCCATAGTTTGGTCGTACATGGCAAGAATTGTCTTTTAAAACTTACAGTGGTTGACAGCCACTCATCCAGATGGTATGGATGAAACTTTAACCTGTGACGGATGGTACGGTGGTGAAATTCTGCGGCAGGTATCACGTCGAACAATTCCTCAGAGCACTCTCCATGATAGATCCGGTAAAGAATGCACAAGGATGCGACATCCCTACGCAGAGCCAGAGGATCGAGACGGCTGACGAGAGTCTCGTCATTGATGATGCGAATCGCACGACGACGTCGAACGCGGTCAAAAGGGAGAAAAGAAACTAGATTTTATTGAGCAAACCGTACCTGACTTGTTTTTTCTTTGTTATGCCTACTACATGTTACTTTTATGCTAATACTAGCTTTCAACCACGTGAAACCCATGGGAACCGTGCCTTTTCCCGGGATGAAAGGTACTCTATATCCTCCGTACTTCCAGCTATGTGTATGCGAAATTTCAGGAAGATTGGTTCAGTAGATAAAGCGTGAAGAGGTAACAAACAAACCAACAAACAAACAAACTCACTATCGCATTTATAATATTAGTTAGGATAGTTAGGATGCATTATAAATTAAATATCAACTCTTTTAGTCATTTTGTCATCAACTCAACCTTCATTTTCGTTATCCTACCACTCAACTATACTCTGACACCAAAGTGCTAACAGTGAGGCAGCTTTTTGTAGCACAGATAATAATAAGGAAGCATTCCCAAATGGCGTATGATCCTAATTTATATTCACATCGGAGAAGACAACATCGCTATATGGTATGTCTCATATTACCACATAGAACCTCGTTAGCAAAACGGAACTTTAAAATTTTAAGCCCTAAATTGTACAATAAAATAAACAAAGAGACAAATATTTATCATTGCACGAAGTTCTTATGTAAAAAACGTGTTAAATTATTTCTGACGAATCTAGATTATTTACAAACCGAAAATCTCCTAATTTAATTCCCTTTCGCACTAAAATGTACTCGTATATCGCTGCCCCCCCCTCTTACATTACAAAACCTTTCATACACACAAACACTCATCCTAACTCACACACTCCTCACTTATATACACGTAACATCCATTCATCGTACAATGAAACTTCTTCACACAAAAATAATATTTTTAAAATATGCCCTTAACCTAGCTGTTAGTTTACGTTTTAAATTATTAATAGAAGATTTTCCAAAAAAACAGATGACTCTAGTTTGGGAAATCTTGGTCAATGTTGTTTCATGTTACAGCCTTTTAAATTAAAATATATATTGGTATATACTAAGTATACAAGACTGGCCCCGTACCATACCGAAAGCAAGCCGCCTCTGAGATACAGACTAACGTCTAGTTCGGAGGTGGACTGTTGCCGGCTGGCAAATGGATATATCCCTGTGTATTTTGCTTTTTGGTTGTGAAATAAAGAATTATTATTATTATTTTTTTTTCTAGCCTGTTGGTGTGTCCCACTGCTGGGTAAAGGCCTCCCCTTTCTCCTTCCACAATTCTCTGTTGAGTGAAGCCCGCTTCCATTCGTTCCTGAACCTTCTTTTAATTTAATGAAATAGTTGCCCTAACTTATCATTATTTACCTTACTTCACCTTCTTCTTCTTGTAGTGCCTCTCCATTACTGGATGTCAGTTTGGCAAACTCTTCTCTGTTCGCCGCTATGCGAAACAGCTCCTCAACCCTGGTGACTCCGGTCCACTCGCGTATGTTCATCAGCCATGATTTTTTTCGTCTTCCAGCACGTCTCTTGCCTTCTATTTTGCCCACCATAATAAGTTGAAGCAGCTGATATCTGTCGTATCGTAACACGTGTCCCAAATATTTGACTTTGCGCTTTTTGACAGTTTGCATCAACAGTCTAGACATTGAAATTGCAACGCGCTGGAGAACAGACTCACCTATTACATCACCTTTAAAAATAAATTCAATTGGTGTATTCTCATTAACAATATTGAGCTTCGTCGCAACTTTTAATACAGTCTGTCGACGAGAGCGAAGCGCCAGATTTATAGCTCATTATCTGCCGCCAAGTGCCTTAATGTGCTTAGTGTTCAAAGCGTCGATGAAATATTGGCTTGTTATAACAGTTTTTGTAATTTAGACGAACATTATTAACTTCCCTACCATCATGAATGTGTTTGAGACTTTAAGTAAAGTGAATACCATACGTAGAGTTGTTGACAATTGTTTGGCTTGTAAGGACATAATTTTTAAAAGGCGGTCCTGATTACTTACCACGTACTTACGTACCAGGTACTTTCGAGCAACAAGGACTTCCACGCGCGGAATGGAGTCCATGTTGCTCTATGTCAGGATAAGAAAAGTTTAAACAATTGACTCTCTTGAAATATGAAAGTGATTATCGTTAGAAACAAAGATTAGTGAAACCGTAGTTGCTAAAATTTCGTACATGGAGGGTAAGGAGTGGCGATATCAGTCAAATGAATGTATGTATTCTGATTATTTATGTAAATCTATATCTAACTTATTTCTTACTTGAAATTCTGAGCGGCAACAGTCCAAGCTTAGGGCGTAGATAAAACAAGTAGTTCCCAATTAAAACAGGTTTAACCCTCATAATTGACTCCTCAAATAATTCTCACAATTCCCACTCTGACGATTAGGTTGTCAAATTATCTGAGACAAAAGGTGACTTTAAAATTAAAAATATGGTAATTTCGACTTTGTCTGAACTCGGCCGAGTGGAAGATTATAATTATTGGGACATTGTTATGCTCAATGTAGACCCCACAAGAATAGGGTCACTGGCTGTTAGATCTAGAGAGAGATAAGAGAAAGTTTGAGAGGCGTGAAATCATTATAGTAGCAATTTGAGTTAATTTATATGAATTATAATAATGGAGAAATTATTAACTATATTAATTTATAGATAGACGGAATTTTTACTAATATTATTAATGCGAACGTTAGAATTATGGATATGTCTGGATATTTGCTACTCAATGCCGCATAATTCACTGAACGAAGCTGATGAAATTTGGTATACCGGTAGAGTAGAATGTGTAATAGCATACAGGCTACATTTTATCCTAAATTTCTCACAGATCCGGGGTGCAGATTGTATAAAATATAGCTTAATGCCGAGATCGAACGTCTGACGAGGTCGAGAAAGACTTGCACGAACTGCACGCCGAAAACTGGCAGAAGATAGCGCAGGACAGACCAAAATGGAGACCTGTCAGAGGCCAAAACTCATTTTGGGTCGCTGCGCCAATAATAACAATTAAGTAAGTTAAGCAAAGCTTACATATAATATATCTAACTAGCATGGACCCGGCACTTTGGTTCCGTGGGAATTTCAAGAAACATCTCTTAGTGCTCCCCTATACTTTAAGGAACCTACATGGCAAATTTCAGTTTCCTACGCCTAGCAGTTTTAGCTGTGCGTAGTCTGTCAGTCACTCAATTAGTAACGGAAGTTTTTTTTATTTTAGATAGCTTAATTAAGCCTCCTCTTATGTTTTCCCCTTCCCCTTATCTTATTCTAAAAATTTTATATGGGTATTATTCTGATTGAAAGAAGGACATTTTTTTTTTTGTTTTAACATAGCACAGAATAAGATAAATCATAAACCATATAAGCTTGTAACACAAAAGTATCTGAATTTGTTATGAACATGTAGTGTACTACACTAACAACACTCACTTGACCGAGTCTCGACTGGAGCACGTCCCTGCAGGTACATTAATTAACTACACACGACCCACTCTAGAAAACACACAGAAAAATATATAAACATTTGCTTTTTTTATATTCTGTACGGCGTTTTAGATAACAAAGGACGTACAATAGGCACTCTACTGGATCCGATCTCTTGGTAATTGAAAGGTAAAAAAGATTTATAAAGTGGTTTAAAGGTGAAATTTATTTGTAGGTACCTACATAATTGTTATCCTATACGCCTGAGTATCCGTATTAAAAACCTCTCTCTCTCTCTCTCAGTCGAAAGACGTCCACTGCTGGACAAAGGCCTCCCCCAAGGATTTCCACAACGACCGGTCATGCGCTGCCCGCATCCATGCGCATCCCGCGACCTTCACCAGGTCGTCGGTCCACCGAGTGGGAGGACGATAATTTTATCTTTATCGGATTACAAATCACTATAAAATAATTATACTATTTACCTATAACATAATTATACATACTTTTGTAAAATAAATTCCTTTGCAACAGTAAAAACCACATAAATAATGATATATTTTAACTATCAAATATGACGAAGATAGAAGACACCGTTAAAATAAAGCTTGGAAAATCTCGGAATGCAGCAATACTTGTGAGCAAATCCGAAATAAACAAAAGTAGTTTCAATCATAACTGCGATCCAACCTCTACCCGAGTTTCGACGGAATAAGGCAATAACAGATCTAGTATCGAAATAGACAACATATTTAACGATAACCGCTATCCTAGGTTAGCGATGGAAGTTACGTGATGCGACGCGATGCGATATAATGCTATATGCACTAATATACTTTAGTCACAGACAGCAACATAAGCCATACAATACAAGTTGAATAACAGCTTTTAATTATAATAACACCGGTCAAGTACGGGTTGGACTCACTCACTAAGGGTTCCATACAAAACTTTGCTGTTAACTGTAAATTGATGTTTGTTGATAGATAACTTTTTGATACATTTGGTTTTTAACGACCTTTAATATCATCAATCATCAATCAATCAATATCAATCATCAATGTATCATCATTATCAATCAATACATTAATAAATCTGTAACTGTTCTGTGTCTGTACTTAGAAGATAATAAGAAAAACTATGACAGATCTTTATAGGGCTAATGGAAGCCATAACAATTTTTTTTTTAATTTTTGTCTGTCTTTCTTTCTATCTGTATGTTTGTACGCGCATCACGCAAAAACTACTGGACCAAATTTGATGAGGTTTTCACTGTTATATTGTTGAAGGTCTAACTTAAAATCTGGCGTAGGTTTCATCTCGATACGCCGCTTAGAACCTGAGATATAAACAATAGTGTATTACGCGTGGACGAAGTCGCTGGCACAAGCTAGTTTAATTGATAAAAGAAAAAAGTTCTTCTAAAGTAAGACACATCTCATAAAATTATCAAAAAATACTCATACCATACAATAGTAAATGCGAAAAATTAATGCGTGTTCATGAAACGGATTTGCCATTTGCTGTCATACGCACGTTCGTCTTTATTTTACGAAATAATTGTTAATACTTTCAAGAATTATCATCAAACATCGTAATGACGGCGAAGTAAAATCCGTCAAAGATATCTTAGCATTACATGGGGGCGCCACTTACGCTTCAAAAGAAAACAATTTATAGCTTAATAAAACTTTTTTCCAAAAAGTGCAGGACTATGTAATTGTTTAGCTAGGCATTTTGTATATATACATGATTCTAATGTTAATTTAGATTATTTAATATTCAATTTGGCACCGACTTCACCTCATTCTGTAGGTAGCATGCTAATACATTTTTCTTTATTGTTATTTCATGATTTTTAATTTTATGATGGAAGTCGGTTCACTTTTTTGGAAAAAAGTTTTATTTTATCATTTTTAGTCACAGACAAATAATAGTAAAATAAATATAAAAAAAAATATTTCTGTGTTTTTAGTGCTTCTACATCTTTTCATTTTCTTTAATACAAACTTAAACTTTTCTTTCACTGGTGGCCGAAAATAAAACTTTTTATGTCAGTTTGATTTGAAATGTCAGAACATGTCAAATTGTCTATTATTTTTGGCACATAAATAGACCGTGAGCACGCGACGACCAAACCTTCCTTATTTTAAAAATGCTGAATGTTTCTCTGCGTGGTATATACGGGTAAAAAAAAATAGCGACTAGGTATGAAGTTTGGATCTTAGTTGCTTATGTAGGTAATATGGATAGCAAGGATGATTTTTATAGGTATAAAAAGCACCCTTGGGGCCTTACAACTAATATTAAATTCAGCTTTTATAATAAAACAAATATAACTATAATTTAGTAAAGTTACAATGTATAGCAGGGGTTTATATCTGCACCAATTGCCTGGCAATGGATGGCGTGATTTCTTATATTATTAGAAATAAAATCTTTAAAAAACTTTACTTTAAGGAAACTGAGTTACCACTTTAAATGTTATTGCTACAAATAATCTGCCTAAGTAATCATGATCCAACTTTTATAGTCGCTAATCGCTATTTCTATGTTGGGAACATACACAGAAAATCTTTAGTTTTAATAAAATAAGGAAGGGCATGCTATCGCGGGCTTTTGCTCTATAATGCAATGTTGGTATTTTTATATTTTGTTAGGTATCTTTAAAATTACCGAACAAATTCTGACGTGGTTAAAATGGGACCAACTTGGGTATATACCATTACGAATAAAAAAACAATTTCGGAAATCAGTCCACTGTAGGCGGAGAAATCGGCGAACATACATAAAAAAAAAAACATACATACATCGAAACATATAACCTCCTCCTTTTTTGGGAAGTCGGTTGAAAAGTAGTTCCCTTTCCTGCCACGATGCAACGTATATTTGACGAGCTGTATTGTTGTTTACGATGCTCATCTAGGACAATGCCTTATTTTATTGGTCGTTAAATTTAACGTTCGAATCTTATCGGTTGTCAATTGATAATCAATTACATTTATACGTTATTTTTAGAGAAAAAAATAACGACCTGCTTGACAGATACAGTATTACATGCTTTCCCTTACGGGGTAGACAGAGACAAAAATTGTAAGACTCGAAGGACACACTTAGACGGATAGCGGACTTATTGGTGGAATGGAGATTCAGATATAGTGGCATGTTGCTAGTAGCTAGCCTATGACAAGAATCTCCAGTTAGAAAACCCACTAGTATTAAATTTAATAAAAAGTTAGATATATATATAGAAACATGCTTGTTCAATGTTCATTGTCATAAAATACTTTGACATTTTTTGAAGAAAATTTCAAAGCAAGTCATAGCTTTATTCTCATATATAACACATTAGCTATCTATTTTTATTAATATCTGTGGGATAATAACTTAATTTATCTCATTTCGGAGGCAGTCGGGACTTAGCGACTCGATGGAACTTTGTGTGATGCTTTGTTTCAAACAAAGATATTTCACAACCTTATGGATAATAACACTATTTTCATACAATCTTTCACTGTTACAATAAACAAATGACCTACAAGTATTATATGTGTTTGAAAATCACAGTTTAAATCTAATAAAAGATAAATAAGGGACCCTACTCAATAAAATTGTCATACTATTATATCGTACACTTAGGAGGAGTTTGTACAAGATAGATGTTTGAATAGACTGGTTCGTAGAATGTGTCTGCTATTTATCTAGATACTTTTTAGTTTTCAGTACCTACATTAAATTAAATCCTTTGGAAAACGTGTGTCCAATTTGGCGTGGATCAGTTAGGAAAAACTTTAAAACGCATCAAAGTAATAAACGAATTTAGCAATCATAAATATAAAGATTAATTAATATTAGGATAGAGAAGATTATTTTTTTGTCAACATTTACACTTTTTCAGGAAAAAAGAAGTCATTTTATTCGTACACAAAAACACTGAGTGGTTATCAAACAATTCCAAAGAATTCTTCAAAACTGCAGTAAACAAAAGTTGTTCAATCATAACTATGACAATGCTAGAATGTCAGAATGGCGAAATAAAGTATGTAATAATAACTTAAGTTATCTCGTTTTGGTTGGAGATATTTGAAACTTTGAAACGAGACTTATTGCTTCGACAACATAACTTCGAAAAACATACTGAAATATGGAACTTTTACTCTACAGTGAGCTCAAGTGCAAAATCCTCGAAAAGAAATAATTTAAGTCAACAAACCATAGAATATTCATCAGTGATTGAAAGCTTTTCATCAATTTAATCAGTCTAATCAAGCTTCAGTTTATTTACTGATTACTAAATTGTGAATTCAGGAGACGTAAAATTAAGCAATCAGTGAAATGAAGACAAACCCCGCTAAGCTTTTAAATTCATTACCGCTTGATCGAGGTATAAAAATGGATTGAGAAGGATTCAATGAGAACTTACAGTAATAACATAGGAGCAATGTACAATGGAGTGAGGAAATAAATAATATTTATTTTCTAATAGAACTTGCTATGTCTTATACCTATATCTTTGCTCACTTGAATATCCTTAATCTATGTCTTCAGCTGATCGTTGAATTGGCCATATCGTAAGCCAGATCGACGAAATTAACATATGTGTCAATCCACGGGCAAAAGGTACCTTATAGTCGTTGGCACTTATCGCATTATGCTTATTATAAGCTAAGTAAGTTCATATGATTTCTTTTTCTAAACGACATAAGCGCCAACGACCATAAGGTAGGTAAGTACCTTTTTTCCGTGGATTGACACATATTTGTTGATAATCTCAGCTAAACACTAGGTGGATCCTAAAATTAATGCAACTCGCGCCAATAAAGACGATGAATTTGCTGTGTTTTTAAAGATTTTCTCGATTTTATCAAATGCCTTGAGAAAATTGATATATAAATAATAGTAATATGCTCTAAGACCTCAATAAACGCCAGCTCAGTCTGCATCGACCCTCACGTTGAGACACATAATCCCTCGAAGATGGCCCTCGCTTATTGAGTCGGAATTTTCTATTAGTCCCTGATTGATTGAAGCGACTCTCGGCGTGCATTTTATGATCCGTTCTAGTTCTCCGATCACTGTAGTATATGCTACATTGAAGATATTTTTGGTTTTATACAGATTTGGTCATGAACTTAAGACCTTCTTCGATTCAAGTACCTATATCCGTTGGAGAAATATTTAGTTTTGAGTAGATACTAATTTTCGCTCAAAATTATAAATAATTTGTATTTGTCACAAAATTACTTAAAATAACTAAATTAAAACTTAAAAAATAAACTAAATTTAAAAATATTAACTAAACTTAAATTAAAAAAGACTTTTGTTTTTGCTGCACTAATGAAATTCTTGTAGAAAGGAGAGGAGTTGTGAAAGGTAAAAAACAATTGGCAAAAAAAAAAACATGAATATTTCCTCAAACCATTCTTCCGAGCACTATAATAACCTCAAGCAATAACTAGCTAGATCGTTATAACTTTCCACTCAAACTTCTTCAATCTTCATTATTTGCTAAAATAAAAAGTATTTTTCTAATTAAATGCTCAAGTTGAAAAACTTCATAACTTTTAAATGTAATAAAGTTTGGACAAAAGCGAACGCCTTTAACCTTGTTAAGCCGTTCAGCTGAAGAGTTTTTTTTATAATTAAGTTCTGAGTTTTTAACTTAATCCATTTTATCAGTTAGGTTTCTTATTGTTAGTAAGTATACAAATATTTTTCACACTTATCTAATATTTTCACATATACTACAGTGTATCTGTACACAGGCTCTAATGCAATTTTCTATAATACTGCATCGGATACATCTACCAACCATGTCACTGATGCGATTCTAAATTACTCTCACGTTCCGAACGGTAGACCACTCCTGCATGGGAACATTGATTCTATAAACCTTTCTTCTACTTTACCTAAAGTATTATTAGGTATATAGAGAAAGTTGTTTATTAGTTATTATTAATCTTCAAATTTATTTGGCTAAAATTAGGCATATTAAGTACGTTGCTAACACATGCAATCTATATCATACATATATAATAAATATAACTCAAAGGTTACTGACTGACATAGTGATCTCTCAACGCACAGCCCAAACCACTGGACGGATCGGGCTGAAATTTGGCATGCAGGTAGATGTTATGACGTAGGCATCCGCTAAGAAATGATTAACGCAAGCGAAGCCGCGGAAAAAGATGATATATAATAAATGTCTATTCATCATTCAGTTCAGGGATCTCTACAGGGCTAATAGAAGCCAAACTGATTTTTTTAGAATACTTGCCTTTAATTTTGTAGCTAGTATTTTCCGAAAATTTTACCTGTAAAAGAGGTAAAGTTATACCTAATCCAACATTGTCACATCTCTCCCGCCACCCAGGATTGTTTGGGATGAGCATTGGGACCTCCAAACGCCTTTGACCCGGACATTCAAACATTTGTTCTCGGCAAATATTGGCGAGCATTACTTAAATGTGGGCAGGATCCCTCACGATTCTTGTCACGGTTAGAATCGACAAAAATATCTTTACATTTTACTTTTTTTAATCGGTTGCTTCACTTCTTATTCTTATTGTGCTGGTTGGCTAATCTTAAGGACTGTGTTATCAGAAACTTCAGTTTTGTGTAATATGTTATTGACTGTGGTGTCAGAAATTCCATAATGTTTTCTGTAAATTTGATGTCAGCCAGTTTGCAGTTACGGGTAACGGCGCGAAAAATAAACAATCTTACTTATTCTTCTTCCTATTTATGTATAATCTGTATTCCTGTAAGTGTCATTATGTGGAATAAGATTTTGTAATGTTAATACAGTAGATTGCCATTTTCATTCTCTATCAACAGTCTTATAAAGAATGCGAAAGAAGCATGAAAGGGGATGGACAATATTTTTAATGATGTTTCCCTTAAAAATATTACTGTACCTACTGAAACTAGTCTAATATTTTCCAAAGAGCGATTCATTTAAATTTAAGTTACAATGTTCTTGTTAGTGGAGGTTTTTTCATCACTCCCTATTTTCAGTCATCCTTGTACTACGAAACAACTTTTGCCATCTCCTTTTCAGTCTGTATAAACCTTTTTGGCTATTTTATTAAAAACCTAATGTAAAGGAAAATAGAAACGATATATATTCTACACAGTTCAGTAAATAAGGCTATATTTCTGATTCTGTTAATCATCACTCGTATTAAGACGTAACGCTCATTACTTTTGCACAAATCTGCGTCTGACACGTAGCCATACATGATTAATGAAGATTACTGTCGTCAAAGGCAAGGTGATTACGTCTTCATTCTGTACCAACTTATACTAGAGATATGAGTGGTTGGGCGCCTGCCAGTGGCTACAAAGGTCCCAGGTTCAAATTCAAATTCAAAACATTTATTACAATTCACATATACAACAGTTCTCTTATAATAAGTAATTTCTGTTATCATTTAGGTACAATATGAACCCTGTCGAGTGCGCAATAGTAACAAGAGGGGAGCGGCAAGCGGGTCTTTGATTTTATATATGCTAATTATATATTTAAGTTATTTAATGTCTTTGTCATTTAAAAACTCGTCTATTGTGTAATAAGCTTTTACAGCAAGTAAAAATTTTAATTTTTTTGTAAATTCTTCAAATCCAAATTCAAATCCTGCCCGTGTTACATGAGTTTGTATACCAATCTGATTCATATAATGGTAGTTTTCATCAACCAACCAACGTGTGGAAACCTGCACTCTGGTTGATGATTATCTAGTGTCTATAAATGGAGAAGGCAATGGCAAATCACTCCATTCAAATTGCCTAGATAGTCGTTGTGTGTGTTACATTCCATATAATGACCACGACACTCAGTCATGAGGAAATACGACTAAAGAGAGAGATACTAGAGATGTGAAAACGCCCGGACTAAACTGATTTTTTTCAAAATGTAAAGTATACTGGATCTTTTGTAAATCGAGACGTGGTTTTCGTCTGTAAGCACCGATTTGTATCGCATTGATTACAAAAGCACCTTGCGATTCCACTTAGCGCACCCATCAATATTTTCTAAGTATGGACCTACAGTACATTCAAATTTTAAAAAATGTGATCTTTTTTGAAATAGATCTCCTAGGCGCGATTGAAATTATTGCGATTCCAATCATTGCTCTAAGCAGTAGAGACCTGGAGCACGACTTGTAAAAATATTTTGAAAATAATTTTTCAAAATATCTTTTATTTTTAAATAATTTTTCGGACTGATGAGTATACTTACTATGTATATTATATTCTGAAAATTTCACATAAGCAGAGCTCTGGGAAACAGCTAGTAGATATATATTTTTAAACATTGCATGGACTTAATTGGCGTATATTATTTAAACTTTCCGGGAATCCCCTTTGTTAAACAAAACTCCTATTATGAATGAGGCATTTATCTTTTTGTTCCATTGTTCACACTCTTAATTAGCGAGGACTTCGTATTCATATGTTAAAGTTAACCTTTAGGCCTGTCTCGATTTCTGACGAAAATATAATATCGTGTTTTTCGAGAAAAAAATTTGACGTACAGGTAAAAATTGTGTATTTTCGTTTGCGTAGCAGTGCATGCTTATACTTGTATTTAACTGATTTGAATTATTTAATCAATGTAATACTTATTTATTACTTATTTTTTTTTTTTTTGTTTTTTTTTTTTTTGCAGAATCGCGAAACTTAAGTGGCAGTGGGCGGGGCACATAGCTCGTAGAACAGATAGCCGTTGGGGCAGAAAAAATCTCGAGTGGCGACCACGAACCGGAAAACGTAGTGTTGGCAGGCCTCCCACTCGGTGGACCGACGACCTGGTGAAGGTCGCGGGATGCGCATGGATGCGGGCAGCGCAGGACCGGTCGTTATGGAAATCCTTGGGGGAGGCCTTTGTCCAGCAGTGGACGTCTTTCGGCTGAGAGAGAGAGAGAGAGAATACTTATTTGCATAGGTTACACAAATTTACAAAGGCCTAAAGTACAAAATATATTTACACATTTAACACTAAAATAATAACATTTAATTCTTTATTTGTACTATAATAACTATATGAAAAAAAACCTACTGCGTTAAGTTCGAATGATTCGTTAAGTTAGAACGTACTCGTAATATTATATGAGCGGCTTTGGTTAAAAATATAATCTCTCTCTTTAGTCGTACTCTTGGCAATTTAATTGGAGTGGTTTGCAATTGCCTTCTCCATTTCACACACTAGCTGATAATCATTAACCAGATTACAGGTTTCTTCACTATGTTTTCCTTCACCGGAAGCAAGTGGTAGTCGTTAAAAACTAACATTAGTACATGAGTCAGATTGGTATAAAAACTCATGTAGCACCTCGAACCTGGGACCTTTGCAGCCACACGGAGGCGCCCTACAACTCGGCCACCGCCGCCGCTTCAAAGTATGTCCATATGTCATGTGAGAAAACAGAAAAATAAATCAAACGATTTCGCCTAAGTTTCACGTCTTACTTTTTCACTAGCCTCAATACAATTAATCCTCTAGTGTTTTACTTTGATTCGTCCAGTTATTTATACGGAGCATTTTTCCACAAAGGCACGGGTCAGCTTAAGAGGGTGGGGCCTAATCTGCTGACTTTTATTTATTCACTGAATTAATCTCAGGGTGGCGCCCCCTCGAGGTACCGCTGGACTTGGCGATAAAACATCCGTGCGCCTCAAGATTTATTAGTGTCATACTTGTGGGAATTAATTTTTAGGATTTCTTTGCGTTCCACTAGTTTTTGGGGTTATATAAATGGGAGGTAATTAATCTTGTTATTTTGATCCGCCGCGCGCCGAGTAGACATATGGATCTGTCCGCCATATGTCTACAATTGCGCATGTTTATGAAAGTACTAGCTGCACCCCGGGGCTTCGCTCCCGTGGTAATTTCGGGATAAAAAGTACCCTATGTGCTATTCCCGGTATTTTTCTACCCGTATACCAAATTTCCTTTCCTGGCCTGTGGTGTGGCCCTAGAATAGCACCAACCCATCTCTTCCCATGGGTGTCGTAAGAGGCGACTAAGGAATCTTAAACACCGGAGGATGGGCAGCAGCATCTTTCCGCGTACTATGCCATCACACTGCGATCGCCAACCCGCCTGCCAAGCGTGGCGATTACGGCAAAACCCCCCATGGATAAAATCCTTGGGGGAGGCCTTTGTCCAGCAGTGGACGTCTTTAGGCTGAGAGAGAGAGAGATACCAAATTTCATCGAAATCCGTCCAGTAGATTTTGCGTGATTGAGTAACAAACATCCTCACAAACTCACAGATTCACAAACTCACATCCAAACTTTCGCATTTATTAATATAAGTAGGATTGGAAGTGTTGTGAGAATGAGTGAGTATGATTGGGGACGGAGAATCAAAGAAAGAAGACATTTTGCGCCGACTCAAATAATGGGAAAAGGTAAGGCAGATGAAGATATATTGTGGACGAAGTGCTAAGTTATTATAAAAACATTAAATGAACAGATAGGTTTATATTTGCCATCGCTAGAGTCCAGTCCATTGGCAGTATTTTAGCGTTGACGACTACTTGATGGTATCTATATTTTCCCAGACCAGTAGGTTGCAACGACAATCACCCTATCGTTGACCTGGTAAAGGTCCTCTATGGTACACGATTCGGGGCAATTTGGACACGCCAGGAGATGAGCCATAGATTGCACAGCTCCGCAATCGCACATAATATTTGCCGTTGACTTATAATCTTGTATAAACTTGAATGTCGCCTGGAATCTTGAAAAATAATCACACGCCTGTTGCCTATGATGTCCTAAAATGAAAAGATGAGATTATCGTATTCGGTTCAATACAACAATAATTTTTTTCCGTCAAATCTATTTTTTTTAATTACGCACACTGCTGGCTGGCAACACTGCCTTGTTGTATAAGCAAATACGTTCTCAGTTTTTAATTTTTATTTCCCTGAAATCTAAGTTATTTTGTAATTAAAGTGGTATCATTCAATATTACAACACCTCAAGCTACTCCGGAAGTATTCTACAAGGGAAATACCATTGGAAAAAGCTACAAACATCTAAGATAAGATACAATTTTATACCCTCCGATTTACAATTTTGACAAATGTTCGTGTTACCTACCCACATTGGTCGAATAACTGAACTGTCAAAATCAATTGACAGTTCATACCAGAAAATGAAGTGGCTGTCAAAGTCAACCGCCAATGTCATATTGAATCTGACATAAGTATAGTGTTGCCATTAGACACAATTTCCCAGCAATTCTGGTTCACTGAAAATATATTTTCAAGAAGTGTAAGAGGCACTGACAAGAAGAGCTGTTAAAGCGGGGCCATAATATTTTTTCATCGCCAGTGTCTGGAATAACCTGTTCACGACGACGGACCGAGGACGTAGTTTTAACATCGGACTTCAATTGACTACGAATTAATTCTTGCAGGATAATTGAGTAATATGTAATCAATTACTTAAATTATATTAAAATATTTAGTAGTTGAATACTACATATAGTTAATAGTGTTACATATTTTTTTTGTATATTTAGGTATACTGACTTAGATGTTAAGGTACTGGTCGTACCTGCATAGATTTTATTGGTTGACCTAAAGTAATACTGATTTTATATTTGATGTATGCCGTTAATTTTAATTTATTTATTAATTCAATTGTTTTATATGGATGTCAAAATGATTTTATCAGTGAGATGTTTATTGTTATTAATTTGAATTTAATTATTATTATTACTTTAATTTGTATAGATAATTAATTGAAAATGAGTTCCCTATCTCCTATGTTGACTTGTCCTCACTGCCCAGGGTCTTTACGCACTTTTAGTTCGCACGGTCTCAAGATTCATATAGGGCGCAAACACAAGGGTATCTCTTCAATCGTAGCACCTCGACCCGCTGACGCCGGCGTCTCGGGTATTTCCCTTGGACAAAGCACGCCGTCGGCGTCGCCACGACAATGTCCTTTAGATGCGCTTGCTGGATTAAAGGGTAGTACACAAGTGCTTAGGCATGTTCCTAAGGGCGCGCGTAACCAGGCAGCGGGTAAGCTAAGTGAGATAGTGGATAGGTGCGTCGAATCTAACGAGGTGGACGACTGGTTCGCACTCCTCTCCTTTGCATACACAGCACTTAGAGTGCCTTCAAAGGCCTTACCAGGTAACATGACATTTAAGGTCAAGAGTAACATCGAGTCATCTGGAAACAATAAGATCGAGAACGTGTCAGATATCGCGGCGGAAGGTTTCAGGCCTCGCTCTACCCGAAAAATTATTGAATCGAAGGTTTTCGAGGGCGACTTGAGAGGAGCTGTCCGTTTATTGGTATCGGATGACACTCTAGCAAAACGAGGCCCTGACACGCTGGCTGCGCTGAAGCTTAAGCACCCCGGTCCCTCGCGTCCCCTTAGCTCGCCGCCGGCGCCTGACACATCTTACACCGCTGAATCATTCACTGTGGATGATGTCACGCTTGCGCTCACCTCCTTTTACAGTGGCTCAGCGGCGGGCTCAGATGGTATTCGCCCGGGCCATCTGAAGGAGCTAACTTCCAGCTGCGCGGGTGAAAATGGACGTCGATTAATGGAAAGCCTAACTAGGTTATCAAACTTCATGCTGAGTGGACGAGTTAATGTTCAGGTTTGTCCTTACCTGTACGGAGCGGCCCTTTGCGCGCTGTCAAAAAAAGACGGGGGGTTAAGACCCATTGCCATTGGCAGCGTATTTAGGCGTTTGGCAGCCAAGCTGGCATGCCGCGCCGTTAAAGAGATAATGTCGGAATACCTTCAGCCACATCAGTTGGGTTTCGGCACTCGCCTTGGCTGCGAGGCGGCTATCCATAGCACGCGGGCATTTGTGGCAGATGCTGACAATGCGAAATGCGTCGTGCTAAAGTTGGACATCTATAATGCTTTTAATACTTTAGAAAGGGATGTCTTGTTGTGTGAGGTCAGGGACAAATTACCATCTTTGTACCCTTTTCTTTACCAAGTATATCAGTCCCCATCGAACCTTGTCTACAATAATAACCTGATACTTTCACAGGTGGGAGCCCAGCAGGGGGATCCGCTTGGTCCGCTAGTTTTCAGCCTGGCTATTCACAAAATAGTTTCAGATCTAAAGTCTCCGTTAAATATATGGTACCTAGACGATGGCACTCTCGGCGGGGAACCAGAGACCGTGTATGGGGACTTGCTTACCCTGATCCCACGCTTTAAGGAATTGGGTCTGGAAGTGAATACCTCGAAATGCGAATACTTCCCGTGCAGTTCTGAGGCACGTTCCCACTCTGCACATTTTTTCACTTTACTTCCCGGCCTCAGGGAACTATCAAAAACCAATTTCAGCCTCCTAGGTTCTCCTATTTTTGTTGAGGCAGTTCCTGAGGCCATCAATTCTCGTAGGCAGCTGTTGCTGATGGCTAAGGAGCGTTTGCAGAATATCTCAGCCCACGTAGCTTTAATACTATTACGAACTTGTTTTGCGTTGCCCAAAATCAGCTTTTTGCTCCGAACCGCCCCAACTTGGCTTTGCTCTAAAGAGATCTCCGATTTTGATGGGTCCTTAAAATCCACAGTGGAATCGATCTTGAATGTCCAGCTTGACGGGACTCAGTGGAAACAGGCCGCTCTTCCAATACGGTTAGGGGGCATCGGTGTGCGGTGTGCTCGTGATGTTGGCATGCCCGCTTTCTTGGCGTCGGCGCATGGGGTTGCTGGCCTTGTTGCTATCATTCTTTCCTCTAAAGGTAGCAAGGTAAGCATACCCTATGTATCCGATGCGGAGTTAGCCTGGGCGGCCGACAACTTGGGTGCGCCAAGCCCAATTTCCCTTTCGGTCCAGCGAGCCTGGGATGACGTTGGTTCAGAGAAGGTCCATAAGGAGCTATTGGGCACTGCTTCAGGGGCGGATTTGGCAAGGCTTAAAGCTGTTTCCCAACCAGAATCAGGGGCATGGCTGCATGCTCTTCCGTCACCTTATTTGGGCACATTACTTGACGACGACTCGATGCGGGTAGCCGTGGCACTCCGCTTGGGCAGTAGAGTATGTGAACCACATAAATGCGTCTGCGGGTCCATGGTGGAGAGCGACGGCTATCACGCGTTGAGTTGTCGTCGCTGCTCGGGTAGGTTTCCACGGCATCATGCGCTCAATGATATAGTCCGCAGGGCGTTCGTCACTGCCAACGTACCCTGCATGCTCGAGCCACCAGGCCTTAGCAGGTCGGATGGCAAGAGGCCTGACGGATTGACGCTGGTGCCGTGGAGGCACGGCAGATGCCTAATCTGGGACGCGACCTGCGTCAGCACGGTGGCCATCAGCCACATTGGGCGTACTGCATGCACGGCTGCGGCGGCTGCTGAGGATGCGGCTAATAAAAAACGGGAGAAGTACGCGGCTATGGAGCCAAAATACATCTTTGTGCCCATAGCCGTGGAGACCATGGGCAGCTGGGGATCGGACGCTAAGCGCCTTTTAAAGGAGATAGGGCAACGGATAGCGGTGAATACTGGGGACTCCCGCTCTGGCTCATTTCTGGTGCAAAGGATGGCCATAGCGATTCAGCGCGGTAACGCGGCAAGCGTTCTGGGCACCTTTGCACCAGAAACGCTAAGGGGCGGGTTGTAATTAAATTTTAGGATGCGAATTTTTATGACAAATTTTATATTTTGAAATATTTTGACTACCTACGATTTGTATAATGACTTAAATAAAATTGATATATATTACGCACATAATAGAAACATGTTAAGTGCGATAAAATAAATCCAATGATTTGCTAATAAGTAATTATATTTTCAACATTATATTTTTTTAAATTAATTTATCAAAAGAGAACCATCGAAAATAGGCACTTTTTTTTGTTTTTACTCATATAAGTAATAGGTACTTAAGATATTTTTGACATGTAAAAAAATAATAAATAGACCATACAATTTTAATGAGAATAACCACGTGGTAAGGGCTGTTGCATTTAGCCGAAGTTTAAAATCCAAATTGAAGTGACAAGATTGCGTGAGCTTAGCGAATTGGAATTCTATTCATTCATTCATTATTCACGAGGTTTTTAACTTAACTCGTACATATTTTATTGCGAAGTCTGATTACTGTTTGACGTATGATGTTATTTATTTTTCTATATATGTTTCATTTAAAACAAGTTTGTATAGATTTTATAATTTAATTTTTCAATCTTTTTATATGTGAATAAGCATACTGCCCATGCCCGCTTGATAGTAAGCAATTATCATGAGGTATAGAAGAAATATTTTAATAAATACTTTTTTTTCCATTAACTATGTCTTAAAATGAAATGTAGTATTTCTAATATTCTAAAATCAAACTGTTATTTATAGAGTCCTCATATTTTAACTCAGAAATGAATTTTACAAATGGCCCAATTTATTAAATTGTGTTTCCCTTAATGTTATTGATATTCCGATAATAAATCTCATTAAAGTCAACATTAGACAAAATAAAACACCCAATTCTAACACAAACAGAATGGGGTTAATCGCTAAAAATAAAATTCCAGATCTGTGAAATTGATCGTAAAATTCCTTTTCTGTTGATATGTTTATTATCAGAAGGAAACAAGGAAATCTATTTCTAGATCTGGCGTTTTCCCTTTGGCTCCACGTGCTTTAACCCCAGCTCAATATTGAAAAATGACAGTAATAAATATAAATATTACATTGAACATTAGATTTTGGGTGGCATTTAGGTATTTAAAAAAAGTAAGTTTTATTAGTGAAACTTAAACATATATACGTAGGTATCTTAGTTTGAATATGACAGATAAAAGTTGTAATATAAATATATTATATTTAACATTAGTAATGTTTGATTAAATTGATTGATTAATGTAAATTTTTACGTAATAAAAAAAATTGAGAAAGACTTTTGCCCAGTAGTGGGGTAGGTACTTAAATCACAAAATGGTAACATAAATATGTAACTCATTTGAATTTTAAAAGATATGTGATACTTACATCACTATTGCTATATACTCGTGATTAATACAATTATTTAAATAATATTAGAAGGTAAACGGTTAAGAATACTTCTAGTACATAAATTATAGGTGCTAATTAATGTGCCCAAAGGGAATCAACCTTTAGACGTTCGAACTTTTATAGAAACACATTTATACACGCCTTTGATCGTGTGTGGTCCTATGTGTACCCAAGTCCTTGCTAACAAGTGTAATTCTGTTTAATATAACAGATATTTCATTGCTGTGTACTGGCCCTTTGATTTTTCGATCCTTGTACGTCGTTTTTCAAGTGAATAAGCCGTTTTCTCAGGATTTACTGATCGTTTGTGGTAGTTTATATGAAATACGTGGTCCTGTAGTAGTTAAGATTGCTACCTACTAATAAGAATATTTATAGATAGATAGATAGATAAAATCTTTATTTGTAATTACACTACAGTACACACACAATAACACACATATAACACCAACAATCGAACGAGAATATATTAATTTGTGACACACATGCTGTGCTGTGCGTATAATGTGCTGCAGCAATACAAAATATTTTTTTATAATCTGAAAAGTTATTGACTCAGCATAAAAGAAAAATTAATAATATGTTTGAAACGTACTGTATTTGAAATATCAAAATGCAAAAAATATTAAAAATTATAAATATTCTGTGACCACCTTCGAGCAACAAGGACTTCCGCGCGCGGCCCGGAATCCGTGTTGCTCTATGGTGACCACCGTTTTCCATCAAGAGGGCCCATAGTTAAAAATAATCATAGTCACCCGAGACATAAGACTAAAATTATGACTTGAACTAAAGAAACTTAATATAGTGTTATAGTTTCATGATAACTAAATATCATCTACATATCAATAATTCAATACTGTTGTAATTGTAACCAAAACAAAGCATTCAATATCTTCACTACCGGTCGAGTACTAAACCACTTAAATACCACCTGCACCGAGAAGGGAACCCAACACCGTACCTTAGAAGGTTCAATTATCAAAACAAGGATCACTAAGTGGAAATGTTTGTCCCAGAAAACCAAACACGGGACATTTGGCTTCCAAAACTCCCAATGACATTAATGCTTAAATAAAAACAAATGACGGTCCCGGGACAGGAAAGAATAAAAGTGTTGACCACACAAGCCTTCCTGTGTACCTTCGTTTTTAGGGTACAGTGTATCAAAAAACTTAACCCTTGTCGATTTTTTGTTTGTTTGTACCCTTTTTATTTGAGTAACTCAGTCGTATCATGTCTCGAAAATATGAGTTCCATTTCAAATGTTTATTACAAATATTCCTATAGTTTTTGGCGAAGGCAAGATGACTCTATTAAAGAGTTTATTTCTTTCAACACTGTAAATCTATACAATATATAAAATATATTAGATTAGAACTAAACTATACTAAACTAAAATTAAACTAAAATAATGGAAAAATAGGCGTAGTTTTGTTTTATACAGTTTAACACTGGCTAGCAAGAAACTTTAGCAAAATTTAGTAAAATGAGGTAATACTTTTAAGTATATTATTTTTTTTACCAAAAAAAAAAATTGGCAATAAAATTAAATACTTGAGCAATGTTCAAATTTTTCGTTTGTATAGACGGTTGTACGGAACCTATTTCATGTGTTTAGGGAAACGTTAGTTTCAAATAATGGAGGAAGTGTTTTGTAATTTAGTAAAACATGGATAACTCATTTAAAAACGTTTCTTTAACTGGGCAATGTTTAAAATAGTTTGACCATTAGACCACATAAACTAAAAATGTAAAGCTATTGTTATTTGAATCTAGGTAAGTACCTAGATGACAAGTAAGTACTTGTATCTATTTTTTCTTTCCATATAGTTTTAGACAATAATTTGATCCAGAAATCTATCGACTAATGCTTTTGATAAATATTACTTCAATCCACTAGAATACAAAATGACCTGAATAGTTTATTATATATGAATAGTTTATTTTCTACACAAATCAGTTCGAAATTTCCAATAAAATGTAGCTTATTAAGACTAGTAAATAATTTATGAAAAATTATCCCCGAGTGTGCCCCACTAAAATCTATTGTTTCGTCTAAAAGTACTGATTTGCATGCCAAAAGTGTCAAAGGAAAGCCTGATAGAACTTTTTGCATTAGTAACGAACCGTGGCAATCTATTGGAATAAAATGAAGTCTTCAGTCTCCGAATCCTAAATGCCTTGGGAGTTCTGTTTGAGGAATTGATGTAAGATTTGTTTTATTGCATAATCAGAAACAGTTGACGATCACTTCCTAAATTAGGTGATGGAGCAACACAATAAAGCACAAAATTTGAATGCAGTTGTCCTTATATTCGCTACTAAACATACATATTATCACGCTTTTTTTACGTGGGGGTAGGCAGAGACTAGCGATTTCGCTACTATAGTCTGTTATATTCATCAAGCCCAATTTACCCAATGGGTGCCCTTTATCAACTGCGTGAATCAAAACCACGTTTCACGCTTTTTTGAATATCAATATCATCAATACATATGATAAAGCTCTAACTGATCTGTGTTCGTACAAACTGTACATAGAAGATATTTAAGAAATAAAACTATGAGAGGTCTTCATAGGGCCAATGGAAGTCAAGACCTTTTTTTCTGTCTGTCTGTATGTTTGTATGCGCGTCACGAAAAACCTACTGGACCAAATATGATGCAGTTTTCACTGTTATGTTGTTGAAGGTCTAACTTAAAATGTGGCGTTGGTTACATCTTGATACGCCGCCGCTTAGAACTTGAGCACAAACAATAGTAAATTACGCGCGGACGAAGTCGCGGGCATAGTCTAGTTTATAATAAATGCGCATTATAATTTTGACGTCCAGATTTACGTATCACTCTGTTCTGGATTTGCCAAAATTAAATTAGGTTTTAACTAATCGTTAATTGTATAGGAATTGCCATCTTTATCCAACACTAAATATGTTTAGTGAAACGCGCTGCTGGTTAGATAAATAGTCGTGAACCAGGTATTAGGAGCACCCATAACCTGCAAGCATGTATGAAGAGAGTGATGAGTGTAGAGGAAGTGAGAGAGATCTGTAAGGATCGTAGCAAGTCGAAATCGCTGGTCTCTGCCTAGCCACGGGAAAAAGGCGTGATAATATGATTACTATTTAACTTATGATTTCGAACGAACAAATATGCAGTTGGCAACTTATTTGCAGAGTGAAATTCTATTACTCAATCATTTTGCCAAATTGCTCAATAATACTCATAGTCAACACTTCAATGATCATTATGCTGAAACATTAGCATTTTAAAAAACAAACTTGGAGCCAACTTAATTTAATAATCGCTTGAGCATGGAGAACAGCCAATAAATGCGTTTTATGGCGTTTTTATTGTGATGCATAAACGTGAATCACTCATAACGAGAGAAGTAAGGTTGCCAAATATGTCATACTAGATATATGTTCAGATTGACCCAAACTTTTCTGGAATATCCGTGGAAAGTATTATAAAATTATTCGTACTAGTGGTTCGCCACGTACTTAGACCTCGCGATTATTATTTTAAAAATATGCGTTATCTCAAAAACGGCTGAACCGATTTTGTTGCGCAACGAACTTATAAATTCTATGGATAGTTGCTACACGTATTTTTAATATTATCCAAATTAATTCAACGGTTCGAGAGTTATCGCGGAACAAACATACATACATACATACAAACAATGTGTTTTCGCCCCAACTTGAATTATAGCCCTCGCTCGCTTCGCTCGCTGGGTCAATTAGGACTTGAAATTTTAGAAATCATGAAGAAAAGTTCTCGAGCCATTTATGAAAAATAAAATTATAGCATAGAAGTTTTTGTATTTTTCCTGATATAAACAACTTGTTTTTATGTTGTATATTTAAAAAAAAGTGATATTAATGTGCTGTGTTATGGAATTCTACGTATGAGAAACCTGCCGGATTTTTTAAATAAACATGAATTAAATTTTTCTATATTCAGGTCGGTCTGTAAATTAATTCACTTCTGAGATCGAAGAAGTAATAAAATATGCCTTTACAACAACACATTGTCAAAACACTCTTAAACTCTTAACATTGCCTATTATTTTATAATTTGAATTAAAATCAAAACCTTCTAGAAACTAAAATATAGCATGGGAAACTAAACTGAGATATTTCTAGAGAAAATAAAATCACGAAGTCATTCTTTAGTGGCCATAAAAATAAGTAATCTTTTCTCATTTATGAGAAGTATTGTTGAAGATGAAATCAATATTTTTAAATATAATTGCTGAGACAAAAGAATTATGTGAGTTCTCAGTTCAAACATGTTCGTTTCCATTGTAGAGCTATTCGCTCTTACAAACATCCATGGAAGTAATAAGTACTTTGTACAAAGTAAGTACTTATTACTTTGGCAGCGTGAAAAATAAGGTTATTTTATTTGCTAGGGTCATCTTAAATAGGTAATCTAGATATTTGGTAAATTAGATCAATTACTTACTGGAAATATTATTTATCACTTATATTAGAAAAAAAATATTAAAATTACCTCTTTATTATAAATGTAGTCTTATTATTGCTACAGAATACAATAGGCACACAGAATAGTTTTACCAACATAAAGTACATTTTAGGAGTGGGTACCGACTCCCAAAAACTGAACTAAATCAATTTTGTTTTTTACATTTTATCGTGTCGTTAGATAACAATGGAAACTCGCCCGATCACAATCTTCTACAGAGCGCGTGCACTCCGTTCGTGTAGCTCGCGATAAACATCTGCCGATATGCAGTTAATAATGCAGCCATACTGCAACACCTACGATGCACTCGGTGCGTTTCCGACCAGATACGTTTTGAACGATACGAAATTCTATTCCACTTAATTGTGATTTCTTAGTATAGAGCTTACGTTGATGTGAGCTAGATATTATGAAAGATGTGTACTTACTATAGGACAAGGCGGGAAAAAAACTTCCATAAAAACATAGTAAATTGGCAAATTAGAGATACTTTCGAGATTGTTTAGATCATAGACTTATAATATAATATACTCACGCAATTTAGATGGGTTTCTTTATACTCGCTGATCTGGTTTTGCTATATATATATCCGTCCAACCGTCGTAAAAGATACGAGAAAATGTGGCTTAGTAGTTGATTCGCACGAAATTCATTCGCCCGAACGTGCGAAACGTCCACTTTCAATAATAATATTTTTTTAGTAGGCGTTTCGCACAGATGAATTTTAATCGCGTGCGAACCGACCTCTTCAAGAACTAGTAGTATGCGATTCGCCCACTTAACGAAATGTGCGAATAAAAAAATCAAGGTACAGTTGTGTACAAAATATTATAATATTAATATTAAAATATGCCACATTTTCGTTGCACTCACATAAATATAAGGTCAAAAATTCATATCAAAACGTGAACATCACGAATGAGGGAAAGAAATAAATTCATGGTGTCTTTTTTTTACAAGTAGGTAATACGAATATGTATTTTGTCAATTTTATTAACCTATGGGGCTGCCGAGGTCTGCTACCTAGCGGCAAACGAGACATCGGCAAAGTTAGTTTACGCCTGCGTAAGCGCGCGAAAGAATTGAAAAGAGACGGAAAGTGATGATGAAAGGGACGAAAGGCAAATAATATCTTATTAGAAGTAAGAATTAATAATTCTAAACGAAATGATTTTGTGCGCGAATGTAACTTTTTGTTAAAACTTTTCCATAAAAAATGGGTATGTGCGAAAGGCGTACTACTAATTTTTGAGAGGGTCGGTTCGCACGCGATTAAAATTCATCCGTGCGAAACGCCTACTAAAAAAATATTATTATTGAAAGTGGACGTTCCGCACGTTCGGGCGAATGAATTTCGTGCGAATCAACTACTAAGCCGAAAATGTAAAAGGTTACTGAAGTTTAGTTGAAACAAACAGTTACAGAAGAAGCATACTATACTATACATAACGACTATAAGTATACCTTAAATTCAGTTATATTAATTTGCACTCTAGTTAAATATTGTCATTTATTATATCTAAGTCTGCAAATACTTACTACAAACTTACTACTTCAGCAATATTAAACTTAAACTTGAAAAATAAAGACAGGGGGAGGGAAAAATAGCATACCTAGCTATATTTGTGAACGGGCCATGAAAAAGTTAATATAAATATAAAAAATAATAATAATAATAGTTAGATAATGCTAATAACATTTCTTTGGTGTGTACACTGTAATAATGTTATTATGTTTTTTAAATAAACAAATAATAAATAAATAATGAGTACAAAGAATCCAAAGAATATCTTACCATCTTGAATATTTCAATTAGACATTTTATATATAATCTCGTTTTCTCTTTATTATAGGTAAAGGACTTCGTTCAAAGTGTATGGGGGCTTGGCTTACTGCGGACAGTTCGTTCAATAAATAATAGTATTATCACTGATCATAATAAATGTCAAATAGAATTTCGGAATATATATTGGAGTATGAATATCTATAATTAAAATATACCATTTAGTAAGTATTGTTTGCGTTTCCGTTATTAAAATCAAAGATGTCGGCATTCACGTCTGTTCTGGGATGCCATTATCTAAAATAATATTACATTTAAGTAGTATATTTTTTATTCTTTGATGAAAGATTGGATTTATTAGGTATTTTTTTAGCATAATATGTTAGTTTTATTTATTAAGTACACTAATATCATTTCATATTTATATTTTTGAATGAAGAATTATGTATTTATTTCAATTTTTGCTAATTACTTAATTCATTATTGCATTTTCTTTTCCTGGTAACACTCGATTCTTGGGCGCGGCTTTATTTTGACATTGACAGTTGTTGACAAGTATCCAAGTGTCAATGTCGACCGACGACAACTTATTAAAGTCAAAATCAAGCCGCGCCGAAGAATCGAGTGTTACCAAGTAAAGAAAACGCAATATTGAATTACCAAAGTAAAAATTGAAATAAATACGTAATTCTTCATTCAAAAATATAAATATGAAATGATATGAGTGTACTTAATAAATAAAACTAACATATTATGCAAAAAAAATACCTAATTAATCCAATCTTTCATCAAAGAATAAAAAATAAACTACTTAAATGTAATATTATTTTAGATAATGGCATCCCAGACCAGACGTGAAGGCCGACATCTTTGATTTTAATAACGGAATCGCAAAAAATACTTACAAAATGGTATATTTTAATTATAGATATTCATACTCCAATATATATTCAGAAAATCTATTTGAAATTAATTATGATGAATGATAATACTTTTATTTATTGAACGAACTGTCCGCAGTAAGCCGGCGATGAACAATGTCTTTTATTCCACAAAAATCCAAATCTAAAATCTAAGACGTACGCGAGTAATTCGATTGGTCGCTTTCAAAGGCATTCTCTGTATCCAATATGCAATTTATTAAATTTTCTTTGAGTCTACTTTAAAATCAATCTCAATCAATCGTCTGATTGAAAATTCAATCGCTGTCAAGATGGCGGATTACGTGACTCAGTTAACTAATGCTAAGCTGATGTGCTTTGAAATAAATTGTACTAACTGTGATTTTCTATATCCAGTATTGAATAGCCTAAAATCCATTCATTTAGAATCCTAATCATTTCGGGAATTATCTTTTAAAAGTAGCAAGCAATTATTGTACCTAAATGAATTCGATTGAACTAGATAAAGAAAGAATCTTTAAAATAATTAATCAACTGAAATAATGTATAATTTTTTTGATCTCTCTACTAGGTATCGTTTAGTTTTTAAACTTCGGTCTTCGTTAGATTTTTAAGAACTTACGAGACGAGTAGGTATATTATGGGTTAAGAAACCTATGTTGTTATGTTATTAATTACTTATCTCTATGTTTTGTTGGATTAATCAGTGAAGAAAGACGACGTATGTGTAGTAAATAAATACCTAGTAATTTCCGCATTTAGGTTGTACAAATGGCATTCAGCATTATAGGGAGCAACCGATACAATATTTATAGGAGGGTCTTCAGTCTCCACATGGAGGGTCCGTTCAGGTGAGGGCTGAATTAACATGAACACGGCTCGTTTGGAGGATGACGCCACAGGTTTAGAGTTACTGGATTTGTCTTTTGAGTTGATTGCCACGTAAATTTGATTTACAACATTTTGTCAAATATTCTTCTCCTTGACGGCACTTGACATGGTTTGCGTAGACCGTGCGTTATCTATAGATAACCTAGACTCTTGGGACAAAGGATTTGTTCAAAGTAATATAAACTAAATGAATATTAACAGAAGTATGTATGAATATTAGAGAACTCGTAACTTGCAATTTTACTACAAGGTAAACCTTGTTAGACCTTTTGAAATTGCAAATTCTATTTTGCGTATTTACTTTTCAGGTTACAACGTCAAACTACATTATTCTCAATTATTATAGGTAAACCTGAAAAACATACGCCACAACTTCAAATGCTGCCCCAATTGCTGCTGCTGACTGTAATTTCTTGCTCATTTTGACATTTATGGTAAACTAACTTTCGCCCGCGGCTTCGCCCGCGTGAATTTCCCACGGGAATAGTGCTTTTCCCCGGGATGAAAGGTAGCCTATGTCCTTCTCCGTACTTCCAGCTATGTGTATTCGAAGTTTCAGGAAGATTGGTTCAGTAGATAAAGCGTGAAGAGGTAACAAACAAACAAACTCACTTTCGCATTTATAATATTAGTTAGGACTTTTCATTTTAACGCCAAAACTATTTAATACACACTTTATCCTTATATAGAGAACCTAACCTATTACCTTCATCTTTATCTCTAGAACTTTACCTATTATCTTTATCCTTATCTAGGCCTAAACTGTTACCTTTATCTTTATCTAGACCTAACCTTTACCTCATCTAGAGAACCAAACCCCTGAATGTGGTTACCTCGCCTCGGTACGTGTCCCAAAGCCGTAATTACGCGAACACACCCGCTAGTGCAAATAGAAACGAAACCGCACGCATCCGCGAAAGCCGCCGAATCCGCATATGTAAATAGGGGTATGTGTACCTCTGAGGATTCCTTAGGACTTAGAACTTGAGGTTTCACCCGCATCAGATTATTATTTTGGGATTTAGACTGAGTAGGGGAACTAATTAAGATTCTCATCTAAATACTCATATTAATTTATAATGAAACGACTATCCCTATTATTATAACTATAAAGATATAAAGACTATAAAATTTCTCTCAGATTGTTTGCACAGCCTCTGACCTTTGTTTTATTATTATATATATTTTTCGTACCGGTTGACTGGAAGAGATCCCTTCATGGGATAAGTCCGCCGTTGCCATTTTCTGGATTCATGTAATTTATTTGTTACTAGCTTTTGCCCGCGGCTTCGCCCGCGTGAATTTCCCACGGGAACAGTGCTTTTTCCCGGGATAAAAAGTAGCCTATGTGCTATTCCAGGTCATTATCTACCTCTGTACCAAATTTCATCGAAATCCGTCCAGTAGATTTTGCGTGATTGAGTAACAAACATCCTCACAAACTCACAAACTCACAAATTCACAAACTCACAAACTCACAAACTCACATCCAAACTTTCGCATTTATAATATTAGTATGGATTTGTGCAATAAAGTTATTATAAACAAACAAAATCTCTATTTCTAATAGTTTAATGGTAAGTAACATATAAATTTGCGACTTCTATCTTACAGTGTCTTAGGCATGGAATTTCCAAAATGCTCTCTAATGCTACCTTTATATATACCCACAGAAATTCTTAAAAAAAAACGATTTAAGTAAATAAACCTAACTGCAAAATTTCAAGTGTCTTCAGCAGTTTCGGGTTTTTAATTTTCAGACAGCAAAGTAATAAAATAAGTATCGATTGAATAATAAAGTGCTTATTCGAACGAAACATAGTCAGATTTGTAAAATCTAGATCGTTTCACTCAACAAACAGACTGTTGCTAAGTCAAGAAGTTATAAATCATGAATCCTCGATTTTCGTATCAAAATCTTTGCTATTTCAAAAATAAACCCTTCGGCTCTGCGTAGCGGCCTCTTTTATAACAGGGATGTAGACTATCTTATGCTTCTCCTGCATAAATTTAGTTTTTTATTACGCATGTAAGTTTTAACTTGACCAATTTCAAGTTGCTTTAATCAATCTCCATTAGTTAGGCCGGACTACATACACTTTGCTTGTTGATAGTATATGTAAATTAAAACCTACCGCGTAGGTTGGATGACCACATAATAACAAACTGTGTAACAAACATTTACGCATATAGGTAGCTAGATTACAAATGCCTTAAGATATTGATATTGCGGGGTCAGAATGGCAGAGGGTACATACCCTAAGCATTTATTTATCAATGGCCAAGAATCCGCAATCACAGTACAAATGTATCTACTCGATTAGATGTCTACTCAGTTTGACATACGGACGACTTTTTTATTACTTTACTATAGGTACGATTTTATATGTTAGTGATTTTTCAAAAAAACTTTGATGGTTGGTACTATAAGTTTTAACCTCGATTTACTTATTGATTTATAATATCTATTGTATCCAATTTTGGATCGATAGTCACTTAATCAAAATGTACATTTGACTTTAGTCTGATAGATGACAACCAGATAAATCAGATAGTATCTAAATTTCAACAATAATAATTGATATATTCTTTTTAGATATAATATAAGACCATGGAAGTTGTACAAAGTACATATTACTTCCATGTATAAGACTTGTTTGTATGACAGTACTCAATGAGGTCGTCACTTTCAAAGGAGTCAAAAAGCGTTCCCAATAATTGGAACAAAAAAATAGTAAAATATGTATGCAATGAATAAAATTAATCAAATAAAGTGACCTTTAATTATCACGTTTCGTTACATTCCAATTACATTACTTTAAATTAAATATGTTTACTACAATAAACTTTTCTTGTTACGTACATGCACGTTACGCATACATAGAAATCCCTTTACCTCTATATATCTACCATTCACAGTATTTTTATTGAATAAACATTCGAATTCAAAGACAAATAAATTTTCAAGACTTGTTTCTTAGACATAAATCAACTTGCGATTAGTCGTTCGTTTGTACCTCTGACCACTATTTCAATATTTAACAAGGCCCACCAATTATTTATTCACACGGCACAGGCCTATAGTTGTAAACTTAACCAACAAATAGCCAATACAAACTATAATTTTGATATAACTGCGTTAATATACAGCGCAGTTTGAGAGTTTCTTGTGGGGAACTTGGGGAACTATTAGATGAAATTATTAATGAGATTTAAAAGGTACGTAACTTGTTAATGTTTGCTGATATTGTTAGTTTATTTCAAGTAGTTTTAGGTAAGATAATCGCACATTTTATTAAAGGCGTTTACGTTTCGGTTTCTAAGTACGTATTTTTATCATAATGTTATTATATGATATGAAGGTGACTTCATAATAATACCTAATCAAAATTAACCTAGTAGTCCTCCGTGGCCTCCGAGGCCTGAGGTACTGGTTGACTCCTTGACAGGCAGTCTTTGATTTGTTTAACCTCCCTGGAAGTAACATGCCGACAGCGTTATGTTCAACCTGTCGGTCAGTTTCAACAGCAACATGCTGACCGCTTTTAAATGATACTATACTCAAGTAAACTATCGTTACATGGGCTGGACATATCTGTCGCAGAGATGACGATAGATGGAGCCAGAGGATTCTGTTTTGGCGACCCCGTACAGGAAGACGAAGTGTGGGCAAACCAACTGCCAGATCGTTGGACGATATTAAAAAGACGGCAGGGCCGACCTGGACCAGGATCGCCGCATCAAGATCGGAGTGGAAAACCATTCAAAAGGCACACGTTCAGCAGTGGACGCAAATATGCTGAGAAGAAGAATACTACTCAAGTAAGGCTGTATAGTACAATATCTGTGCCGACTGTAGAACCCAACTTGTGTATGGCCTTGTTAGTTTTGTTCTTTTCAATATATTGAAAATCACAAAATAACTGGAAGATGAGATGCAAATATAACGTGCTGCTTACGTGCACGTTATTCATTACAGTATTGGCATGTTGGAATATATTATGTTTATTAATGTATAAAAGACTAGCCGCGCCCCGGGGCTTCGCTTCCGTAGGAATTTCGGGATAAAAAGTACCCTATGTGCTAATCCCAGTATTTTTCTACCTGTATACCAAATTTCATCGAATTCCGTCCAGTAGATTTTGCGTGATTGAGTAACTAACATCCTCACAAAGTCACAAACTCACATATAAACTTTAGTATTTATAATATTAGTAAGATTACACAGTATAATTATATAGTATTTGATAGCTGACAACTAGCGAGTGCTGGTGCAAGACCGCAAAAAATGGCGTCATCTCATGTCGTAGGCCAAGATCCACTTCGGGTCGCTGCACCGCTGTAGTAAGTAACTAAGTAAGTATAGTGATAATGCATCACTTTTTTGGAAAAATCGGCTGAGGTTTCCACAATCTAAAAGAAATGAATATTGTACGAGTGAGACGATTGCCAAAATGGCTCTTCTAATCTTCTAAGTAGGCAATCAAACATTATTAATTTGTAAGTCAAATTCTTTGGAAATTTTATGACTTCAAATTTTTACTCACATATTAGAATTTTTTTAATGTTGGAATAGAATACATTCTTGGATTATCAATTTCATTTCATTGCAAATATTTCTGTCGGCAAACGTACATACTTACTACGTAAAATAACTTGTAATAAAAGAACGCCATGAAGTGATCTGATCCACTTGAGTGACTAGCAAAGTGTCCAGCAGTCAAAAATAATGTTGAAAATATGGTTTTTCTTCTTCTTCTTTGATTCGGCTGTTAAAGGTAACTCGATCATTTTTTTTAAAGATTGATCTATTACAACCACATCAATATATCCCTAAATTTATTTTTTTGGAAAAAAACTTATTGTTTGCAGAAGCCATTGGCAAAAGCCTTTGAAATGATGATGGTGTTGAGATTGTAGGCGGTCATGACGTGGATATCAAGCAGTATCCGTACCAAGTATGCTTGGTGCGAAAAGAAGTTGATCTGGACTGTGGAGGATCCATTCTCAGTGCACATTACGTCCTGACTGCGGCCCATTGCTTGGTGGATATAGATGAGTAAGTTTCAGGTTTTTCGATAGACCATGCTAGAATGAATCATTGTTCTATAGTGAAATCTAACGCGCCACAACAACTGCGCCAATATACGTACAAAATGCAATTAGGTATGGTACTTAAAAAAAATTGTTTGTAGTAAGTAAACGTAATTCTTTTTACTATTTTAGCACAACAAATTACAAAATCCGAGCTGGTAGTACTTTCTACAATCATAGTGGTGAAGTTTATGACATTTTGTCAGTGATGTGGCATCCAAAATTCAAATATCCACCAAATCCCGATTATGACGTGGGAATAATAAAAACAGAAGAAATAGACATAAACGGAGTGACTACGAAAGCTGTGCAGCTGGCTGAAGCTGGTAGTGCATTGAAACCAGGAGCAACTGTAGTAGTCACTGGTTGGGGAGTAACTGTGAGTTTTACGTAACTTATAAGAATAGTCTTTGATGCTTGTCTGGGAGAGACGAAAGGCGAGAACAGAATGTGCCAGACCTGCTGCTTCTCTTCCCGCGCAGATTATAAAAATCAATCGAGGGAAAGGACTTTAAACTGGGGATTTCTCCACGCCCACTATTTAGTTAAGTGTGGCCTTCGAGTCTCACGACTTTTGGCTATGTCTACCCCGTGAGGGATAGAGACGTTATTCTGTATCTGTATCACAATAGTAAAAAATAAACCTTCTAATAAATATAGTCGACTTTAGTCGTCGACTTGCATTTTTCAAATTCTATATAAATGGTTTTTTTTTTTCAGAGTTTTGACAGGGATTATAATGTATTGCAAGCTACTACTTTAACAGTTATCAGCTCACAGCTATGTAAAGAAATATGGTCAGTGTTATACAACATTACTGATAGGATGTTCTGCGCAGGATTTGAAAAGCCATGGCAAAGTGCTTGTTTTGTGAGAATTATTTTATTTTATTAATTACATTTTATTTTAATAATTTATTTTCATGGTGTGGTACGCACGTGTGTGAGTATTGCGTAGGTATTTCAAAATGCAATAGAAGATAAAATTCCGTGAGCATTTCTCTTTTTTAAGATTCCTTTATGTCTGAATTTTTTAGATTACTTGGCTCTACAAAATATTCTGATATTTTATCCTGATATTGTGGAATGTTGTTATTTTCAGCAGAAAACATTCATCGATCGCCTATTTTATTCATCCGATTGCACTTATCGATAATGAACTCCTGTTTCTTATTTTTTTATATTCTTCTATCCTGATAATTGGCCCCTTGGCAAAGAAAATCTCTATGTAACTTTGAAAATGCTTATATTATTGCAGGGAGACTCTGGAGGTCCAGTGGTGGAGGAATCAAGTTTAGTACAATATGGAATAGTATCGTTTGCAGGAGCAACTTGCCATACTACCCACTACCCTAATGGTTATACCAACATCCCTGTTCTCCGGGACTGGATTAAGGAGCATACTGGAGTCTAAGGTGGTTCTAGTTCTTCACTGAAATATATGTCCAATATTTTATTGAAAAATATATAGTACAAACACTTTAGAATCTTTTTTATCCAATTTTATTTTAAATTAATTTATTTTTCTAATTTAATTTGTTTTTTAATTTAATTTGTTAATTTTTTTTAAGTTTATCAAAATAATAATGACCTCAGCATTTTTTCAAGTCTGCCTGTTATGACTAACTACATTCATTTTTTATTTAACTATTGTCACAGAATTAATATAAGTACTACGTACAGAAAGGAAACTCCATGCCCTCCCGCAATATGGCACCCCCCCGCACCCACCGCACTTCTCCCCTGTTCTTGTGTGTATTGGACGCTATGACTACCCTTTTAACTACTCATGTATGCTATGACTATAAAAACGCACACATTGACGTGTTACTGACGTGTTCACGGATATGCAGTTTCATTTGTAGTAATAGGTACCTATAGGTATTTGACGTCCCGTTTCTATTAAGCGCCCGCCCTGTGCTATTGTAACAAAGTTTTATAAACTAAAATATTTTTACTAAAATTAATTATAATAGGATTATAAAGCATTGGTTTTGAATACTTTTGCTGATCATTTTCTATCATCGCGATGATAGAAAATGATCGGAAATGAAACCGAAAAACCGACAAATATGCATCGCCCTCGACTTATTTGTCGGTCTTTCGGACGCGATTCAAAGACATACCTACTTATATAATTAGGTACATACTTATAATTCATAGCCAACCTTCTGCGGCCATAATTTATACATGACAAACGACAGTAACAACTGCCAATACAAACAATATAAACAACGTAATGACAGCAAATACTTCACAATCCTTCCCCTTCGAGTTGTTAACATAAAAACTAGCAAAAACTAATAAACAAACAATAAATAGGGTACGATCACGTGCCTGTTTAATGATACGGAACGGTAATATCACCTATTGTTGTATAGTTTGTGGCAGTTTATCAATGGATAGTGTATGAACAAGGAGATATCTAATAAAGAATCAAAACTATAGTATGATAGTGTCATTGATGAAATATGACTGCAGCATGTCTGATAAAATGCTGTAAGATACACAGGGTGAAATAATGTGAGAAGTTTTTTGAAAAAAGTTTTTACGACGAGGGTTAAAACTTAACCATTTTATTAAGAAATACGTTTAAGATAAATAGATTTCTGAAATTGTGGATAGAATACCCGTAGGTAAATTAGTACTAAGTTATTCATTTGTTGGTTTTGTAAACGGCAGTTTTAGATTGGATTTCGAAAAATTACCTGGAATACAACAACGCGCATCAGTTTCGCAATAAACTGAGTTTATCGGGAACAGACAGATGCGACTGGTCTATTTATTTTGTAACAATAGAGATTTAATTGATCTCATCTTCAGTATAAAATATTTTACACGTAATATTTCGTGAATTTATCAAGTAATATTTATCAACCCGCACTCCCGAGGTCTATTTACTAAAACAAAAGCCATACATACGAGACCTGATTGGCTGGCTGCTCAACCCTTGCATATCCGATTGCAGCCATGAGAAGCATCGGTTAACAAAAATGGCCGACATACGATGTAATCGGACACCACAGGATAATACACTAGTGCAGTCACTTGGCTGCGCACGTCAGAGTGGATTATTGTATTAATGTATTTTATTAACATACTGTACCGACCCCACAAGTGGGATAATGGTAAAGAAGAAGAATGTATTTCAGAGACAGCTCTAATGAGATGTATGTAATGAATTTCGGCATTTAATTTTTTTTTTTACTTCTAACTTGATCAACATTATTAAAGTTCCTATTATTGTAAAAAAAACCGTAAACGCATAGTACTAAAAAAAACGGATTATTTCATAATTTACAAAAAATGAGAATAGTACAAATATATACTCTGATGTATGTAACTAAATTTTTATAAATTGTTACTTTTTTCCTAGTCATCATTTCGGATCCTTTCTTGATCTGAAATGATGACGATAATGAAATTACTGTACTTACTCAATGTTGATAATATTACTTAAAATAATTGAGTTACTGTCATTGAATAGTTTTCTTCAAGACAAAGAGCTAATTGAAACTTGTTACTTGCATAACAATTGAAAAAACTTTAATGACTCTCATTTTCCAAGTCTAACATCTAATAGGACATAGGGTAAGGGCGGCACAGTCATAAAAACACGCTCACAAGTGGGGGTTGTCCTAACTACGAGTGGATAAAACTCCGCCAATGAGAGACCTAGGCTCCTAGGGTCCTTTGTTTCAAAAGCACTACTCTGGATTAGTTTTTAAGCGCAGCTCTAAACAATGTCCTAGGGGAAACAAACGTAGGGTTCTGCACGTACTGTATGTAGTTATATGCACTTAAGTACATGGGGATGGGCCGGTAAATGTAGTGCACGATAATGGCCGAAGATTTTTTAAATATGCAAATAACAAAATGTTATCCAAGTTTGTTAGTTCTGTAGATTTAATGCAAACATCTATATATTTATATATGTATGTAACTCAAAAGTGACTGACTGACATAGTGATCTATCAACGCACAGCCCAAACCACTGGACGGATCGGGCTAAAATTTGGCATGCAGGTAGATGCTATGACGTAGGCATCCGCTAAGAAAGGATTAACGCGAGCGAAGCCACGGGCGCCAGCTAGTTAATAATAAAACTTAGGCATAAAAAAAATGTGCTTTTACTGGTGATTTCATATATTCCATCAGTTGCTGAATGTAGGTAATAACTTTTACAGCAACAGAAATAGATTCCATACATTTACGAACAATTTCGTACAAAGCAAATGTAAAAATATTATGTACCTATAGTTTTGATTAGACTTTTTATTGTAAAATGCTCTGTCAGTAGGTCTTCAAAAGAAATAACCCGACTGAGTTGACACGACAATAAGAAACGAATTTAAATACGATTCATTAATTTGTTGCAATACAAAACATGAAATTACAGGAAACCATAAAATCCTACAAATTGCAACACATTAACGAAATTAGTCCAAATTATCCCACAGATGGGCGATACAGGACCGATGCGTGCTTTTAGAGTCAACAGTTGTTAACAAAACATCGTTAATAGCCATTTTGTACTGGTTTAGAAAACCGGTTTTAACGAGATTTGTTTTTTTGTACCCAATAAAAATAAATGAATATCGAGTGAAATGACAAGCAACTCAACGAAATGGATGAAATCAACAAAATACCGACTAAAAATGAATGCTAAAGGAGAAAAATAGTCAATACACCACCACGTCCACCACCCTTAAATCTATGAACCATTATATTAGTAAGGTTCATAGTAGTAGGTCGAATTTGAAGTAACATCCTCTGATAATGCGGATAGTAGACATACCTTAGAAATAAAGACAATAAAGTATATCAATACGTATAATATTTTAAAACACTCTTTTAACTACAAAATGCAAAGTGTGATCCTTCATGTAACACCTGCGAAGTAAGATTTTCTCAGAAACCGGCTTCAGCAGCTTATGACTGATTTCTTTATAAAACTTCCAGGAACTCTGTAAGAAGTACTTATTTCAATTCACATAGTCGTACAAATGTAGGTAGTGTTTCTGTGTAAACAGTTTGTGAATTAAGTTCTCTTATTGTAGACTCTATAAAAAATATTATATGTTTCTTGAAGTTAAAATATCATGAGGGTTCATGAAAGTGGAACAAGCGTTTGCTTATTTCATTTGATTTAATCAACCAAAAATATTTACTAGATTATAATCCCTGTCATCTACAAAATTGACAAAAACAGCAGTCAAAATCCACTAAGAAGGCAATGAAATTTTGATGTCATCCCCATATTAACATAATTATTATCAGTCAGGGATAATATAACGCAAACAGATATACGTACGTACAGTACAGCTAATACAATCACAAACCTAAGTTTTTTAAACCCTGATGTTATCTAAAATAGAGATATTACAAGACTGTCTAGACGCCATCATTCTTAAGCACCCTGTATTCCCGAGGGACAGTACTGCTGAGATCGCAAATTACAAGACGTTAAGTATTCATAACCTTGATGTAACCTGCTGGTCTCTTTAGAGAAGCTTGTCTGGACCTGTTGTGAGAATGTTATATACAATCGTCTAAAGACTGACAAAGTTTTCGAGCTTCCCGTGAGTATATTGAGTTTGGGTATATTAACTATTTAAAAATGTAATAAAATGCCTGCATGCAATTCTTGATTTTATTGGCTTAGGGCTATATAGGTAAGGTACACACAATTTGTCAATTTTCTCTTTTTTTGTATAAGTTTATTTTTGAGTTCAGTTTAGTTTTTATTGTAACGAGATAGTATCATGATAAAATTAGGGAATTCTTAAATAATTTTTAATAGTTGTGTACAATGTATGAATAACCTCCCGAAATAAAAATAATATACTCCCATTTTCATTATCACAAATACAGTAACCGCAAAGCTTTGAATTAACATGAGTGAACATGGTTGAGACGTAATAAACCCTCATAGTTGACGACTACAGCACCTTAGGGGCTAATTCTCCGTGGCGAGGAGTCATTATGCGTCTTGCAGATGGCCTGGCACAGACCGCAATATGCAAATGAATTTAGCCTTTAGCGACTGAAAGGACGCTCCTGTTCCATTATATTATGAAGGTTATTATTTTAATATTAGAGCTTCAAAAGGGTTAACTTGAGGTTAAGAAAATAGATAATTTTAGTCAGGGGCTTGAGTTTTATTTTAAAATTTAATATTAGTTGATAGAAAATTAAGATATTTTAGAGGTGCTCGATGACGCTGTGATTTACTCTGCCTATGAAATTGGCAGTTAAGCAATATTCGCAATGGTTGGTCACGGGATAAGTAACCAAAAAAAAGCCAATCCTCTACGTCTTCATTCAAAATCGAACAAATCTTGTTTGTGTAAAACAATACAGGGCACAATTTTGACCACAGAGCTACAAATGTTTGTAGCTCTGTGGTCAAAATTGTGCCATCAATGTTGATTAATCATAGATCATCGCGCGCTCAGTAAACCTAAAGCTATGGCTAAGGATAATGCTTTCATATTTTCACTTGGAGATAGTAGTTTTAAGCAGGTGACTCACTGTATGTTTTGGGGTTCTACCGTACGACTAGATTGCAGACCTCCTTAAAAAGGGAGATATTAGGAGCACCCATAACCGGAGAGCATGTATAAAGAGAGTGATTAGTGTAGAGGAAGCAAGAGAGATCTGTAAGGATCGTAGCAAGTGGAAATCGCTAGTCTCTGCCTTCCCCCACGGGAAAAAGGCGTAATAATAATATATATGTACCGTACGAACCCTAAACATAACAGTGAGTCACCTGCTAACACTGGCAATCGCAACCAATCCGCCGGGAGTCCCGGGACAGTCATGGACCATGAAATTGGCAAAACTTCCACATCCATCACGTGTCAAATGACACACCGAATGTAAAACCTGGAAATATAGCAGTCATGGAAGTTACACCTCTACTATATTATAGAGGTTTACATAAATCCTAATCCTAACTAATATTATAAATGTGAAAGTGAGTTTGTTTGTTTGTTACCTCTTCATGCTTCAACTACTGAATCAATCTTCCTGAAATTTTGCATACACATAGTGAGAAGTACAGAGAAGGATATAGAGTACCTTTCATCCCGGGAAAAAGCACTGTTCCCGTGGGAAAATGACGCGCGCGAAGCCGCGGGCAAAATCTAGTATCAAAATAAAAATGAAGTAAATTTAAAATTTTATATTTTAATCAGTACAGCTGATAAAATCAACTGAACAGCTGTATCTGCACAGTAATTTAAAATACCTATTTAAAAACGATTTATTAGCTTTTTGATATCCATTCTGGAAAAAATCATTCCCTAATTAATATCTTACATTACGAGATAGATAATTTTTATTAATTTCTATATTAATTGAGATTGCTAAATTTTGTTTCTACCGAATAAATTGGTACTTGATTGGATAACTTTTCTGTACTACCCTTATTTTTCAGTAAATCGACGTCCGAAAACAATTAACGCGGAATAGCGAAGCGAAAAATTGGTGTAAACAATACAAAAAGGAGAAATAAATGTAGCGATATTCAACTTCAAAAATACGACTATGATAGTGATAGCACTGATAGTCAAAATATTGACCTACTAACATTAAGTACATTTGCCACTTACTATTATTTTATAAAACAAGGGATCCAGTAATTTGTAATAATAATAATATAATTTTATTTCGGAAAAGTCCATAAAAATGTTAGTTACAATGTCCTTAAAAATAGTTTTAAGGACATTGTAACTAAAATTTTTATGGAACCTTATCTAATTTTAATTGGGTCCAATTTTTCATCAATAAACAGACAGTAAACAGAGGGAAGCTTATAAGCTTCCCTCTGTTTACGCCAAGCTTCTCTATTCTGGGCCATCGCAATCCACTTCATATGACATTATTACTACTATACTCAGAGTAGTCACTATACCACAAATATTAAAAAAAATATATGCAACTAGGTCCGTGAAATAAAATTACAAAGTTTTGACATCCGATTTAAAAGAGTAATCCCATATCAAAAGCTCAGATAAACGTAATCTTTTGACACGAACTTTCACCCCGATATCCAGAGACATGAAACTTGAAGCGACTTCCTACATAATGTAACGACGAAGGCGGGATTTTTAAACCTCCCACGGGATGAGGGAGCAAGCCACATTCAAATTTACTACGGAAGATCCTTCGGTAGCCTCCGGCGTAATATAAAAATATAATGTTCCCAGATATTGAATATTGAATACCCTTTCTGTTTTTAAATAAATGGAACTTTTTCTTTTTGTGAACATTAAAGGTAACAAGCTAAAGGTCAATTAGATATGAAGAGATTGTATTGTTATGTAATAATAACAGATTTTTAAGAGAAATTAATATTTAATTTAAATTAATAGAAAATACAATTTAAAATATAAAAAAATACACCACACGGGCACGGACAGAGTTCCAAAGAAATCTCGGATACGGCACAGACACGGATAGAGTTCCAAATAAAATTACGGATACGGCACGGACAGGATAGCCGGGGAAATCCCGACAGGGGGTAAAGTTTGTCCGGCGGCACAATAGGGTTGAAGATGTACTGGCGGTACAGTAGGGATGGCAGGCGAAAGTGAGTACCTTTAATCCAGGCTTCGGCCACAGGACACAGCAGCACAGCAGGGGTGGCAGGCGATAGTGTGTGCCTTTATTCCATACTTCAATCCACAGGTCACAGCAACTTCTTCGTGTTAGATATTGATTAACGACGCGAAGGCTTGCAGGGTCCCGGGGTCAGCAGGCCCCGAGACAAGACCTTTATAGTTCGTACCGTTCTGTTTCTCAGAAGATCAAGACTGACCCGGACTGACATTCAGTGTCTTTATATAGGCCTCGATTTAGAATTTCGTATTGCTTCATAATTTTCAAATAAAATACGAAATTAGAACATTTGTGAAGAGGTTCGCATATAAATTTATAGAATTTTAGAAAAATAAAATCTGACTTGTCACAATCCTTGACAATCAAAATTGTTTATAATAAGGAAAGACATAAATAATTTTAATAAAATTTAAAGAAGTGATCATCGAAAAGTGTAGAAAAGTACATTAAATATGTTGGAAAAACATATATACTATAAAACAACCAAAAATGAAGATATAGCGGTAAGTTTAAAGAAATATTCCCTAGCAACGTAGAAATTTTACAATAGAAAGTGTAAAAAATAACATTTTTGAGCTAAATAAGTAATCATAATAGTAAAATAGACAAGAATTAAAGTAAAATAAACATGAATACACTACATTTCCCCCAAAACCCCTGAAAATTTTAACACTAGGTGAAAATTTTGAAGGTTAATAGACAACACTTTCATACCAACCTATCATACCAAATCTTACATATTACAATAAACCTTTCATACTAAAATCGATCAAACTTAGGGGTAGGGCTCACAGTCAATGGCTCCTACTCCAAGATAAGTACCTGCCTAGTAGTACTACGTAACAATTGGCTTATTTAAGGAGTTGTAATCCGCTCACGCTGAAATCCCATTGATGATAAAATGATATATGAATATGATATGACTGAAGGCTTATTTTATGAGTAGTCAGCCGCTCATCAGTAAGAAAGTAATGTAATAAAGATATAATGAAAATATTTACAAGTAAGAATGAATGTATGTAAGTATAGTACTTCTTATATATTTCTTATGTATAACAAGGGCTTATTTTACGAGTTGTCAACCGCTCAAAGGAAGAAATAGATAAATAAGTACGCAAAGCAACTTGCGTAAAGAGAGTAGTGCACAATAGAAATGCAAGGTAAAGACTCAACACAAGATTGTGTAGAGAGATGTAGAAGAACATTTTTAGTTTAGTTCTTTAGAGGCTTAAGAGCCGATGATAGCAATGAAAATGAAAGGAAATGAGAAAATGCCAAAAATGTAACTAGAAATTGAAGATGGGAACAAACAAAAATAAAGTATATACATTAGTCAAGTAAAAGTAAAATTAAAATAAATTCTAAGTCTTGATATCCTTTATGTGCCATTTTGCACGAGTACCGTTAGGGTCCTCAAGGATATATACAAGTGGAGAGAGTTTCTGTATCACTTTACACCGAACGAATTTAGGTGCTAATTTGGCACTAAAGTAAGAACCGGCATTACTGAGCACATAGTTCTTACGCCAAACATAATCGTCGACATTAAATTCTTTTATAGTATGTCGTATATTATATCGAACACTATTTTTAGTATGGGAGTCAAATAGAGCTACTTGTACTTTGTCAAAAATTGTCGCAAGTAATCCTATATTAGTAGCATAAATATCACGAGGTAAGAAAGTAAATTCGTCAAGGTTATTCGTAGGAGTATAAACAGAACCACAGCTGATAGTTTCCCTGCCAAAAACTAGAAATGCTGGGGAATAACCCGTTACTGCATTAACTGTACTGTTCATAGCATATTGGATTTTTGGAAGAAAAATATCCCAGGATCTATGATCATCACCTACAAGAGACGCTAAAGCCGTAACAATAGTTCTGTTATATCTTTCAGTGGGATTGACTTGCGGGCAATAATGAGGTGAATAAAAGATAAAAGGTATTTTATAGTTATCCAGAAGTTTTTTGAATTCTCTAGATTGAAATTGAGAACCATTGTCCATAATAATAGTTTGAGGTACACCATGTATAAGAAATACAAAGTTTTCTAGGCATTCGATAATATCTTTGGCGATAGCACGTTTAAGGGGAAAGATTAAAGTATATTTAGTAAAACAACAATTCACAACTAGGATGTGTTGATTGCGTTTTCTTGTCATGGGAAGAGGACCCATTAAATCAAGAGAAATACATTGGAAGGGTCTTGAGCAAACTTTAGGTTTACCCATGGGACCATAAGGTGAATGATTAGGATGCTTATAAGCAAGACAAGACTCACATTCACTTATTAATTGAGCAATGTCTTTGAACATTCCTGTCCAATAATATAAAAGAGAAAGTTTTTTATAGGTTTTAAAAATTCCAAGGTGAGGTTCACCAGGCAAACCATGATTACTTTTAATCAGATTTTCTCTATCACCAGGAAGAGGAACTTCTTTCCATACGAAGTCATCCGTTATAGTATGAAGGGAACGAGAAAAACGATAAAGCTTATTGTCCTTAATAGTATAGTTTGGAAAACTATCAGGATTGTTTTGACAGCCTTGTAAAACTTTATTATACTGTTCTTCCACCGTTAAAACTGAAACATTTAAGTTAGTTTTATTATCCGATAGATTTTTAGAACGAGATAACAAATCCGGTACTACATTTTCTTTACCTTTATTATGTTTTAGAATGAAGTTAAAAGAAGATAGACGTACAGTCCATCGAGCAAGTCTGCCAGAAGGATTTGACAGATTTAGAAACCACTTTAGAGCAGCATGATCCGTGTAAATGACAAATTGTCTGCCATTGTCTAAATAACAACGCCAATGTTCGAGAGCAGTGATAACAGCAAGGGTTTCTCTCTCTGTAGTAGAATAGTTTTGTTCATTTTTATTAAGAGATTTACTCATATAAGCTATGACAACTTCTTTGTCTTCTTTTATTTGAGTAAGCATAGCTCCTATACCAAAATTTGATGCATCAGTGTGCACTGAAAAAGGGAGATTGAAATCAGGACAAGAAAGTACTGGTGTAGTTACTAAAGCTTCTTTTAATTTAAGGAAAGCTTGATTAGCATCTGAGTTCCAAACAAATTTAGCAGCATTTTTACCACCACTATTTAGTTTATTAAGCGGAGCAGCAATAGTGCTAAAATTAGGAATAAATCGACGGAACCAGCTACATGTTCCTAAAAATCGACGAACTTCTTTACGAGAAGATGGAATAGGGTATTCCAGAATAGAATCAATTTTTTTAGGATCAGCACAAAGACCGTGTTCATTTACCACGTAACCTAAGTATTTTAATTCGTTTTTAAAGAATACACTCTTTTCAAAGTTAATAGTTAGACCGGCATAAGATAGTTTTTCAAATACTTTGATTAGAAACGATATATGTTCCTCGAATGATTCGCTAATAATAACGATATCATCAAGATAACAAAAGACTTTATTATCAAATTCAGGAGTAAATAACGTATCCATAAGACGTTGTTGAGTAGCTGGAGCATTAGTAAGTCCGAAGGGCATGACAACAAATCTGTACATTCCTCTACCAGGCACATAAAATGCTGTTTTATCTCTGTCAGCAGGATTTAGGGAATTTCCCAAAAAGCTTTAGCAATATCAATGCTAGAAAGGTATTTAGCATTTTTCAAATGATCCAGTATTTCATTGATTAAAGGGAGACTATAAGCATCTTTTCGAGTAATTGAATTAAGTTTTCTGCTATCGACGCAGAATCGCCATTCGCCATTCTTTTTAGGAGTTATTAAAACGGGAGATAACCAAGGACTCTCACATTTTTCAATAACTTTCCATTCAAGCATCTTATCAACCTCGTTGATTAGCGCATGTTGTTTTATAGGAGAAAGTCTATACGAGCGTTGTTTAATGGGAGGATTATCGCCAGTATCGATTTTATGACAAATTAGGTTAGTTCGACCTAACTCACCCTTTTCTTCAAAAGAAATACTTTTAAAACGATTAATGATATCATCAGCGATATCCTTCTGAGATTTGGAAAGATTATCGTAAGGTAAAATTTTTTTATCGTCTGAAATTGCAAGACAATTATTATTAAATATTGTAGAAAATAAGTTAGGTACTAAGTTAAACTTTTTCCAAAAATCTACCCCAAGGATTAGTGAGGGAGTTATTTCTGGGAAAACGAAAGCTCTAATTAAGTGAGTTTGACCATTAAAAGTAATAGGAAGATCAAAGTGACCTAAAGATTTGAGTTTATGATTATTAGCAGTAGACACAACAACCGACTTAGACTTGGATAACGAAAAACCCAATTTCAGAATTTCAAGATGTGAATTTTTTCCTAAAATAGTTTAAGAACTGCCACTATCTAAAAGTCCTGATAATGAAACATTATCAATTGATACATTGATAAAAGGACGATTAGAATCCTTTTCATTCTCATAGAGAACAGAAGAAGTTCTATAACAGAGGAAAAAGTTTTTTATTGTTAATAACCAATCATTCCAATCTTTTTGATTAAATTTATTATCCAAGTCACATTTTAGTTTTTTTGAATTAGTTGAAGATTTGCCTGCATTGCATTTAGGGCAATCAGGAGTTTTAACATCTTTTGTACCACATTTAAAACATATTAAAAATCTAGGTTGAGGGCATTCGTTAAGAGAATGACCATTGGTACGACAGCGTACGCAATAGATATTAGGATTAGGAGATACACTAGCAGACTTATTAATTGTATTTACAGATTGCTTCGATTGAGGCTGAGAGTTATTTTTATTAAAGTAAGTATGTTTTTGAAACTGAGACTGAAAATTATTTTTGTTGAAGAATTGTTTATCATTAGAAGTAGAAGGGGAAGGTAATTTATAATTAAATTCAGAGCTAAAAGAATTATTTTCATTATCAGGTTCCTTAAAGTTTTTATCTCTATCTAGAATTTTCTCATAACTTTGACAGGTATTGATCAAAGAAACGACAGAGTCAACATCTTTTAAGGCTACGAACATCGAATAACAAGGTCTTATGTTCCTTAGTAAAATTTCGAGTTTCTCAGACTCGGAAAGTTTTTTGGTAAGACGTGAGAACATACCGAACATAATTGAGATATAAATTACAATGGGTTCATTGTCACCTTGGGTTCGATTCCTGATGGCATTTAGTAGTTTATAGTCGTAGTCAGGTTCACCGAAGTCTCTTATAAAAAGATTAGTAACTTCGTCCCAAGTTAAGTTAGAATTTAGTTCTTTTTGAAATCTAAACCAATGTAAAGCATTGTCAGTAAAAATTTCGAAAGCTTTGTTTAGAAGTTTCTCTTTCGAAATATTTCGAGAAATACGAAATTCTTCTATTTTTTGAAGAAAAGATTTCGGACAGGTTTTACCATCATAGCAAATCTTTTTTAGGTCGTTTAAGGAAGAAGGAAGTACCAAATTTTGTAGGATTTCAGGATTGAAACTACTGAGAACAGAAGAAGAAGATTGAGGAAGAGGTGAAGTTGTAATTTGAGGAAGGGGTGGAGTGGGCGTGGAAACATTTTGCTCTGCGTTCAGAAAAGTAAAAGGTTCAAATCGTTTTTCAAGTTCGACAAATTTATCTTTGAGGACATCAAATTCTTCTTTTTTATCACTGTGTAAATCTAAATCAATTCTATCTAAGCGATAGTGTAGATGATTTAAATAAGTCTCTATTTTAGGAAGAATTTTTGAGTTACCCGACTCAAGTGAGACTAATTTTAATTCAGTGTAAGTTAATGTAGCTTCAATCCCGTTGAGATCATCCTCAATTGGCAAAGGAGAATCTATAATGTCATCGCTTAATATAGATTGCGTAAGCGAAACGACTTGTTTTTTTAATTGAGGGAGCTTATCAGCTGGTTCCTCCAGTCTAACCTTGACTTCGTATTCTAACTCGGCTTTATTGAGCAGACTATATGCAATTGGACGAGACATTTTAGTAGAAGTTTAGGAGTACTTGTACAAAGTAAAGTACCTAAGTATAGTACCTTAGTTTAGTAAAGAGTTAAAGTCAAGTTATAGAGTCTAAGTCCAAGTCAAGTTAGTCAATAAAATAAATATTTATTGAATAAATATTGAGTATTAATGAGTTCAATGTGAAAAAGAGACCAGTGTGAAGTTAATTTAGTGTTTAAGGTCGAGAATCTAAGCCAAAATTAAGAGAACGTGTAGGTGTGTTTTTTAGAATTTAGAGGAGAGACAGAGCCAAAAGATGCGATGGGCGCCAACTGTTATGTAATAATAACAGATTTTTAAGAGAAATTAATATTTAATTTAAATTAATAGAAAATACAATTTAAAATATAAAAAAATACACCACACGGGCACGGACAGAGTTCCAAAGAAATCTCGGATACGGCACAGACACGGATAGAGTTCCAAATAAAATTACGGATACGGCACGGACAGGATAGCCGGGGAAATCCCGACAGGGGGTAAAGTTTGTCCGGCGGCACAATAGGGTTGAAGATGTACTGGCGGTACAGTAGGGATGGCAGGCGAAAGTGAGTACCTTTAATCCAGGCTTCGGCCACAGGTCACAGCAGCACAGCAGGGGTGGCAGGCGATAGTGTGTGCCTTTATTCCATACTTCAATCCACAGGTCACAGCAACTTCTTCGTGTCAGATATTGATTAACGACGCGAAGGCTTGCAGGGTCCCGGGGTCAGCAGGCCCCGAGACAAGACCTTTATAGTTCGTACCGTTCTGTTTCTCAGAAGATCAAGACTGACCCGGACTGACATTCAGTGTCTTTATATAGGCCTCGATTTAGAATTTCGTATTGCTTCATAATTTTCAAATAAAATACGAAATTAGAACATTTGTGAAGAGGTTCGCATATAAATTTATAGAATTTTAGAAAAATAAAATCTGACTTGTCACAATCCTTGACAATCAAAATTGTTTATAATAAGGAAAGACATAAATAATTTTAATAAAATTTAAAGAAGTGATCATCGAAAAGTGTAGAAAAGTACATTAAATATGTTGGAAAAACATATATACTATAAAACAACCAAAAATGAAGATATAGCGGTAAGTTTAAAGAAATATTCCCTAGCAACGTAGAAATTTTACAATAGAAAGTGTAAAAAATAACATTTTGAGCTAAATAAGTAATCATAATAGTAAAATAGACAAGAATAAAAGTAAAATAAACATGAATACACTACAATTTAAAAAAAATTACACTTTCTGTTTCCTTATCGTTATTTTGCTTCTCACTTCTTTAGTACATTTTTTCAATTCTTTCTTGTTGTCTCATTTTTCATTTCGAGCCATCAAGTGTCCCATTGCTGGGCAGTCTTCCATTTTTTCCGGTCTGCCCTATACTCCAATAACCAAACAATCCTCCCGTATTGGTCAGTTATTGATACTTTTTATATTGATACGATGACTGTCTGTATTTTATTCGTATTCGTTGACACAAATACAGACAGACATTGCATCCCATTAAATAGAAATCTATTACATCGTAAAGTCCCGTAATTTTCGCAGGCTCGTTCAAACAATTGATTATCAATTTAAAGAACAAAGTTACCGAAGGCTGTTTGTTGAAAGCGTTGAAATTGAGCATAACGTAGCCATTAATATTTCAACGAATTTCTAACAACAAACACCTCGATATTAAAGGGAAGTAGATTTTATTTCGATAACAATAGGGTTTGGATTTGAATGGAAAAGTTCGGTTACGTATAAGGATTGTGGGCATGTATGTACTTTCGCAAACGCATCGCTCGCCGCCCCAAAGTTAAACTCTGGAAATTTTAATACGTCCTGTCTGAGGGTGCTCGGGTAAGAGTCGGTTTACATGTGGAATGGGATTGTAGAAATAAACATAGTGGGAATTAAAAATATAAATGTTAAAGTTCGAATGTCGGACGGATGGATTTCCGTAGGATATAACTCGGAACATAGGAAGTATATATGTTCCGGGTTATATACTACTAGCTTTTGCCTGCGGCTTCGCCCGCGTGATTTCCCACGGGAACAGTGCTTTTTCCCGGGATGAAAGGTACCCTATGTCCTTCTTAGAACTTCAAACTATGTGTATGTGATATTTCAGGAAGATTGGTTTAGTAGATAAATCGTGAAGAGGTAACAAACAAACAAATAAATAAACAAACTCACTTTCGCATTTATAATATTAGTTAGGATATACTTTTTATTCCGTGCTTATCAGGCTGAACAACATTTGCTAAGGCGCCATTTCTATGTTGGTTTGGATGAAGTTTAAGGTAAGTAGTATGTTTGTTATTCAATCACACAAAATCTACTATTGGCCGGTTTTGAATAAAATTTTATAATCGGGTAGGAAAGTAACGAGAATGCACATTAAGGTACTTTTTATTTCAAAATTCCCACGGGACCAAAAACCCGCAGCTCGTTTCTATTTTTGCGGTCAAAAGTGTCAAAACTGCATACCGCATACTTATACAAATACTAAATTGCCATGTGAACCGGGTTTGAAATTAAAATCTATTCCACTAGCGGCCGCCGGCGAAACTCTCGAATGTTTAAAAATTCTCATCGTATCTCCCCATTTTTCCTTTTTTTTGATACAAAAAGACCAGTCCCTTTGATTCTTGCTCGAAAAATTCATATTTCGGGATTAAAATTGTGATTATGGTTGGTTTTAAACCAAACATGGTTCGCTTTTGGGAATATTAACCACGCTTCGTTTGGATTTCGCTTTAAAACTTGCTTTTTAGTTTTTCCTAAAATTATTATACATTAGATATACGTTTTATATATACATGTATATTTTTGAAAGATTTCGAGCCTATTTCCTCGGCAGATTTTTAATAACCAGAGTGAATAGGCTGCTTCTGGGTAAGCTCGCCACATCGTAGACCTCATCTCTGTCCTCGGACAAGATTGTGGTCAAGAGCAAACCCATATTTAATAAAAATAAAAAAAAATCTTATATTATTATTTATGAAATTTATATGATAGGTTTTAATAATGGCCAAGTAGAAAAATTACATAGGTAAGGTAACCTATATTTTTTTTTACTTGGCCATCAATTGAAAAAGCATCAACGTTATATAATTATTTATAGACGTTAATAATTAATTAAAATTATAGAGTTCATGATATAAATCAAGAAGATTAAACGAAAAAAAATGTATGAAGTGAGGAGTGGGACCTTAAAATTTTAGTATTTTTCAGGGGAGTATATCAAACGAGAGGTCTGTTAAGTGAGAGTGAGATGGAAAATCCCTCTAAGCAAGCCTAGAATACAGATTGTGTACTCAAGAAAATTGCTTTGTACGGCTTGAGGCAGTTAAAAATGTTTCTCGCCTTGTCGCAGGCCCGAGTACAATCATTTCCGACCACCTTATTTAAATATAAGATGATTTGTGAAATAAATTGAAGGTAGATTACTTTTCTTTGGAAATTTTCATGTTTAATAGCAGTATAATATAGATCAGGTTTAATTTTTAAGCTCTTATGAAAAACATCTTAAAAATTTTGGCTTGAAAAATCACTTAAATTATAGCCTCTATTTTTTGGGTCTATTATGAAACTTATTTTTTTTTATTTCAGATTGGGAAAAGCTCCAGTTAAAGAAACAGTAAATTGAGAATTAAGGAAGTAAACGTGTAACGTTATTTCAGTTAAATAAATTTTAATAAGCTATTTTCTACCTTCTAAAACTTCTATCTTGCTTATATATACGTGAGTAAGAAAATTAATAAAGTTCAAGCAAACTTCAAAATTAATATCAGAAACATAATCGATACCGCAACTTCTGATATAAAATGCAAACTGGATCGAGCTTCAGTACTAAAGTCGTAGTCAGCTGCAGTTCTGAACTCTGAACTCCTTATCAGGGCCGGTCTAGTTAGTTCTAAGGCGACTGAGTTTAGTATTTTAGCTTTAGATTTTATCTTTGTTGCTACTATCATACCTTGGTTGCTCTGAAAATCTCTTAGTGTAGTTCGGTGCTTGGTTTTAAGTGGTTTTGATCTCATTTGCCAAATCCTTGTTACTGCAAGTAGTAAAGACTATATAAGAGCTTATATTTAGGTACATATAGATACTTTTACTGGGATATTAGACTTCTTCTTCTTCTTATCGAGTGTGTCATTATTAACACTGGTGTCCGATTTTATTCAAGTCGCCTAAAGGCATATGACATGACTTTTACGACTACCGCCATCTAGTGGCAACAGCCATATACACACTAGTAAACTAATAGTCAGCCAATGTGCAGGTTTCCTCACGATGTTTTTCTTCACCGGAGTCAGATTGGTCTACAAACTCATGTAACACAGGTATGATTTGAACCCGAGTCCTACCCGACCTCAGGCGGGTGTCATTACTACTTGGCCACCACCGTTACAACTAAACACTTATATATATACTGACTTTATATTAGACTGTGAAAACATTACGCCTATTTATATAAGGTCATCCTTGTAAACATGCATACCTACTATTTTTCTACCTATCATCCTTTTCCATTAGAAAATCCAGAGCATTAGCAATTAATGAGTACATCAAAATGACTAATGATTATGATTTTCGTATGTTGGTAAAGATACACAAGAAAAAATATTGCGTATCTCCTGCAATATTTTTATCCTATCCTATATTTTTATCCTATTGTGTCATTCTGATTATTTCGGAAACGAAAGTGGCATTTTCTAAGCCTAGCTAGCCTTTTTAGTAAGCATTAGTCAGAACTGTATGATAAAAATCAATCCTAAATCGATCCCAATCCTTATAATGATCTCCAATCTCCGTCACATAGCCGCAATCTACTTTGATGATCTTTTTAAGCGACTGCAAGGAAAAGGTTTAAATCTAATTACTAACAAAACATTGTTACTCTACCCAGCTATTTAAATATAAAAGATTGCCGCTAAAACGTTCATGGCCTACGTCGTAAAGAGGGCATAATTCTGCCATTAGACCGAGAGGTCACGGGAATTTTCGTAACGATCAGGGAAACGGATAGACTTGCTTTTATGGGTTGTAGAGTAGTCCCCTAATGTGAATGATGTCGGTCTGCCGGCTCTCAGTGGTAGCTTCTTCGAGCTATAGGGCCTGGAAGGTGCTTCATTGTTGCGAAAAAAAAACGATCTGAGAAATGGTTAGTTTTAGTACATATTCAAAGTATGGCATCTCCGCATGTGAAACAAGTTGGTCTGCCGGCCGTCAGTGGTTGCATTTCAGAGCTATGAGGCGCGCAAGTCACTGCATAGTTACAAAAAAAAAACGATAAGAGAAATGGTTAGTTTTAGTACCAATTGGAAGAATGGTGTATCCACAGATGAAACGAGTTGGTCTGCCGGCTGTCAGTGGTTGTATTTCAGAGCTATCATCGTTCACGTAAGTCGCTTATTTGAGGAAAAAGTCTAAAAAAACATTGAAAAGCGGGAAAATAGGCGAATTTTTCTAGTTCATGCCAGCCGCTGTCGTATCTGCGTATGTTTGACCCAACCTCAAACTTGCGCCGCGCACCACCGCACTGTGGGGAAAAAAATCGCCTCTAGAGAAAAAAAGGTTTTCTTCAGAAAATCTACGTCGATTTTGGTAAAAACTATTTCATTTTTGATCTTAATAAGAAGACTTTTTATTAATACTATTTTTGCTAACATTGCATTATTTTAATAGGTACTAAAACTGACCATTTCTCTTACCGTTTTTTTTTTCGTAACTAAGCAGTGACTTTCGCGCCTCATAGCTCTGAAATGCAACCACTGACAGCCGGCAGACCAACTTGTTTCACATGCGGAGATGCCATACTTTGAATATGTACTAAAACTAACCATTCCTCAGATCGTATTCTATTTTTTGCAACAATGAAGCTCATTCTAGCCTTTATAGCTCAAAGTGGCAACCACTGATAGCCGGCAGACCAACTTGTTTCACATGAGGAGATGCCATATTTTGAATATGTACTAAAACTAACCATTTCTGATATTTTTTCAACAATGAATCCCCTTCCAGGCCCTAGGTATAGCTTGAAGTGGCAACCACTGAAGGCCGGCAGACCAACTTGTTTCACCTGTGGAGACACCATTCTTTCAATAAGAACTAAAACTGACTATTTCTTTTACCGTTATATTTCGTAACTATGCAGTGACTTTCGCGCGTCATAGCTCTGAAATTCAACCACTGACAGCCAGCAGACCAACATGTTTCACATGCGGAGATACCATACTTTGAATATGTACTAAAACTTACCATTCCTCAGATCGTTTTCTATTTTTTGCAACAATGAAGCTTCTTCCAGGCCCTAGGTATAGCTCAAAGTGGCAACCACTGACAGCCGGCGGACCAACTTGTTTCACATACGGAGATGCCATACTTTGAATATATACTAAAACTAACGATTCTTCGGATCGTTTTCTATTTTTTGCAACAATGAAGCTCCTTCTAGCCTTTATAGCTTAAAGTGGCAACCACTGACAGCCGGCAGACCAACTTTTTTCACATACGGAGATGCCATACTTTGAATATGTACTAAAACTAACCATTTCTCTTATGGTTTTTTTTTTCGTAACTATGCAGTAACTTTCGCGCCTCATAGTTCTGTAATGCAACCACTGATAGCCGGCAGACCAACTTGTTTCACATGCGGAGATGCCATACTTTGAATATGTACTAAAACTAACCATTTCTCAGATCGTTTTCTATTTTTTGCAACAATGAAGCTCCTTCCAGGCCCTAGGTATAGCTCAAAGTGGCAACCACTGACAGCCGGCGGACCAACTTGTTTCACATGCGGAGATGCCATATTTTGAATAGGTACTAAAACTGACCATTTCTCTTACCGTTTTTTTTTTCGTAACTATGCAGTGACTTTCTCGCCTCATAGCTCTGAAATGCAACCACTGACAGCCAGCAGACCAACTTGTTTCACATGCGGAGATGCCATACTTTGAATATATACTAAACCTCACCATTTCTCTATCGTTTTTTTTCGCAACAATGAAGCCCCTTCCAGCCCCTATAGCTCAAAGTGGCAACCACTAACAGCCGGCAGACCAACTTGTTTACTAAAACTGACCATTTCTTTTACCGTTTTTTTTTCGTAACTATGCAGTGACTTTCGCGCCTCATAGCTCTGAAATGCAACCACTGACAGCCGGCAGACCAACTTGTTTCACATGCGGAGATACCATATTTTGAATATATACTAAAACTAACCATTTATCTGATAATTTTTTTTCGCAACAATAAAGCCCCTTCTAGGCCCTAGGTATAGCTCGAAGTGGCAACCACTGAAGGCCGGCAGACCAACTTGTTTCACCTGTGGAGACACCATTCTTTCAATAGGTACTAAAACTGACCATTTCTCTTACCGTTTTATTTCGTAACTATGCAGTGACTTTCTCGCCTCATAGCTCTGAAATGCAACCACTGACAGCCAGCAGACCAACTTGTTTCACATGCGGAGATGCCATACTTTGAATATATACTAAAACTAACCATTTCTCTATCGTCTTTTTTTCGCAACAATGAAGCCCCTTCCAGCCCCTATAGCTCTCAGTGGCAACCACTAACAGCCGGCAGACCAACTCGTTTCACATGCGGAGATGCCATACTTTGAATAAGTAAAGGTGAAACGAGTTGGTCTGCCGGCTCTCAGTGGTTGCCACTTCGAGCTTGTTGCGAAAAAAAAAATGATCAGAGAAATTGTAAGATTTATTACATGTTCAAAGTATGGCATCTCCGCATGTGAAACAAGTTGGTCTGCCGGCTGTCAGTGGTCGCATTTCAGAGCGATGATGCGCGAAAGTCACTGTATAGTTACGAAATAAAACGGTAAAAGAAATGGTCAGTTTTAGTACCTATTGAAAGAATGGTGTCTCCACAAGTGAAACAAGTTGGTCTGCCGGCCTTCAGTGTTTGCCACTTCGAGCTATACCTAGGACCTAGAAAATTGCCTTGAGAAAATGGCCTTCATTGTTGCAAAAAAAAATATCAGAGAAATGGTTAGTCATATTCAAACTAAGGCATCTCTGCATGTGAAACAAGTTGGTCTGCCGGCTGTCAGTGGTTGCATTTCAGAGCGATGATGCGCGAAAGTCACTGCATATTTACGAAAAAAACGGTTAGAGAAATGGTCAGTTTTAGTATCTATTGAAAGAATGGTGTCTCCACAGGTGAAACAAGTTGGTCTGCCGGCCTTCAGTGTTTGCCACTTCGAGCTATACCTAGGGCCTGGAAAATTGCCTTGAGAAAAATGGCCATCATTGTTGCAAAAAAATATTATCAGAGAAATGGTTAGGTTTAGTACATATATTCAAAATATGGCATCTCCGCATGTGAAACAAGTTGGTCTGCCGGCTGTCAGTGGTTGCCACTTTAAGCTATAAAGGCTAGAAGGAGCTTCATTGTTGCAAAAAATAGAAAACGATCTGAGGAATGGTTAGTTTTAGTATATATTCAAAGTATGGCATCTCCGTATGTGAAACAAGTTGGTCTGCCGGCTCTCAGTGGTTGCCACTAAGATTTAGTACATATTCAAAGTATGGCATCTCCGCATGTGAAACAAGTTGGTCTGCCGGCTGTCAGTGGTCGCATTTCAGAGCGATGATGCGCGAAAGTCACTGCATAGTTACGAAATAAAACGGTAAAAGAAATGGTCAGTTTTAGTACCTATTGAAAGAATGGTGTCTCCACAAGTGAAACAAGTTGGTCTGCCGGCCTTCAGTGTTTGCCACTTCGAGCTATACCTAGGACCTAGAAAATTGCCTTGAGAAAATGGCCTTCATTGTTGCAAAAAAAATATCAGAGAAATGGTTAGTCATATTCAAACTAAGGCATCTCTGCATGTGAAACAAGTTGGTCTGCCGGCTGTCAGTGGTTGCATTTCAGAGCGATGATGCGCGAAAGTCACTGCATATTTACGAAAAAAAACGGTTAGAGAAATGGTCAGTTTTAGTATCTATTGAAAGAATGGTGTCTCCACAGGTGAAACAAGTTGGTCTGCCGGCCTTCAGTGTTTGCCACTTCGAGCTATACCTAGGGCCTGGAAAATTGCCTTGAGAAAAATGGCCATCATTGTTGCAAAAAAATATTATCAGAGAAATGGTTAGGTTTAGTACATATATTCAAAATATGGGATCTCCGCATGTGAAACAAGTTGGTCTGCCGGCTGTCAGTGGTTGCCACTTTAAGCTATAAAGGCTAGAAGGAGCTTCATTGTTGCAAAAAATAGAAAACTATCTGAGGAATGGTTAGTTTTAGTATATATTCAAAGTATGGCATCTCCGTATGTGAAACAAGTTGGTCTGCCGGCTGTCAGCGGTTGCCACTTTGAGCTATAAAGGCTAGAAGAAGCTTCATTGTTGCAAAAAATAGAAAACGATCTGAGGAATGGTTAGTTTTAGTACATATTCAAAGTATGGTATCTCCGCATGTGAAACGAGTTGGTCTGCCGGCTGTCAGTGGTTGCATTTCAGAGCTATGAGGCGCGAAAGTCACTGCATAGTTACGAAATAAAACGGTAAAAGAAATGGTCAGTTTTAGTTCTTATTGAAAGATTGGTGTCTCCACAGGTGAAACAAGTTGGTCTGCCGGCCTTCAGTGGTTGCCACTTCGAGCTATACCTAGGGCCTGGAAGGGGCTTCATTGTTGAAAAAAAATTTATCAGAGAAATGGTTAGTTTTAGTACATATTCAAAATATGGCATCTCCTCATGTGAAACAAGTTGGTCTGCCGGCTATCAGTGGTTGCCACTTTGAGCTATTAAGGCTAGAATGAGCTTTATTGTTGCAAAAAATAGAAAACGATCTGAGAAATGGTTAGTTTTAGTACATATTCAAGTATGGCATCTCCGCATGTGAAACAAATTGGTCTGCCGGCTGTCATTGGTTGCATTTCAGAGCGATGATGCGCGAAAGTCACTGCATATTTACGAAAAAAAACGGTTAGAGAAATGGTCAGTTTTAGTATCTATTGAAAGAATGGTGTCTCCACAGGTGAAACAAGTTGGTCTGCCGGCCTTCAGTGTTTGCCACTTCGAGCTATACCTAGGGCCTGGAAAATTGCCTTGAGGAAAATGGCCTTCATTGTTGCAAAAAAATATTATCAGAGAAATGGTTAGGTTTGGTACATATATTCAAAATATGGCATCTCCGCATGTGAAACAAGTTGGTCTGCCGGCTGTCAGTGGTTGCCACTTTAAGCTATAAAGGCTAGAAGGAGCTTCATTGTTGCAAAAAATAGAAAACGATCTGAGGAATGGTTAGTTTTAGTACATATTCAAAGTATGGCATCTCCGTATGTGAAACAAGTTGGTCTGCCGGCTCTCAGTGGTTGCCACTAAGATTTATTACATGTTCAAAGTATGGCATCTCCGCATGTGAAACAAGTTGGTCTGCCGGCTGTCAGTGGTCGCATTTCAGAGCGATGATGCGCGAAAGTCACTGCATAGTTACGAAATAAAACGGTAAAAGAAATGGTCAGTTTTAGTACCTATTGAAAGAATGGTGTCTCCACAAGTGAAACAAGTTGGTCTGCCGGCCTTCAGTGTTTGCCACTTCGAGCTATACCTAGGACCTAGAAAATTGCCTTGAGAAAATGGCCTTCATTGTTGCAAAAAAAAATATCAGAGAAATGGTTAGTCATATTCAAACTAAGGCATCTCTGCATGTGAAACAAGTTGGTCTGCCGGCTGTCAGTGGTTGCATTTCAGAGCGATGATGCGCGAAAGTCACTGCATATTTACGAAAAAAAACGGTTAGAGAAATGGTCAGTTTTAGTATCTATTGAAAGAATGGTGTCTCCACAGGTGAAACAAGTTGGTCTGCCGGCCTTCAGTGTTTGCCACTTCGAGCTATACCTAGGGCCTGGAAAATTGCCTTGAGAAAAATGGCCATCATTGTTGCAAAAAAATATTATCAGAGAAATGGTTAGGTTTAGTACATATATTCAAAATATGGGATCTCCGCATGTGAAACAAGTTGGTCTGCCGGCTGTCAGTGGTTGCCACTTTAAGCTATAAAGGCTAGAAGGAGCTTCATTGTTGCAAAAAATAGAAAACTATCTGAGGAATGGTTAGTTTTAGTATATATTCAAAGTATGGCATCTCCGTATGTGAAACAAGTTGGTCTGCCGGCTGTCAGCGGTTGCCACTTTGAGCTATAAAGGCTAGAAGAAGCTTCATTGTTGCAAAAAATAGAAAACGATCTGAGGAATGGTTAGTTTTAGTACATATTCAAAGTATGGTATCTCCGCATGTGAAACGAGTTGGTCTGCCGGCTGTCAGTGGTTGCATTTCAGAGCTATGAGGCGCGAAAGTCACTGCATAGTTACGAAATAAAACGGTAAAAGAAATGGTCAGTTTTAGTTCTTATTGAAAGAATGGTGTCTCCACAGGTGAAACAAGTTGGTCTGCCGGCCTTCAGTGGTTGCCACTTCGAGCTATACCTAGGGCCTGGAAGGGGCTTCATTGTTGAAAAAAAAAATTATCAGAGAAATGGTTAGTTTTAGTACATATTCAAAATATGGCATCTCCTCATGTGAAACAAGTTGGTCTGCCGGCTATCAGTGGTTGCCACTTTGAGCTATTAAGGCTAGAATGAGCTTTATTGTTGCAAAAAATAGAAAACGATCTGAGAAATGGTTAGTTTTAGTACATATTCAAGTATGGCATCTCCGCATGTGAAACAAATTGGTCTGCCGGCTGTCAGTGGTTGCATTTCACTGCTTAGTTACGAAAAAAAAAACGGTATGAGAAATGGTCAGTTTTAGTACCTATTAAAAGAATGCAATGTTAGCAAAAATAGTATTAATAAAAAGTCTTCTTATTAAGATCAAAAAATGAAATACATAATCAGTTTTTACCAAAATCGACGTAGATTTTTCTGAAGAAAACCTTTTTTCTCTAGAGGCGACTTTTTTCCCCACAGTGCGGTGGTGCGCGGCGCAAGTTTGAGGTTGGGTCAAACATACGCAGATATGACAGCGGCTGGCATGAACTAGAAAAATTCGCCTATTTTCCCACTTTTCAATGTTATTTTAGACTTTTTCCTTAAATAAGCGACTTACGTGAACGATGATAGCTCTGAAATACAACCACTGACAGCCGGCAGACCAACTCGTTTCATCTGTGGATACACCATTCTTCCAATTGGTACTAAAACTAACCATTTCTCTTATCGTTTTTTTTTTGTAACTATGCAGTGACTTGCGCGCCTCATAGCTCTGAAATGCAACCACTGACAGCCGGCAGACCAACTTGTTTCACATGCGGAGAAGCCATACTTTGAATATGTACTAAAACTAACCATTTCTCAGATCGTTTTTTTCGCAACAATTAAGCACCTTCCAGGCCCTATAGCTCGAAGAAGCTACCACTGAGAGCCGGCAGACCGACATCATTCACATTAGGAGACTACTCTACAACCCATAAAAGCAAGTCTATCCGTTTCCCTGATCGTTACGAAAATTCCCGTGACCGCTTAGACTACATGTTTTTATTCAAAATATTCATAGAACGGCACATTAAATTTTCACACCCGCATTGCATCAAATTATATTCAAAGCAAAACTGCAAACAATCCTCACAAATTATGGAACCCCTTTCTATAGGTTGCACTTAAAAGGAACATTCATTATAAGTGTAGCGCCATATAAAATGGCGTGTGCGCCAGTGGTTTATAATTTAGTAAAAATAGAGACGACATTTTATAATGTTGCTTAAGGTCCTATTTATTATCGACGCAATAAATCTAAATTTTCTACAATTCTTGAATGAATTTAATAAAGCAATTACAGATAAAAAAGAAATTTTAGCACGTCGCCGCGAGGAAGGGTTCCCAGTAGGCTGTCAATATTACCTCTCTGCACCACTCCTCTCCGCAAAGTACTCGTAACTGCCCGCCCTTGGATCGCCAATTACGTCACGGATGTATGCTGAAAACTCAATCAAATTGTTACTGTAACAAATTTATAAATATTTGGTATTCTGGTCTATACTTACTATTGATAAATATTATAAAGTTCTCAAAAAATAGGACCTCGAGGTACCTATTTTTATTGTAAACCGGCCTTTTTTTTTTGATAAATTATGAAGAAGTACAAGATTTACATTTAGTTTTTGTTTGTCGTGTTCAAATAAAGGATATCTCTTTTAAAGTTGCTTGTGAGATCAAAGTGGCCAAAATCGGTCGTCGTCAGTTTCTTGCAATAAATAATAAATAAATAACTCTTTTTCAGATAACTATGATCCATTTGTGTTAGTATTACAAAAGACCTTATATAACTATGCTACTAAATTAAATAAAACAGAAGAAATAGAGTAAGTAATAGAGTATCTTTAATAAATCATGGAGCACAATACATAGCAGCAATAGACACTTCTGTAGAAATAGCTCAATGCGCTTCACTCCGAAATGCAGTCGACCTAAATTTGACACAATGGCCGATGTTTTCGGGCGCGACGCGTTGCTGCAGTTTGTTCAGGTGAAGCTCGCACTGTTTACGGGGTTCACTTCCGTACGTATTGTGGAGGTGCGAACATTTTCTACTTTAATTTTTTTTCGCCTATAGCTTGGGGTGTTATTTGTTATCGGCATATGAAAAATCCAGGGACAGGGATTTATGAAAAAAGAAGTGCAGCATTTGAACATGTTAGTATTTTTTGTTTAAATATCTAGCTGAAAAATAAGCGAACCACGGTAGTCGCGATGTGATCTTGTACCTACAAGAGACATGACTCTTTTGCTGCGAGCGCCCATTGGTCAGATCGAATACACAGTAACGTCCTTTTTAACGAAGTCATTTCCAGGTTTACACAAGAAGACAACGAGAGGAAGTATGACATAAAAACTAGAGAAGAAAAAGCCATAAGAATAAAAAAATCTAAACCTATTTTGAATCATTAAATTAAAACTAACGTAAGAAATAGTCACAATGATTTTTAATGCGGATACTCACGCGTCTTGTTAGCCGGAACCGCCGACTAGTTAAGTCGAAACTAGTCAGCGGCGGTTCGGGCTACGCGTGAGTATCCGCATTAAAAATCATTATTTTGAATCCATCATGGCGTTATTTATATAAAGAGGAAAGACTCTGACCATGTCTGTCGTATCATCATTATTGTAATGTTCAAAACCATGTTTCACATTTTAAATTCGAAAGATTGTGCCAATACAAAGAAAGAAAATAACGAAATATTACAGAAATACTTGAAATATCATCGTGGTTACCTAATTGGCCGCCGTAGTGGCTGTTCGGATAATTGGATTGTCTTGGCTCCGCGGTTGCAGAGCAGGGTCGTCTGTTTGCGAATAACAAATACCTATACTAGTTTCAGTTGGACTTATATTATTTATTTTCATGAAAACTTAGCTGAGAATTACGCTGACTGTAATTTGTCGCGATAATTTCGTTGTATTTTATAACTCAATTCGTATCAACAAAATGTCGTACACCGCTGCGTACCAAGCTCAAAGATATTCTTTTAAATACAATTACATTCTATATCCTTGAAGACCGTTCCAGAAGCTATCCTCAATTTATTTCTAAATCAATAAGACTTCACTGATATTGAAACCGATATATATTCTCGACATTTTTCAAAGGGTTCAGACGTAATGTTATTTTTAAAATGCACTGCCCATTGGTAAATTTTATATCCTGTTCTCGAAGAATAACCGAAGGAGATATATCTGGTGAACGACATATAATATGATTTATATCTCTGGACAGTGCTTCTAAATGTGGGACATGACTACACTTTGCACTTAAGTTCGAGGGAGCAAGATGTCTGCTTCTATTGTGGGATTTCGCTTGGAGTTTGACAAAGTGCAGTTCACTATATTTTGTACTTAACTTGATTTAATTCAGATAAAATACTTATGAAAGAAGAAATTTTATATTATTTTAAAATACTATCTTTATTTCTGACTAGCTGTTGCCCACGGCTTTGCCCACGTGAATTTGGAACAGTGCTTTTTCCCGAGATGGAAGATACCGTATGTCCTTCTCAGTACTTCTAACTATGTGTATGCAATTTTTCTAGAAAAAATAAATAAACTCACTTCCGCATTTATGATATTCTTTTGTACCTACCTATTTATCAAGGTGTGTTCAAAAAAATTAAAATTGAAAAAGCTTATAAAAAAGAGACTATTTATTCCGGGGGGGAAATGTGAGAAAAGAGCCACTATTCATTTTGGGAAAAAAATAAACTCCAAAAATGCCGTTTCAAATTGAGTACCTAGTGAAACTTATTAATTTGCCTAAAAAAGATAAGATCAATCGTTGAATTCGAGAGCCGATTGAATTCATTAATCTATCAAATTGCCCGGACCAATACCGTAACAGATAGCACTAATTAAATAACCCGGCTACCCCTGTAGTTGGCGATAAATCACCCACACCTCTCTCAAAACTAATCGCCGAATTAAGTAATTACTGGGGCCCGTGAAATGTGGAAATTAATTCAATTGAAATAATGGTGTAGGTATAGGCTGTTTCTGTTGTAGGAACAAAAGCGAATTCAATCTACTAGCCTTATCCTAGACTAATATATTTTTTAAAGTCAATTGAGGGAAAGGGCTTTAAACTGGGGATTCCTCCACTCATTGGCGCTGGGCTAGCAACCTGTCACTATATCTGAATCTCCATTCCATTAGAAAGCTCACTATTTTACTAAGCGTGGCCTTCGAGTCTCACGATTTTTGGCTCTGTCTACCCCTTAAGGGATAAAGACGGGATTCTTAATACTAGCTTGCTGCTCGCGGCTTCGCTCACGTGAATTTCCCACAGGAACAGTGCCTTTTACCGGGATGAAAGGTTTAACCTATGTCCTTTTCAGTAATGTGTATGTAAAGTTTCAGACAGATTAGTTCTGTAGATAAAGCGTGAAGAGATAACAAACAAACACTTACTCTCGCATTTATAATATTAGCTAGGATAAAACTGGATAAATATTTGATCGCTGACAACTTTTTACGCTTTACATTATTATGTGAGGTGTAAAAGTTGTCAGTCGTGTTCCTCCCAAGCAAATGATATTATTCACGGATCTTTAATACTAAGATGGGAACCTGAAATAATCTTGTCATCCCACGTCAATATTCCGCCTGCCTGGTTAAGCCTAAGCCTGTTAGTCACAGTTTGACACGTCATCAAAGATGATAAAAATGAATGAAATGTAACTTAATTTATTTGAGGACACCAAGTAAGTTATAAATGTTTTCATTCCAAACATATGATTCCATCGTCCCGTAGGCGTAGTTATGACGAATGAATCATACATTTCGGACGGAAGCATACATTTATATTTCTTACATGGGACCAAAATAACTTAACGATCAACAATCAATTAAACAGCTAAACAATTAATCTATAGATAAGTATAAATCGTCACATCCGCACAATATTATACTTAAAACAAATAACATACTTATATATAAAAAAATTAAATACTTACTTTAAATAATTGTTAAAAATTAACGATAAAATTGTATTTTGAGTCTTGCGTCATAATACGTCAAATGCAAAACACAGTCAATTTGAGCTTTTAAAAGACCACTTAAGCCCACGTCCATTTTTAGAAATGACCCTTGGTCTTTTTAAAGGACACTTGGACCCTTTTACCTTACCTTTGTTCTACCATTGTAAAGGATTCAAATAACATGTTAGTTTATTTTTTGTTATATATATTACATATATAATAATCCGTCTACTACCTTTGAGCACATTGCTCTGTCGTCTACAAATAAAATGGAATAGTACAAAGGGTAATACCCTTTTTCCTGAAATTCCCACGTGACCCGAGCTCCGGGGCACGGCTAGAGAAAAAGTGCTGTTTTTAAGTTATTTATAGGAATATATAGTACCAAATACGTAATTACAAGTTAACTTTTCTCGTTCAAGTAAATTGCGCAAATCAAATTTTTGAGGTAGTCCACTTAGAGCACTAATCCGAATAGCACAAACGCGAACAGCACAAAGCCTTGTCCACGAACAGCACTATTTAATATTTTGGCATGTGCTGTTCGTGGATTCTAATTTTTATTTCATTTTGGTTCACGAACAGCACATACAACTATTATACTTATATTATGTATATTGATTTGTAAATACTGTTGGAACCTAGTGCTGTCTGCTGAATGTGTTCCTTATACAGAACGATATTATTTTTGTTACTAAATGTCGCCTAGACACATTTCGTATGTACCAACGAAAGTATGTGTAATTAATAAACGATCAAGTGATGTTATCGATATCTTTTATTTAATATCGTGCTGTATATGGAACACATTAGCAGTCAGCACTAGGTTCCAACAGTATTTACAAATCAATATATATATAAGTATAATAGTTATATGTGCTGTTCGTGGACGAAAATAAAATAAAAATTAGAATCCACGAACAGCACATTCCAAAATATTAAATTGTGCTGTTCGTGGACAAGGCCTTGTGCTGTTCGCGTTTGTGCTGTTCAGATTAGTGCTCTAAGTGGACTACCTCAAATTTTTGAATTAATAGCGATTTTAAAAATTAAGTGAGCAATTAGGAGAAAAAACGACGAATCGATTATTTTGGTAGTTCCTTCTTAAATTATTGTTATATCAAACTTTGTCATCATTATTTACAACCCACATCAACCAACTTCTGTACATGTACAGATATAGGCCTCTCTCTCTTTCGCCATTTCCTACTAAACTTACACTTTAACATATTTCCGTGATATTTTTTTGTAGAGGATATCGTTCCTCGCAATATGTCATACTATATACTATATATAATGTATCCGACTAACATTCCATAGTGTCCAACCAAAAAAGCGACACAAAAATTTAATTAACACTGACGTACGGACAGACACCGCTTTCATTCAGTTAAACGATGTCGCTTTATTTTTTTAGTTGTTCTAGCCTTGTATCGGCTGTTACGTTTGTTGTGTCGTATAGTTATTTCAGTGACCAATTGGGACTGAAATTTAATGGGTTTAAATAATTCCGAATAGAATATCTGAGTATTTTTCAATTTAAAGACTTTAAAAACTTTCAATTTAAAGCGTTTAAAAAAGTAGACATAGGTATAATTTTCAACCAAACAAGTAAAATTGATTCAAAATTGATTTATTGTTAAAGTTTTTGTCACCGTTGATGGTTGACATACTATTTGACATCTGGTTTAACTCATATTTTGTCTAACTGGTAATTTAACTGGATTTTCGTTACAGTTTAAGTTACTATTAATATCAAAGTAAGACGGTCAATTAAGACTCAACATATTACAAGATACTAATTCTATGAAAACTACTTACTTATTACAAACTAAATGTAATTATAAAAGCGCTAGATGGATTCTAATACCGTATAAGTTATAGCAGGAATTGCTAATGAAGTTAATGTTTACGCAAGCAAACTAACTCAATATCGCAGTCTATTTTCAGCTTTACTGAGTGATGGAAATGTTACAGGTTAGTACGTTATTAACAGCGCAAATGGAATATTTTAACATTATATTGAGTTATCATAACTGTATCACAAATTCCATAGCAGTTTAGATCAAATGAAGTTTTAATAACGAAGATTATAATGAACTGAGTGAGTTTTCCACGGGAATCGTGCCTATTCCTGGGATGAAAGGTACCCTATGTCCTTCTCCGTACTTCTAACTATGTGTATGTGAAATTTCAGGAAGATTGGTTCAGAAGATAAAGCGTGAAGAGGAAACAAACAAACAAACTCACTTTCACATTTATAATATTAGTTAGAATAGGATGAAATTTTAATAATAAAGATTATAATGAACTAGCTTTCGCCCGCAGCTTCGCCCGCGTGAGTTTCCCCGGGAACCGTGCCTTTTCCCGAGATTAAAGGTATCCTATGTCCTTTTCCGTACTTCTAACTATATGTATGCAAAATTTCAGGAAGATTAGTTCTGTAGATAAAGCGTGAAGAGTTAACAAATAAACAAAACAAAAAAACGCACTTTTGCATTTATATATAAGTTAGGATTAGGTATAATTAACCAGCAGCGCCTCGGGGCTTCCTCTTGTAGGATTTGAGGTATAAAAAGTACTGTGCTATTCCAAGTAGTTAACTACCCGTGCACTTTAAATTTCATCAAAATCTGAAAAGTACATTTTATCATTCACTCATCATTACTCACATAGGTACGGCTAAATTTGTTTCGTAAAGTTTTTAAAAACAAAAATTACTCCGATGTATATTTATTTTTCTAGTTGCCAAAGACACTTGAACCTGTAGCAACAAGAATAGTAGGTACCTATGGTAAAACCAGGAATAGCGTTACACCGCTACAAAGTCAAGTCTTTTTTAGTTTGTGATTCTATTTCTACGCAAACTTTTTTCTTTGTTCTTTCTTTATGATAAGGTTTTTGAAATAAAAATTCTGGTGGTTCGATTTTTTGACTTACTGTCAATTGGGTAAAAAAATGGAGATTTTTTAGAGAGTTGATTTTTCTTTTTATTCTTCTTGTTGTTTTGTGCTTTTATTATTCTTCACATACAAGTATCGATCTCTAGCAATGAAGTTTATGGTGAAAAACTTCAGGGTGGGGAATGCACAATAGAGGCTTTCCCAACGACATCTATTTTGGATATCAAACGACAGATTTCTTCACATCTGAAGATTCCAATTGAAGATCAAAAGTTGCTATTATTGGGAAGAACATTAGCTGACGATCAGACCGTTCAGGGGTGTCCTATTAAAGATGGCACGAAGTTGAATCTAGTTGTCAAAAAAAACCGGAAGGATTATATGAAGTGGCACTGAAATATTTCATGTATGTATTGTATGGATTGTTTATTAGACGAGAGTGGGCAACGTCGGCCTGCACCTGGATATTCGTCAGCGTGTTGTAAATCAGGTTGTGGACCAAGATGTGGGACTCAGCCGGGTTGAACGCGCTTCGAAATCTTCAGACGCGGCAAAGTCGGCTTGCACCTGAGAATGAGTCACAGAACGACGGAATGTTTAGTTTGTAACCGTGACGCCTGTGGTTCTTTTAAGATAGACTTTTTAAACATATTGTGCTAACTTAATCCTCTAAATTCTAAAGGCCCCCCTTTTGTCGGGATAATTTTTGTTTCGGTTTTGATTTGGAATTTTTATACATCATTTCATCCATTTCTTTCACTCATTTAATTTTCTTTTTAAAATAACAAGCAAATTCATGTATTTCTTATTTTACCTGTTAATATTCCTTTCCTGTTGTTAACTTTCCTTTCTTTTATTTTTATTTCTTTAGTGTATCCGGATAATTTTTTGTTAAAGGACGTTGGTCAAATTTTTTTTAGTTCAAAAATTATACTCGTGTTTTAAACAGTGATTCTTTTATTTTGAAACCCGAGTTTCACTGCAAAAATGGCGCCCGATTTGCGGAAAGAATCCTGGTTTTTACCTGTTTTTTACCTTTTCTTACTTTTCTTGAATTTTTTTTTTTTTTTTTTGTTTTTGTGGGACGGTGACCGTTTACCGGTCGCGGTTTTCCATCCTGTGATTTTCTGTTTTAGCCTGCCGAAGCTGCCCGACGATTCTCCTTACTGTGGATTATTCACATTTAATTGATGGCTTTAGAGTCGGAGGTTATATTGCGGTACGGTGTTGCATCGGGTTGCTCTGGTTCTTGTATTAAATTGGCTACTGCTTACACCCCGAATTTCTTAATGTATGGTCGCGAGTTGTCGATGATTCTGCAGCGTGTTGAAAATCAGACTGTGGACCAAGATGTGGGACTCAGTCGGGTTGAACGCGCTTCTAATCTTTTGACGCTTCGTGCTCCACGCTTTGTTCAGTGCCGCGTGTTTAGACGAGTATCCCCGCAGGCTTTCGTGTTGGCGGATACGGGTTCGGAGCACGTCGGTACTTATCATATTAAGGACATTCTCAAATAATTTTTTGCTTAATCCGTTTTCTTATCTTTTTTTCAAAATTCTAAAATATTCACATTATTTACCTGGCTATGACAACCTGGATATTCGACAGCGTGTTGAAAATCAGGTCGTGGACCAAGATGTGGGACTCAGCCGGGTTGAACGCGCTTCGAATTTTCAGACGCTTCGTTAGGTATACTCGTATGACCAAGTCTCTGATTCATAGGGATAGCAATAAGGTTTAGTATTTCGTTTAGTTTTTAGGTTAGCATTTGGTTGCGTTTTGCTGTTTGTTGGTTTTGTGTAGGTATCTTGTCCGGATTTTGTTTTAGTTGTTCGGTTGTTATGTTTTATTGGTTGTTTGTTGTGGTTTGTTTGTTTGTTTTGTTGGTTTGTTTGTTTGTTTGTTTTGCTTTGTTGTTTTTTTTGTTTGGTAGGGAGATGCTGTAGCGTTACACCGCTACAAAGTCAAGTCTTTTTAGTTTGTGATTCTATTTCTACGCAAACTTTTTCTTTGTTCTTTCTTTATGATAAGGTTTTTGAAATAAAAATTCTGGTGGTTCGATTTTTTGACTTACTGTCAATTGGGTGAAAAAATGGAGATTTTTTAGAGAGTTGATTTTTCTTTTTTATTCTTCTTGTTGTTTTGTGCTTTTATTATTCTTCACATACAAGTATCGATCTCTAGCAATGAAGTTTATGGTGAAAAACTTCAGGGTGGGGAATGCACAATAGAGGCTTTCCCAACGACATCTATTTTGGATATCAAACGACAGATTTCTTCACATCTGAAGATTCCAATTGAAGATCAAAAGTTGCTATTATTGGGAAGAACATTAGCTGACGATCAGACCGTTCAGGGGTGTCCTATTAAAGATGGCACGAAGTTGAATCTAGTTGTCAAAAAAAACCGGAAGGATTATATGAAGTGGCACTGAAATATTTCATGTATGTATTGTATGGATTGTTTATTAGACGAGAGTGGGCAACGTCGGCCTGCACCTGGATATTCGTCAGCGTGTTGTAAATCAGGTTGTGGACCAAGATGTGGGACTCAGCCGGGTTGAACGCGCTTCGAAATCTTCAGACGCGGCAAAGTCGGCTTGCACCTGAGAATGAGTCACAGAACGACGGAATGTTTAGTTTGTAACCGTGACGCCTGTGGTTCTTTTAAGATAGACTTTTTAAACATATTGTGCTAACTTAATCCTCTAAATTCTAAAGGCCCCCCTTTTGTCGGGATAATTTTTGTTTCGGTTTTGATTTGGAATTTTTATACATCATTTCATCCATTTCTTTCACTCATTTAATTTTCTTTTTAAAATAACAAGCAAATTCATGTATTTCTTATTTTACCTGTTAATATTCCTTTCCTGTTGTTAACTTTCCTTTCTTTTATTTTTATTTCTTTAGTGTATCCGGATAATTTTTTGTTAAAGGACGTTGGTCAAATTTTTTTTTAGTTCAAAAATTATACTCGTGTTTTAAACAGTGATTCTTTTATTTTGAAACCCGAGTTTCACTGCAGTACCTATGGTAAAACCAGGAATAGCGGCGCTCATAGGCTACTTTTAATCCCGATTTTCCGAAGTAACGTAAGTCTTTCATAAAAACTTTATGCTGAATCTAGAAAATCTCTCGATATTTTGTTTTTTACAAATAAAAAATCCGGTCCTCTATTTAACCCATTTAAAATTTCTCATACAAAAATAGGTAAGTATGTAAGTTAACGCATTCACAAAATTTTTCGTTCACTGAAATTCCGTGCCATTCTACGAGTGCCTTTGAACCCGCGTTGTATTTATTTAAAATGATATCATTAGACGTTCTCCTCTAACAAGCATTGTTGAAAGTCTCTCGTTCTCAAGTTGGACCCTTTTCTCACTTTGACGAGTCGACCGTAAAGATTGCTTAGATCCTTACTTGGTCCTCAACTCGAAACAGGCTTATCTTTGGATTAATTGAGGAAATACCGTGGTCTATCAAGCTATAACTATGATTCTGATGGAATTCAGTAACATTTTAATTGCGTTGAGGTAGATATTTGGATCACTATACATATTTTATAATTGTAACTGGTCTATGTACTTGTATATCATCATCAGGGGGTGCCGTCTTCAAGATGAAGTTTGGAGGCCAGCATGCGGTATCTCTCCCGGTCATGTGTCAGTTACATACTTACCTATTTTTGTATGAGAAATTTTAAATGGGTTAAATAGAGGACCGGATTTTTTATTTATAAGCAACAAAATTTCGAGAGATTTTCTAGATTCAGCATAAAGTTTATGAAAGACCCACGTTACTTCGGAAAACATACTTGTATATAGGATATATTTAAGTAAAAATAGTTGGACGGCCAATAGAAGCCAAAGTGTTTTTTATATGTAAGTTTTGCAAATAATTAAAATTATACTTGATTTAACTACCTAGTGATCTTCTCAAATAATATATATTTAGTTAATATAAAAATTAAAAATATTATGTAAGTCATCGAGATATTATGTACTACGTAGTAGTTGTATTTCGAAGATGTAAGTGTTAGCTTATAAAATAATAATGCTAAATATATTTATTGGTTTTCTATTAATTAACTGCAACATAAATAATACGTTTAAATTAGATTTAAGAAAATAATGCTTTGTTTTGATTAAAACAGTAGCGTGTTCGTGGTCCGCCCCACTCCTCGCTCTAAAAGAGTAGGGCTAGTGGGGCGAGCCACGTGCGGCGACGGTAATCTGGCATTACTGTGTTGACTGCCAAGGGCAGAGGTCGTCTCCTGATTATAAGACGGAATTATGTGCAAATTTTGTTGATTCAGTGAATATATTCTGAAGTATCCTATTTGGTAAATATTTTATCTGAAACCGAATAAATACCATGTAAGTACTTACTTTTATTTTCTATAATAACCCTCCGCGGTATAACAAAATTATGTTAAATTTGTCCTTTAAACCTGACATCGATAACATAAGCATAAATTGAAAAGCTTAAATTTTGCAGCGATCATAATTAAATTTATTTACCTACTATCAATTATCAATTTTCTAAAATAACAGATATAAATAAATACTTTGGCAAATGAACTTCAATCTTAGTACCAAAATTGTACACTTTATTTCCTTCGTAATGTAATTTTGAAACGTCAAAAAGTCGTAAAACTAAATGACGTGCAAAATTTTGTCCTCCATATTATACTGCTGTTATAAATTAGTCGTATAAACTAAATATTACCCCATTTCTCAGTGATAATAAAACAGATACTACGCAGATAAGGGTCCACAACAGCCCCATTATAAGGGTAGTATAGCAAAACTTTTTAATTAATGGCCCTAAACATGGCTAATTTGTGAAATGCCAGGCGTGCCGATTCCACCTTCAAATTTATTATTGGAGAGATAGATTATTATTTAAGTTATACAGGAACACATTTCTATAAGTTTTCTTTTTACAAGTTATGTAATTTAAGTTTTTATTTATTGCCAATGCCATTACAGGTATTCCTTCCTGCCAAAATTCATATGATTTGCTCACTCATATAGTTTATGATTGTGTGTGTGCATAGTTATCGGAAAATTTGTGTGCGTCGAATTGCGTTAGTAAACGCATTTTTCCACCACCGACATGCGACAGTGGCAGACTCTTTTGCATAAGTCGTCTCGTGTTGGTTAAATTCTCTAAGCTTATTAAATATAGTAAATTCCCAAGCGTGTGCGAACTACTTACGTAGAAACCTTGGCGCTCAATCCCTTGCTTCCTTTGGTGTGGTTACTGAAATATGTAAGCTCTTGCACGAATGTCCGCTTAGTGGAAATCTGAAGGTCTTAAAACATATTCTGGCAAGCAAGTAGAACAGTGCTATGGAACATTAGAAAAATATTTTAATTCAAAATTGTGAGCATAGCGCCGCCGTACTTTTTGACATCATTAATTTAATTTTTACATTTTATTTTTTTACCTATATGTCTATGGTTTTGACTTGCGAGCCTCTTCCATCTCTTCCATGATTTAGACATCGGTATGTTTGTGAAAGCAATGCACGATAGCTTGGCCATGGTCACGTGAAGAAAACAAATACATCATTTTGTTCCTATAGCTACTTGAAATCGTTCGTATAATTAATCTTTGGCCTTTACACTACGATTCTCGGCTTAGCCCCCGAATATTTAAGCTCCAAAGAGCCAAATATTTGCGCCCACTAATCCTGCAAACACGCTTAAAAGTCCCAAAGGCAAATCCTAACAAAACGTGATCCGATACAAATGTCCCACCACAGAGTAACAAGCAAATAGATGTCCTATTACATTAAAAAATATTTCTAATCTGTGATCTATCATATCAATACTACTAATATAGTGAACGTAAAATATTGTGAGAAAAGTGATATTTACAAATATCTCTAAAAGTTCGCTCGTATCGCTCTTAAGTTACAATCACGCTTTAATGCGGAAGGCTGGAGGCTGAGGAAGCTGATTTTTTTTGAGATTTCAGAATCGGTCCCATATAAAAAGTTGTTCATATTCATGAGTACTTTCACCCCTAGGAAGGTAATTAGTTAATTACAAATTATACTACGACGTTGCTTCCTCGATATTTCATCAATTCACTAAGCAGCTCGCTCTGCTATGTACTAGGCATGACACAATTTTTAGAACCTAAGGATAAAATAACATAAAATAAAATTAGTCAAAAATTGACATCCGACCGTCGTCCCACCCCTACAAGTCACCTCCGGCGGCGGCGCCCCGCCCGCTTCATTCGCTTTTTGTGTGCGGGCATGGCAACACACACACTACAACAATATTTTTATTTTTTATTTTCTTTTTATTCCAAGTATCTGGAATATCTTAAAATTAATTTATAACTTCAGTGTCAGTGGAAAATAACGTACTTTAAGTTCATTACACTCGTAAACAACGAAAAATGTAAGTATTTTTTCATTACCTGAATATCTGGTTTGAATATTAACTATACTTTGAAAAAGTTATAATGCCTAACAAAATGTTAGTTAACTACATATTTATGATGCATTGGCTACTATTACTCGTACATAACCGTGATTTTACATCACACCTGTGTAAACCTGCGGGTACTTTGATAACATTTTAATCATAAACTCAACAAACAACGGTCGTTAGACCAATTGATTTTTTTCCTCTGACCCAACTATGCACCTACCTTCCTTTTATCTTGGAATTGTCTGTGCATGATATTACATAATACAATATCGCGAATAGTATCTCGCGTTCCGAGTTGCGATTTTACATGAATCGTAACCTAAATATGCGTCGCATGTTTATGTTTTACATTTGGAAAAACATTTTTTCGTGGCAAAATCACGAATCTACATATGTATGGATAAATTTCTTCTTATTTCTGATTGTTCTTACTGTCGTCAAAAGTTAAACGCAAGGCCCAATTGGGTTATTTGTTGATGAAGGATTAATCATATTAAACTACGATATTACAAGTATGTTCAGAATTTAGATTCGCAATAAGTCTGGGTCCAATTCTATAATGAAAACCCTGGAATAATTTTGTAAACAAGATTTTAGCCAATCATAAGCTGTCATCATTGCATCATTTAAAAGTAAACTTTTATTCGTTACGTCAATTGCTTAATTGTTTATTGTGATAAAAACGTACGTACCTATTTTGTACGCTTTCGACTTTTTCGATTTTAACGTTACTTCGTTAGTCACTGGATGGGTCTCAACTGTATTCACAGTCTTAAAAACCAATCAAACCCCATTGGGCCCACTTGATGCCCTAATCCTCCTTACCCACCCATGGGGAAGGATAGTGCCCCAATATTGGGGACATTAAAATAGCTATGATGATGGCGGTTGGTCTACGGGTAGTCAACGAGGAGTCTACAGGCGATCTACGGGTACTCTACGGGTGAACTACGGGTGATCTACGGGTGGACTACGGGTGATCTACGGGTGGACTACGAGTGATCTACGTGTGGACTGTGCTATGCACATATAGAACTACAATGCGATTGTAGTCGCGTGTGCACTACCCAATAGATCTACAATGCGATTGTAGACAGGGATATATATTTACCCTTAGAATTACAATGCGATTGTAATCAGGGTTTTACACTATAGTCAAGCACATACAGAATTACAATGCGATTGTAGTCACGTGTGCTCCGACCCAATAGATCTACAATGCGATTGTAGACGGGGTTAGAATTACAATGCGATTGTAATCAGAGTGACTATAGTCAAGCACATAAAGTCCGATAGAAGAACAACAACAACGCAGAAGATATGCAGCTGCCCAGTCTCCCTACGCAAAACGGGCCCAATCAAGAGGCTTAACTACAAAATCTTCGCGCTAAGTATTACCCAATATAACTACGATATAATCGTAGTCTAGTTTATATTCTACACCTATATAATAGCACATATAGAACTACAATGCGATTGTAGTCACGTGTGCACATTATTATGAAATTTTAATTAGTCTAATTTTTGCCATTTCGACTCGAGATGATGATGATGATTATTACCTTATGTAACTACAACGCGATTGTAGTCAGGTATACACATTATTACCCATTAGAACTACGACGCGATCGTAGCCTGGTTTATAAAGTATCTTTACTTACTTACTAATTTTATACACACTTATATTAGCACATACAAAACTACAATGCGATTGTGGCCAAATCTACACATTATCAGCCAGATATACGTAATAGAACTCCGTGGACAAGCTACTATCCAAAGTATAACTATGCAAATAGTATTATTATCAGATGATAACCATGTAACGAAAGTGTGTATCTTACTATACATTTCGAACACCCTTTAAGTATCTCTTACTTATCAAAACATTACTAGACTGATACAGTCAAGTATTTTTTTTTTCTGGCTGCGTAAGTTCTTCGAACTATAATGATGTTATAACGATGCACTGTCAGTATTAACTCAGCTCTGTTCGTTTCAGCTAAACGCGGACTTCGAATCTCTCAACTCTTATTATTAGACAGATTATCTGTATGTATCTGTTGTTATAAATGTCTGTACAACAGGACTGATAAAAATTGCCGACCATTGCTGGTCATCATAACAGGTATGTACTCGTACCAAATATCTAAACATTGGGGGTATACCGTAAGGATCCCAAGAGGATGTTGGGCAATGGAGTTCGGTAAACTGAGAAAAGGAAATCCACTCATCAATCGAGATGAATATTCGCCAAATGTACATTTTAGATAATTTACATTTTTTTTTCGTTCATAGTAAGTAATTATACTAACGAAACACCCTGGATTTACCTTTAATAAATCGACTGATCAATCGATCAATAAGTTATTTGTTTTATATTTCGTATATACATAGCCAAACATGTACTTTATGTCACTATTGTGTATGGCGTTAAATTTGACAGTATCTTAAATAAACTGTTCAGGCGATCAATTTTCTCCTAAAAGTACGTATAATGAAATACTTTTATTTTCAGTCCGGATGACTCCGGAATCACCAATATCGGGTCAATACCCGATAACGTTCTCTTTATTTCTTTATAATTAGCAACTCACTTCACTAACAGTTGCCCATGTATCTTCATATACATAAGATTTATAATATTTAAAGATTCTGCCTCTTGATTGATTTTTTGCAGATCGCATCCAAATTCAATAAATAATAATACCTAATACAAACAACTGAGATTGTGTACTTACTCATTATTACGTTACTATATTTCAATACTTATCAAGCTTATCAATGAAATTAACCGGCTTTTACGTTTACTGTAGTTGTACAACAGCAACGCTCTAAAGCACCTTATAAATGAAATAAAAGTGCCTTAAGCCAGTAAGAGTAGTGCTTTCTTTTTTGGACAAATTACAGTAAGATAACAAAGCACTTGTTTCTTAAGAACTAGACATTAGCCCTTAGCTCTAGCTTGAGCACTTGAGCAAGCAAGTACTGAACAATATTAGATACTCAGTATGTTGTTTTTAGTTTCTGTTTATGGGGATTTATTCAAATAGCCAATATGGCAATGATTTTTTTTCTGATCGTAAATGTGTTAAATACTCTACGTAAACTCGAATCTTTGGTACCAATATCCCCATCATTTTATTATTAATTCAATTTCCTCCGCAAATTTAATTCAACAACTGGATGCATAATTATAGATATCTATTTTAGTGATTTGGATGCGACTTTTTTGATCAAAAAAAAAAAAAAAAACATGTGTATATATATATATATAAAGTAGTATAATATGGACCTTTATTTTTTCTACAGCTACTGTATTTATTACAAATTACTCCTAGCCAAGGTCATCTGCAACGACTTGCGTGAGTAAGTTACCATTTGGAACAAGGAAGTAATTTATTATCGAGAATCTAATCACAATTAAAGACTCTCTTGTCATTACACGTTCTTTGCCTATACGTTACAGAACTTTTAGATTCTTCTTTCGGAAAACTAAGCATCATAACTATTTTTTTTAATATGTATTTGTTACTGGAAACATAATAAGCTTGTACAGAAAGTACACTTGAATTTCGTTCGTTGAATTCAGTCTTTCGTTAATAGTTCTAACTATAGGCTCGTGCATACGAGTACGTACTCATAACAAAAGTTATAGTGAAATCATCGCACTGTGGTACCTAATACTACCTATAGTTTATACTCTATGACTGTGGCCGATTCACCTATATATTCGGCTAAGTACAGTCTATAAAAACAGTGTAGTTTTACGAGTATATTTCAGCAGAAATGTACCGACCTCAAATTTGCATAATTATGTTTTTTCTCTTGCAAATTAATATATATTTGTCAGGTGAAGATATTCCTCGAGTACTTATAGAAAGAATCCTAAATTAGTATAGTGTCCTTTCAACCCGACACATTAACCATCTAGAAGTATATGTTCATAATCAATACAGTAAAGCTTTCTTACATTAGGTAGTAAAAATTCTAGTCTCTATTTGTAAAATTAACTCTGAGCAAGTATCTCTGCCTGCGTTGAGTTTGCTATTGCAAACTAAAAATGTTCATCCATCACATCTCTCTTAGTAAATATTTACGTTTTAAAGTTAACATATCTTATTCCCAATTAAGCCTGTTAAAATATCCTGTCTCACAGGAAATAACTATAGTGTTAATTTGGTTATGTTAATTATTGTCCCATAGGGACTTTTAGTCTGCTTCTTGTTAACTGCTCTTTCTCCCAAAATATCAAGGATAGCAATCAAAGTCTGTACACTACAGACTTAAACATTTTATTTGATAGGCTTTAATATTTTTCACCATTTTGCATTACAAAATGAAAAAACCATAATGGCATTGCATCACATAGCCTATTCGAAGATTTTTTTTCTCCAATTCGTAATTTTTTGTTTATATCTAATATCTTTGTGTAAGATAATCGTAGATACAACTACATTTGTAGTTTTTTCATGTAATTAACCATCCTATATCAAAGTATCTAAGGATCCACTTTTAATAGCTCACATTAAAAATAATTAATATTATTATAATAATATAAAAATAAAAATCTTGCAAATTTCGCAATGGTTCTAAACATCTGCTTAGTGAATTGATTAAATATCGAGGAAGCAACGTCGTAGTATAATTGATGGTTAAACAAACTTACCTTAATGAAGTTTGACCATAATTATACAAGACGTTGCTTCCGAAGATATTTATAACCCGCCCGTCCCAATCAATATGTTAAATACATATTACGATATCCCAAGCGCCACATTTCGAAATTTTGTTCTAAAGGAATGAAGCGGGCGGGGCGCCGCCGCCGGAGGTGACTTGTAGGGGTGGGACGACGGTCGGATGTCAATTTTTGACTAATTTTATTTTATGTTATTTTATCCTTAGGTTCTAAAAATTGTGTCATGCCTAGTACATAGCAGAGCGAGCTGCTTAGTGAATTGATTAAATATCTTCGGAAGCAACGTCTTGTATAATTATGGTCAAACTTCATTAAGGTAAGTTTGTTTAACCATCAATAACCTTTTATACATACAGTTTATAAATATGTTCTAATCTAAAGACATTTTATTTCTTAAAAAAAAAAACTAACCTCACGTCATTGTCGACAAAAGACAAAACTTCTTCGCGGGAAAATAAGCGATAGGAAAATCCTATTTTAGTAGGGGATGGCGGGAAATTTGCATGGCTGATTGCTGGCCGCTGCTCAATCAAGGATATTTAACGAAATTAACTAATTGAGTGAACGTTCCACCGTCCCTGCTAACTTGTTCGCAAATTCGCCCTGTTCTATGCCGACAACAAGTACGTATAGGGAATCTAATTTTCTCGACTTTTGTTTAGTTCGAAAGTTTATTTTGAACTGTATGTTTGAATGAGTTATTTGGTAACTGTAGAAGAAATATTGTTTATATTTGTTGTGAAGTGAAAAGCTTTCATTTTATAGTTTAACTTTTCATTCTTGCCTGAATGTTTCCTAACTAATATTATAAATGCGTAAGTTTGTTTATTTGTTTGTTTGTTACCTCTTCACGCTTCATCTACTGAACTAATCTTACTGAAATTTTGCATACATATAATTAGAAGTACGGAGAAGGACATAAGGTACCTTTCATCCCGGGAAAAAGCACTGTTCTTGTGGAAAATTCACGCGCGCGAAGCCGCGGGCAAAAGCTAGTATTTCATAAATTTATCTTTGACAAACAATGCAAATAAGATCGCTAGTACCTTTAGCCCTTTGAAATAATAATTAAAAAAATAACTATCATGCAGAGTGTCGCTGCAATGCATGAAACACATTTTTTTTTCAATAAAATTAAAACTACCTTGCACTAAATAACGACATAAGAGTTAGCAATGGAATGAGAAAACTGGTAAAAAACCCCACCGGCCTTAAAGAGCCTTGCTCTTAAATTTACCAAAATAATGCCTAATATAAATACCTACTTTAACAGTAATAGTATTAACACTGGCAAATTTTGAGATAAAATGACACGTTTATTAAATTCCCAGTAAATTTCTGGGGTTTTCCAAAATTAGTGCTCGGGTTCCAAACAACCCTTAATTAAGTAGACGATAGAGGTACTTTTGGGTCGTATTAAATCAAGGCCTATGTTAGAGACTAGCTTGTAAGGGTGATAGTATATCAGCAAAATCCTAACAAATTATTAAAATTTTAATACGTCTTCTGTCTAATAAAATTCGAATCAGAATCGAGCAGACCAGTTCCCCCTGGAACGGGTTTTACGACGAATTTTATTTTTATTTTTTGTTCTTAACCATTTTATTGTGGTTTGGTTACTCGATCACAAACATAATATGTTTTATTATATTATATTTTATTCTTATATTTTATTTTTGACTATACACAATCTAGTGTAGTTATAAAGTTAATAAATAGCCCCTCTGGCATGTTAGGCGACCAAGACTATTTCATGAGTTTCTTTCGGCATTTCTTCTCAGCAGTGGTCGTAAATGCTAGTAGTTTGTAGCTTTGAGACATAAATTATATTATGATCAAATAATTAGTTTTCGACGTGAAAAAGAGCCTTCTTTGAAGGCCAAGTTTCAATAAAAAAAATTGACTTTGACTTTACCGCTACGCTCTACCATACTAACTCCGACCGAGGGCTTTGCTCACGTGTGAATTTTCGGAATTTTATGGACCCTATTTTTTTCTAAAAATTTAGCAGTTAAAAATATTGCCGAAGCTATAATCGAGTAATGCCAATGGCAACATTAGCAACATTTAATTTATATATTTCTGAGTACTTTTTTTTTTTGCTTCTGTTTGAGACGCCGTCGGACGCGCACGCACCCACTTCAGCTCCGGTCCAAACAAAGACAAAAACCGCGCGCGACCAGATGTTTAGAACGCTCGTCGTATAAACCTTTGGCTAGAATCACTTGCACAGTTATTGTAATATCTTTCTACAGTTCTAACTGTAATATAATATAAAACATTGCGCGCGTCGGGGTTCAATTATTAAGTATTTTTGGTGCTTTGTTATTTTTTAATTGGCCTCCTGTCGTGAAAGTACAGTGAGCACCCAGAGTAAATAGTGCTACCCAAATCTAAACAATTCTCCTCAAATTATTAATAAAAAATTGTGATTGTACTGAATAGTGAAACAAGAACAGTGTGTGAACAAAATCTATAACCAGCGGGTACTGCACGAGCTGATACATCCGGGTGAGGACGTTCCTTATATAAGGTTCCAACTAATGTGCTTAATAGCCCTTCCCTACACAATCAACAGTTTCTCTCAACTAAATTTAATTTTACCGATAATTAATTGCATGCACTGTAGCCCTAGTCAGACAGCTGACCTGTTAACAATACAATAAACCAACAACAAAGAGTATACAGCACAAGGGAGCAAACAGTAATAAAGACAAGCCGCTATCTAGTCGCGATAACCATATTTTTTATTTAAAAAAAGTCATTGTCAAACCATAGTAATAATATTGCATGGCGTCAATCTATTGCATGACATTAATCTACTCATTCTTCACCGACGGATCTAATATAATCCAAATTAGCCTCGGATTAGCTATGTCCTCCTGACACAAACTAAACAAAACAAAGGTCCCCAAACGCATGGGAGATAGTTAAAATCAACCTCCCATATCCTACATAAAAACGACACAATAATAACATTGTATAAGATATAATCTTTAAAAATATTCTCACGGGAATTTGGCGCCTCCTACGAAAAAGGCCATTAATAAACGCAACTAAATGTGAATAACATCCACTAAACCCGGAAAATATAACAAAAACAAAACTGCAGCTGCAAGCAATATAACCCAAAATCACTAAAACTGCAAGTCATAAAGGAAGAAAAAAAAACCACTTATCCCAAAAGTAAAACAAAAGCAGCAAGGCGTGTTACATTCTCTCAACAAGCAATACTTAGAAAGGTCGCACAAAAACTAAAGCGACCCGGCCATAAGAGTCAACATCACTTGACCAAAAAAACCCAACGCCGCTAATAAATTTTAAAGAAATAATACAAGAAAATTGTAACTATTTTTATATTATTTTTTTGTTTTTTAATTTCATCATACTCAATCGGTAGATCAAAATCTAGATCATCTAAACTAACCCAGACTAACAAGATTTTTCTTCACAGCTACCTTAGAAAATAAGCTCTTTTCATAGCTACCAATCTAGCCCTGAAGCAAGTATAACGAGCCACGCACCAAATGGAGAAAAATAACCCCATCATAAAAATATTAGGCGATGGTAACTGCCTTTACCGAGCAATTGCATACCAAATTAACGACCTATTTGGAATAACATTTGATCACAAAGCAATTCGACGTGACCTTGCCCGGTACGTAGACGACAACCAGCATGATGACAACATGCGACAGGCTATTATCAGTAACCTAAATGAGCCACAAACAGACCTGGAAACCAGAGTAAACAGATATATCCAGGCACAGTACAAAGAAGGTACGTGGGGGGGGACAGACATACTGATTGCAGCAGCAGAATACTACAGTATCAAGATTAAAGTCTTCCAGGGCTCTCCCTAAAAGAAACAACACAATTTAGCCCAAAAAACCCCAGCGACGCTGCAGGGTGCATAGGGCTTATATTTAACGGAAATCACTACGACTGCTTCAAGAGTCACCTAGGCGCGTTTTTATTAATCACAACACAAAACACCGAAAGTTCAAACGACTGCACCCCGGAAGAAATAGCCGATGATACTGGGTACAGACTAACCCGCCCAATGCCTCAACACACAACGAATTATCAGATATACAATATCAACATCGCCACATGGAACGTAAGAGGCGCTGCGACCCTAAACAAAAAACTAGACATTGACTCGATATTAGAAGAAAAATCGATACATATTGCATGTCTACAAGAAACCCACTTAAAAACAGGGTCCAACCAATCTAAACACTACCTCTGGACGCTAAGCGAACACCGAAAAAGAGGACTAGCCATCCTTATCAGGAAGAACAGCGGCCTCACAATTAACTGGGTAAAATCAAACGTAAACAACATGGCAGCCTCAATCAACTTCGAAAATAAAACAACATTATTTATTGTTACAACACACTTCTCAAACGCAACATCGGCGGCAACAAATGACGTAACACGCATCCGGCAACTTATAAGAAAAAAACCACTCAACGCGCATATGATCATATTAGGCGACTTCAACGCGCACGTTGGCTATCAAAATCAGAGGAAATACAACAGTCTTAAACAAATCGGGAATAACCTACATCACAAATCCACCAACAATAATGGCGAATTACTAAAAGATCTAATTAGAATAGAAAACCTCCGACTAGAAACCTCTTTCGGTCGTACAAGCTGCAAAACCACATTCAAATCTGGCTGCAACACCACCCAAATCGACCATATTATGACCCAAGCAAAATATCCACCACTTTTTAACTTTATTAAAGGAGAACATACGCCGTTATCAGACCACAAGATCATCTGGGGCAACCTAAAACCACTCAATCCGAATTCCAATAGGAATACCAACCAAACCAACACGCAGGCTACGACTACGACACCTAAATGTAATGACACAAGTACATTCAGATACAAAACCCTTGACTATGAATTACTCCAATTAAAAAGCCCAAAAAAGAAATATCAGACAGAAATAATTGAACTACTTAATAAAAATCGCCAAAACGCAAACAAAAATAACCTATCTTGGGAAGAAACCACGGATATCATGAAAACCTCAGCCACCAAAGTCCTAAAGTTTTACCCCAAATACTCAAGAGAACGCAGAATAGCGGTAGCAAAACTACAACAAGCGAAATTTCGGAAAAACCAGCGACCCACAGACCCATCCCGCCAAAAAAATCTTAAAAGATGCAGAAATCATCTTAGAGCAACGGAAGCAACCGAGGAACAAGAAAAATGCCGGGCTTTTTTCAGTGACATGTCAAAAAAGCACCCCTCGGTAAGAATGAAATACACCTACGAATTTTACAGAAATCACAAACAAACAGAAAGACGCCGCTTAAAGCAGACCTTTATTCCAATGTCAAAATGGGAAGAAGAGCTCGCAAAGTCGGAAGGCCCGACTATTGAAGAAATAAAGAATGAAGACAGCTAGGACCTGAACCCACATTAGAAGAAATGGAAGATATAATAAAAAAAATGCGCAACAAAACAGCCCCCGGAATTGATCAAATTGTAGCTGAATTATATAAAGCCAACCCTGAAGAACTAAATTTAGAAATATTGAATCACATCCGAATAGCCTGGACAAAAAATATCTTACCACCTTCATGGACCCAATCAGTGCAAGTTCCACTACCAAAAAAAACGAATCCGAAGCAGGTTAATGACTACAGACGAATATCAATATGTAGCACAGGATACAGAATCTATGCAAACCTATTGCTAAAGCGACTAGACGAAACAACTGAAACCCTGGGTAACTATCAAGCCGCTTTCCTAAGCAATCGTTCCACGGATGATTCCACATGTTTAGCTTACGCAGAATCCTGGATGAAGAATGGAAAGCAGGAGAAAAAACCTTCGTCCTAGCTATAGATATAGAAGCAGCTTTCGACACGGTGGACCTCAACGCTCTCAGAGATATACTCACAACAAGAACGAATAAGGCTCTAACAAACCGAATCATAAAGGCCACTATGAACGAATCCACCTGCATAAAATGGTTCGGCCAACAGACCAAATGGATAAAAAAAGGTAAAGGGGTCAAACAAGGGTGCCCCATATCACCACGACTTTTTACAATACTAATGGATGACGTATTTATGACGTTAGCAGAAGAGCTACCATTTGTAAATCTAAGCCAAGACGAAAAAATACAACTGCCAATCATCCTCGCCTTCGCGGATGACGTAATAATTGCGTCAAACAATATCCATCAGCTAAACGAGATATTCACAAAGGCAAAAGCCCTATTCAAGACAGTAGGCCTCACAGTCAATAACACAAAGACAAAACTACTTGTCCGGGACCCATTAAACCTTAACAATAGAAACTTTTTTGTCTTGGATGAAGCACCACTAGCGCCCGTTACGGAAATTCGGTACTTAGGTACTTACATCTCAAGATCATTAGACAGAAACAGCACTGTGAATACCCGCTGCAAACAAGGACTCAAAAACGCCAAGATCCTACAAAAATTTATTAAAATATCTCGGATGAATTGGAGAACGATAGTGCTCCTATATAAAATGATAATAGAGCCAACAATGACATATGGCCTCAAATGCGCGGCACTGACAAAGGCAAACAGATCAAAACTTAGGAGATACGAGCGGCTTATATTACGAGATATGTTAAATAATGCCGGGCCCTCACATACACACAGAAAAATACACGATATTTTAGGAGGAAAAACCGTTACAAAAAGAATTAAGTGCCTACGATTGTGTTACTACGGACACATACTACGACGTTCAAAACCACATATACTACACGCCGCATACAACCACGAAGCAGTGAGACTAAAAGTCGGCCGACCGATTTTTACCTGGAAAGACTCGCTAAATCACGATATGAAATACTATAGCAAGAGCCCCTCTGAATGGGTCGAACTCGCGTCAAACAAAAAAGAACTAATATTAGCAGCAAGAGAAATATACAAAATGGAAGAAACGGACAGTGAAGAAGAGGTCGAAAACGATACCGCCATCAACACACGCGACGGCGACGAAGATGCCAGCGAGAACAGCGAAACTCACCAACGCTCTCCTCCGTCGTATAACCCGTCCTCCTGAACTCCTATATTGGCTATAGGCTGCATAGTCGGTCGATTGTGGTCGGCCGGTTGCGGCTAGTCGACCTCCTTTCCCATCCCAGAGCGTGTCACTCCTTACAAATCTGTGCCCCCTGGTGAAAAATTCAATCCGATTCTATTTATTTGACATAAATTGAATTGAATTGAATTTTGTATTCGGCTTGTCCGTTCCTGCCTCAGAGCTGGCTGGGTGTGGCACCGATGTTCATGTTCATGTTCATGTATATTTCTGAGTACTTTTTTTTACTTTAGGACTCCATACTTGTCGGTACGATAAACTTAGTAAATTATACCTGTATTGTAGTGTGACACACAATCCTATTAAATACTCGTATACGACTTTTATAACTTATTTATAATATTTTATGGCAGGTAAGGTACTACATGTGGGGAGGATTCCGTGATAACGTACAGTATAGAGTTTGATTTACTATGTGTTGAAAATTTGGTGTTAATGTTAGCATTAAAATGGTCATTTCATTTAGATTTTTCATGTTATATTTGTTTAATTTATTTGTTCTATCTAAATTATTTTTGGAAATAGTACTAGGCGACTTTTTAGCTTATTAATGATGAGAAATATAACTCTGATATGGTAAAAGATATTAATCAATGAATGAGCGATTTTGAACTAAAGACAACAGGTGTTCGGGATCCATAGAAGCTTTAGTTTAATTGTTATTTTTATTTATAAAACTGAATAGAATGTTTTAGCCAGCTGACTGATGACTGATGACCGGAGGATGGGCAGCAGCATCTTTCCGCGTACTATGCCATCACACTGCGATCGCCAACCCGCCTGCCAAGCGTGGCGATTACGGCAAAACCCTCCATGGATGAAATCCTTGGGGGAGGCCTTTGTCCAACAGTGGACGTCTTTCGGCTGAAAGAAGAAGCCAGCTGACTACATCTTCAGTTTCAATAATTATTCCAACGATCAATAATTTTGAGGTGAATCCTATTACTAGCATGAGCCCGGGACTTTGTACACGTGGAAATTTCGGGAAATCCTCTCTTAGACTCCTCTACACTTCCTAAGGAAGTACACTTTCAAAGTACAGTTTCAGTTCAGTTCCAACTTCCTACGCTCAATAGTTTGGCTGTGACAGTCAGTAACGGAGGAATTTGATTGATATTAATTAAGCTTTACTATTTGAATGTTCTTATTTGTTAATTAAGGTACTTTTTTAGCCTTAAACCTGTTTTCAAAAAAAAATATTCAAGAGATCACAAAACATTGACAATACAATTATGTTGAGAATAAATTTAACTAAATGAACATCGAATGTAAAAGAACATTTAAATCTTTCAATACTCACTAACAGTGTCCATTTACAACTTAGTAAAAAAAAAATTCCAAAGCTAAATACGAGTACAACGGGATTCCAAATAATGTAAAAAAGAGTGGACACGACAGATCTACGCTTCTAATTATTCCAAACGTTCAAAAGGGAACTAATAAAATCTCCCATTCAGCAGCATCAAACGAACGTATTGAGTGAAAAAAAACATTCTTTGTCAGTGAAAATAAAACTGTTTTCTACACGTACCTGCGCGTAATTGTCAAATGATTGGAAACTAGTTTATCTGAAATAAAATAAATGTGATCATTTTTTTTCATATGATTTTACGTCTAACTTTTAGGCAATTTATTATAACTAAACATAGATTACATGGTGCAGGGCAATTGTGCATACGGCAAAAGTATAGTGAAGTATTTTGTATTAGTAGGTATTATTAATGGTGTCACAGATAATATAATACCCTAGTAATGGTGTAAACGAAAAACTAATAAATCTCCTCTGCACCATTGATGGAGCTAGTCAATGGTGCATACTGTACAACGGGGTATATAATAATCTATGTTGTATAATTTGTTTTTAGTCGTAATGTTGTAATTTTAATTTCTTTTTTTCCTTTCTGACAGTTTTGGACTTTGTAAATAATAAAAAAATTAAAGCAAAACCTAATCTACCTCCCCTTAAGAACCTAAAGCTTCACATTCACAAAAGTATTCGATTTCCACAAACAAAAACAAAAATTTTATTTCGGCCGCCCTCAAAAGAAAGTGGCATCTTAAAATAAGGGAAATTAATCGCTTGACAAGCACCGTCGTGGGTTGAATGGAATAATAGAGGGTCGTTGAGTGAAGAGTCCTCATTTCTGTTTTTATATTTCATTATTGGCTCTACTCGTACGGCTCTCCATTCGGACGCATAGAGACCGCCATAAAGGATTGAAACGCTACCGGCTTTCAATGGGGTAATTGTAAATGCACTTTTTTAGGGTTACTTTGGTAAAGTAGTGGAATAGATTACTTAGATTTGATAAATTATTTTTATAGTTAAATGAAAAAAATGTTAGGTACCTCATTCGGTTAAGTTAATCCCTAAGAGAGCGTATTTCACATTCAATTATAAATTATGGTATGCTTTTGAAAATCTTTCCACTAACCGTATTGCAATTACTTTCAAATTCGCTCTATTGTATGGTAACGCTCTAATGGATGGTAATTGCATGGGTAATGGTCTTTGTGAGTAAAAAAACTTTTTATTTTTTCTATTTATTGTTTTAAATTAGATCAATATTTTTTTAAAGGTAATCTAAAATATTTTATGAATTATGTACATTTTATTCGTAATAACAAACTATGCTATATCAAACTTACTAAAATGGACGTACGGGTCCCTTCTTCTATTGACGGTTCAGTCTTACATATGATTTTTTTTTTATTTAGATCCTGTCGGCACTGGCAAAGCTGGAATGCACTTCATTGATATCGCAATAAAGTAATGAGTTTTTTTTTTTCATAAACTGTACTTTGGCTTTGTTTATTTTTGCAATTTGCATTTTTTATTGATGTACATACCTAGATTTGTAATATTATCTGGCTATGATGCGCATATGTAACTTATTCGAGTTAAAGAAGAACTTTGTGTCTGCCCTTTGCCCCGTCGTCGTCGGGGGGATTTAGGAAAAAAAAGAAGATTTAATCATAAAATATTGATTAAATGTAAAATAAATAAATAAGTGTAAAAATCATCAACTTTATGAATATTTTATCACCAAAGTAGGTTCTAATGAACACTTCATATAAAATGTATACTGACATACCACTCCTTAACTTCCAACTCGTCTAATCTAATTCGACTGAATGTTGAAAGTCTAATATTACTCATAAATTACTAATTACAGTTTGTTAAGCAGCTTATTCCTCCCATAACGGCAATACGTGTGATCAACTTCTGAAATGAATATTAAAGGGAGATGATCTATGACCAACAATGAAAATAGATAATTCAAAAGTGCTCATTATTCTAAATGTTGACTTAAAAAATATTTTCTTTATTTTTAAGTTTGCATAAAGAGTATTCTGCCCATTGTGTTTTAAAGATATGTTTACCAAACTCGCGTAGCAAACTTGGAATTTATGCTTGAAAGAGTACATAATGGCTTGTCCATAGATTTTGAGTAATAGTGTGCGTTGTAGTTCTTAATTATTCACACATATTTAATATCTATTTTATTTATCATGTCATAGTTTTACCTTAAAATGGGTTTTTACATTCCTAAGCTATCAGTAGATAATAATTTAACTTAATTTCGTTTAAAATATAGGTACTCAAATAAATTCTAGACTCGTTTTATAAAATAATAATAAACATTTTTGAAACCTGAAAAATTAAGTACTGGTGGTTTTTGAGGATAATTGAACAACTTTAGGGCTGCTCTCCGCCAGGGCGTAGAGAGAAGTGTGTTTTAACAGCCAATAAAATTAGTAGCTACCGAAGTAGGTACCTAAGTAAGGAAATAAACTTATAATATAGAAAGACAACACTTACACTGTCTATTTCTAAATATATCAATGGAGTAACTCTTAGATATGGCGGGCTAGGGAGGATTAAAATTAATATAAATTGCTTTACACTTTAATTGTATTTCGGTATAATTTTCCGTCGGCTGAATTCTAGCTAGTCCTGGATTCTGTGGAGACGCCTTCGAAGTTTGCTCCTAAAAACTTATGCGCATGTATTTGAATTCCCTGGAATTCAATTTGTAGTTTTACGTAGTTTGTAATAAAATAAGTCAGACTAGTTATTCGTACAAAACGAGCAAAATGTTCTCTACGTAAAGTTAAGGAATGCATTATGAATAGAAGTTTTATATGTAACTTATAGGTAAGTTACCGTAGAATTACAACGCAATTTGACGGTCTTTGTGGCGTAGTTTTTAGCCTTCAAACTAAGAAATCCCGGGTTCGATGCCTAGTTAAATCAAAATATAAAATGATTTTGTTTATTTTATGTTTTTTTTTTCTGTAAAAGTGTGTTGTAAGTCAAGAATATAAGATATATAATAATGTCATCTCTTTTGTTTCCAACTATATTTGATGTCGGTCCCAGCTGTATTCAAACCGCATTGGGCCCGCGTTGTGGGTAACCTATCCTCCTTATTCATCTATAAGTAGGGCCAGTACCCTAACAGTAGGGGCCATTAATTTTTTTCCTGAAATAGCTATAAATTCATTAACTTATTTATTCAAGACAGTTCTTGTCACCTACAGTAATATAGTGATAATTACCAAATGTATTGACAGTGTTGCGGCCGAAGCCTGGTAACACCGGACCGGACGCGGAGCGATGCGATGAGTGGTGATGGAAACACACACAGCCATATTAATTGAAATATCTAATATGTAATTTCTCTCTCTCTCAGCGGAAAGACGTCCACTGCTGGACAAAGGCCTCCCCCATGGATTTCCACAATGACCGGTCCTGCGCTTCCCGCATCCATGCGCGTCCCGCGACCTTCACCAGGTCGTCGGTCCACCGAGTGGGAGGCCTGCCAACACTACGTTTTCCGGTTCGTGGTCGCCACTCGAGAACTTTTCTGCCCCAACGGCTATCTGTTCTACGAGCTATGTGCCCCGCCCACTGCCACTTAAGTATACAATCAAGATTCAGCGCCTATTAGTAAGAGTCTAACATAGATAGATAGATAGATCAACATTTTATTGCACCATTTTCAGAAAAGAACATACAAAGAAGTGACAAAAAGTAAATACATATAAATGAGCGCAAAGGCGTAATAACATACATCAATACCCTACCAAGGGCATTATAACATAGGGCGGCAAACGAGCTAGCGGATCACCTGTTGGTAAGCGATCACCTCTGCCCATGAACAACTGCAACACAACAGTGTTGCCGGACTTGCAAGAAAACGAAGACTCGTTTTTCCAATGTCGTATCGGTTCGGAAACACCGCCGTAGGAAGCTTTCTAAAAAAAGGTAAAAAAAGCACTTTATATGATGTAATCCCTCCACAGACGCGGTGTTCCGCTATTCTCTAAATTTCATTAGTCGTTTACCTCGACGACGTAATTGCTCATTTCCCCGTCATCGCCTGAAAAACGCTGGCGCCACCTGTTTTTATTATGTACTTGATGTACTCCGTTATCGTGGCGGTTTCAAAGTGCCGTAATCATTTTTTTTATACTTGCTTTATTCGTCTCGAGAAAGACTATTATTTTATTTGAACCATCCTACATACGTTGGATAAAGGTAAAGGGTGGATGAGCGTTTGCTTGTCAAAGTCAAAGTCATTTTTTTTATTGAAACTTGGCCTTCAAAGAAAGCTCTTTTTACGTCGAAAACTAATTATTTATCATAATATATTATGTCTCAAAGCTACAAACTACTAGCATTTCGAAACGACCACTGCTGAGAAGAAATGCCGAAAGAAACTCATGAAACAGTTTTGGTCGCCTAACATGCCAGAGGCAAAGAAAAAATACACTACGCCCAGGGGGGCTATTTATTAACTCTATACATACACTAGATTGTGTACAGTCAAAAATAAAATATAAGAAACAAATTTAAATATAATAAAACATGTTTGTGATCGAGTAACCACAATGAAATGGTTAAGAACAAAAAAAAAAGATAAAAGTCGAATCAGAATCGAGCAGACCAGTTCCCCATGGCAACACCCGTTCACGAGTTGACGCGAAGGTTAGCCATCGCATGTTACTTAATTGCGCAATCTACTCGATGAATTTTAATGAAATTTGGTACACGTGTGAAAAAATACCGGGAATAACAATAGGGTACTTTTAATACCGAAACTCCCGTAGTTTAGTAGATCATCAAAACCAACTCACAACATCCATACTTTAGGATTTTAGGTAGGATTATTTAGGTACATTCTAAACCTATGAATTCAAGGAAAATAAGCTTATGATGAAGTTGCGGCCAAAAGGTTAGGTACTTTCTTTACAAATTGTGCTTCATAAATCTCACGATAAATGAAATATTTATTTGAAAAATGATTTTTCTCAACTAATCCAACAATTCGTCCTACAGGGCCGGTTCAGATCTAATTAACATCTCAATACTTCGCCAATAGAGTGACGAATCGATTCCGAAATGAATTTACCGACCCCTCTGTCTATCATCAATCATACGATATTACCCCTGATAATACACGTAAGACAATGAAGAATTCACCACAGTATAACAAACCCTCTAACATTACCCTAGACGGACTGTCAAAATAAGTCTCGATTTCATTTGAACCTATTTGTACTGTGGTTGGAAAGGGTCGTCGAGTGTGTCATAGTATAATAAACTATCTAGTACAGGCTTATCTATCAAAATGAGTAGGTAGCAATTTTTCTTGACTGTGACTTATTAGAGTCTAATATGAAAATATTTTAAGCTCTGTTCTAACCATCTGGTAGCTTGAAGAGGACTTAATTAATTTGAATTAAATTTGAAATGATACCCAAGTAGTAGGCATTTTTTCAATTTATAAAATATCTTATTCAAAATTTACATACCACTTAAAAAAACTCTTGATTTCAATAACGATTAGATTACAGTTTCAAAAGAGAATTTACTTATACCTATTGGATATAAGATTTTCCAGAATCAAAGATGTCTTCTGGAATGCAATAAAGATTTTTTAAAGATGAAGAAAATAAAGGAAAATGGCAATCATTTGTTTCGTAATTTAAATTACAAGTTAGTTACGAGCAAAATTGTTTGTATAAATAAAAAGATTGTTATACGTTCGCGGGCTGCGGGTCAAAGTGGCCTCAAGTAGAAACAATCTCGACGGTATCCAGATGCTGGCCATAGCTAATGTTGAATATAAGTTAATCTTTTAAAATTAATCTTTTTATGAGTGATAGACAAAAATTTAAAAATAAAAACGAGCATGTAGCCTAAGTAGCATAATATGATGTTTAACACTTTCGCTGACACTTATCTTTATCACGTTGAACAATGAAACTTTTATTGTGTCTGGTTGTCTGACCATTATAATTATTACCACTGGTTCATTGTTCAAATGCAATAGCGCGCGCTTTACCGGCGTTCTGTTACACACTTCCGTCCCTATTCATGAAAATCACTTCCACAGATTGCAGGAAAGCGAGAAGAAAGAATAAACTTTAATCCTAAAATTTCCCAGATGTTCCCCAGGTTATTTATGTACTTATCTTTAAAACGCCTGAACACTTTAACTACCCACTACTTTCATACGCCATATCTAGTCTGTCCTATAGTAGGAATGTTCAAAGTTAATTCACTGATGTATTTGTGTTATGGTACCCAGTGAAATTGAAGTCCCAACAATGTCATCGTAATGAAATTCTCTCAGCGTTGTTGTCGCGTTTGCTTACAGCTTGCATACTTTCTGTTTTATCAACTACGAAAATGTTTGAATTACGACAAAATCTATGTGTAAATTAATACTATTTTTTGTCTGAGTAGGTTTACATATTGTGTTACATTTTATATTTGGACCATATAAATGATGTTAAATAACTTTAAATTTCTCAATATAGAATTCTTTTATTATCCTGCCCTAAATTTTTGGGCCAATCTGAAAAAGATCATTTTAAATCTTGACCTGACTGGGGAATAAATCTTGAACCCCGTGGTTCAGAGGCAAGGACTACACTGCGCCACAAAAGCCAATAATCTGAACTCCAATATAAAGTTACCATCAAACAGGGATCTTAAAAGTGATATTTTCCTCAACCAGAAGCAAATTTCCTTCTCGGAATTATGAATACTATCTCGTCGCAAGCGTGTCGCCACGTAAATCATGCGAGAACATGAGATCTTGACACAGTTAAACTAAAAATTGTTTTGTGAAATGAAACTCCTCTGCTTTATCAAAACTGTTTCAAAAAAATTTCTGAAAGTAATTTGGAGTACGTCGTGTATTTATGCTGATACTAGTTGCGCCCCAGGGCTTCACTCCCTTGAGAATTTCGTGATTAACTTATGTGCTATTTCTCCACTCCATCAGAGAGCCCACTATTCAGCTAAGCGTGGTCTTCGAGCCTCACGACTCTTGGCGATATATGTATTTCTGATATTTTTCTATCTACGTGTATCAAGTCTCATCAATCCATCATTCCAATAATTATTGACGATAACTACTCGATTATAAATCGATGCTTTGCTTTTCATGATGATAATGATATCATTGAATTTTTGTATACTGAGATCGGGTAAATTTAGTACCTATTTACTTTCAGTAGTCAATCAATTTACCTAGTAGTCATAATTTGTAACGATGTGAACCTCTAAATAATTATTTGATATCTGAGTACTGAATACACAAACCAATTCATGAATAGAATTTACACAGATTGTTATTCATCATTTATGTTAATATATATTATCAAAGCGAACTGTGAAATTACTCAATTAAGTTTAATGTTATCAATTAAAGCTGGAGTTATGACGTCATCAGTGGCGTGGTGTCACGTGTGAATTGTGACGTTTGCGTGATAAAGTACCTACCTATTATCTAATTAGCACCATTACAATATACTAGCTGCTTCTCAAGACTATGCTCTCGTGAAAAATGAAGCCTATGAGATAATCTAGATTCATTTAGAATATTTAGCTTAGTTAGATATAACTAACGCATATCAAACTAAAGTTACCATTTTACCATTTCGCTACTTCGCGGCGTCAGAATACTCTATGATTCCATACCAAGATTTGTTAGTTAATCCCTACCTGGATTTAATAGTCTACAAATTGATCTCATTTTCCAGATGAAGTAGTGAACAAACTAGCAAATTATGCAAGTACCCACTGCCCAGAGGAGCAATATTGGAAAAGCACTCTACTATGCGCTAACGAGATGCGAGTCTAATGAACTTGAAATCCTGCGCTCCCATTTTGTATAATGGACATTTACGGGGATCTGCGAAGATTTGATACTGGATAGGGATAAAAGTACTTTCAGCCACAAGAATATAAGAATTCCACTGCTGGACATAGGCCTCTCTGATAGATTTCCATATGATTAAAAGCACCTCATGAGGATGATGATGACACTTTAGATGTTTCATCTTAGTGGTCCAACTTGCCCAGTAATGCCTAGACTTATAAGACTTGTGTTTGTAATATATTGGGTAAAACTAAACGCAGGCGTTTCCTGTTATCGCCGCCAGGCGTTTTGGGGTTCTCACACTGCTAGCGCGAATGGCTCGCGGACGTCCGCCATTGCATTGTCCAGGGCGATATCGGTTTGATTTTAATACGCGGAGCGGTCTCGCGTCTTTTGCTTGTTGTTTAGTTTGAGTGATAATTGTGAATCTCCTGTTTGTTAAATAACTATTGAATTTGTGTTTGTGAAAAACTCTGTTATTGTGACTTTTTCTTGTGAGAGGTGAAACGTGGCTGGCTGTTCACATCTGACTGTTCCCGAGTGAAACTACGGGAAGAAATCTATTTAGTTGTCCTGGGGAATTGAGATCTCAAGGGTTAGGTAGGGTGATTAGGAATTCCCCCTTCCCGAAGACCCTCAAGTTTGGATCCGAAGAGAAAGAAGATTTAATTTGGTAAGTGTTCAATTGTAGTTAATTTATAGGTTAGGTTATCATATAGGGCCCTGTAGCTCCCTTCATAAGCTACGGTGGTAGCAGACTGCGTATAGCTTAAGTTAGATTCTAGTCGGACAAGCGTGGTGTCGCGTGGAGATTTTTTCCCGGTACTTAATTTTACCGGTAGATTTTTTCCCGGTAAAGTTCCGGTACAGAATTCTTCCCGCCGCTTCGTTTGTCCGGATTCTCTCTGCCACATTTTCTGGCAGCAGAGCGTAATTGCTCTGCACATTTTCTGGTAGCAGAGCGTAGTTTATCTACCCTCTATTTGTTCGTTTGTAAAAAATAGTTAATTGTTTGTAAAAATTATTAGATTTTTCTTAGTTTGTTTGTATAAGAATATTTGTAACCTTTTTTGTATTTGTTTGCGGTTTGTACCGTGCGTTCCGGGTTTGTGCCATTCTCATACCTACCGCGGTTCTTCGTGTAGTTGCTTGATTTTGTTGTTTTTTATTTACCTTTTGTTATTTTTTGTTTGTGACTTGACGCGATGGCGAAGGCCTCCAATGCTAGGGCGACACTCGCCAACGAATTGAGATGGTTTGTGACGGCCGGAGGACTCCTGTCCCGGAAGGACAGGGAGGGCGCCATACTGCTAAGAGCGGATCACCTCCACTCACGTTTGATTAGCGCGGAAGCGACCATGGCGGCGCTTACCGAAGCCGATCTTACCCCGGAGGCCTACGCAGGTCACATGGCGGACATGGACCAGATCCTGAGTCTGCACGATGATATCGCGGAGGCGGTGACCGCAATAAGGGCGAGACAGGCTGGCGGACCAGCCCCTCGCACACCTGTTAGACAGGAAGGACCAGCGGTTACTGGTCGGCTCCCCACCCTTCAGCTGTCCCACTTTGGGGGTAGGATGGAGGAGTGGGTAGCATATAAAAATATGTTTGAGTCCCTGGTCGTAGCACGACAGGATTTGTCGAAGGCCCAGAAGATGGCCTACCTCCTCTCCACTCTTGAGGATGAAGCGCGGTCGCTCATCCAGCACCTCCGGGTGGAGGACGACCAGTACGACACGGCCTGGGAGTTATTGAACTCCCGCTACCAAAACTTACGTTTGTTAGCGGATGCGCACGCCGCACAGTTGATGGCCCTGCCCAAGGTGGCCAACAGGGCACAGTTGCGCCTGCAGTTGCTCACGCCCGTTACAGTGGCCTGTAACGCGCTCCGCACACTGGGGCTGCCGGTGGACCAATGGTCTTTTTTGCTGGTGCACATTGTATTGGGCAAATTACCCAATGACATCCGCTCGCGCTTTGAGCGCGAGAATGCGGAACGGGATAGCACCACCCTACCAACATTCACTGACTTGGTGAAGTTTTTGGAGTTTGAGGCACGGGCTGCTGAGAATACCATGACGGACTCAGCGCCATCCAGAGCGCCTGAACGTAGGCCCTTGGAACCCTCATGGCGAGGGAGGCCCCAACAGGGACGGCAACCGCCACCGCGTGGAGCTGGTGCGCGGGTTGCACACACGGCAGCAGTCGCGAGGGACGCGGACTGCCTGCAATGTGGTCGGATGGGCCACAGCCTGCTGCAATGCAGGGACTGGCAGGGACTGCCAGTACAAGATCGGCGCCGCATGGCAAAGCGGCATGAACTTTGCTTTTATTGTTTGGGCGGTCACTATGCACGTGACTGTCCCAGTGCCATACCATGCAGTGCATGCCGTGGGCGGCACCACGCGATGCTTTGCATGAACCGCAACGGGGATGGCACCCGGATGTTGAGGCAGGGGTCCCCTATGGGCGGGGGCGCTCCTGCGCGAAGCCCTCCACCACCGGACGGAGGACGCGGCTTCGCTCGTCGCACCCCCCCTCGGGAGGGGGGTCGCGTACCTGCGCGGGTCTTGGCGGACCGGGACCACGCGCCCCAAGGTCATGGCCAGTATGTAGCTGGCCAGGCCCCGGATAGGGCCCCCATGGGCGGGGGCCCTAGATCGGACGTGAGAGTGGGGACACCCCCCTCCACGCGGGTTACCAATACCCAACACATGCAGCCGCAGCGGTTTTCTCCGCCGCTGCACGAGTACCCACGGCTGGAGTACCACCCGCCGTACCATAGGTATGGCCGGGCCGCGGGTTATGCCCCCCTCAGATGGGGATGTGCACTCGCCCGACATATTATCCGGGTCAGTGGCGCCCCCCTGGTTTGGAGAGAGTGGGGAGCCCGTAACTAGCTTGCTCCCTTGCTGGGACAGAGCCGCGGACGGTTCTGCTCCCTACCGCGGTGGTCCGCGTATGGGGTCGTGGGGGGGAAGCCATTAATTTGAGAGCTCTGTTGGACTCAGGGGCTCAAAGCAGTTTGGTTACCACTCGAGTGGCACGCCAGTTAGGTTTAGTCGTGGAAGACTCGCCTGTGCCACTTCTTGGAGTTGGTGGCATACAAGTGAAGTGTCTGACGGGCCAGACACTTGTCACCTTTTCTTCGCTGAAGTCCTCCACAATGAGGATCACGACTTCGGCTATGGTAATGGATACCATTGCGGGTTGGCACCCCTCGACAGACATACCGCCGGGTGTGTTGTCTTTGGTTTCGGGTCTGGATTTGGCCGACCCCTTTGTCTTTCACCCCGGCCCAGTGGACTTGCTCCTGGGCTCGGACGTATTGGGTTGGATTTTGTTGGGTACCCAGAAAGCTCTGGGTTCGTCTTCACTGATGGCAGTGTCTACTATCTTTGGTTTTGCCCTGATGGGCCCTGTGTTTGATAATGGCACCGCGGAGGAGCCACCGGTTGTCGCATCTGCGTCCTTGGCCAAGACCATGCAAAGGTTTTGGGAGGTGGAGGAGCCACCTATGAGTTCCAGGATGGATCCGGAACACGCTGAGTGCGAAGCCCTTTTTCGATCGACCACGGAGAGGTTGCCCTCCGGTCGGTTTGTAACTAGGTTACCCTTTGTTGCCTCTCGTCCTAGCCTAGGGCAAAGTAGGGCGCTTGCGGAGAAACGACTGCTGTCCATGGAGCGACGTATGCAGCGTGACCACGTACTTCGCGATAAATATATTGAATTTATGCGCGAGTACGAGGATTTGGGTCACATGTCTCCGGCTCGAGTTGATTGGAGCTCAACTGAGCATTATTTTTTGCCCCACCACGCGGTGGTGAAGGCCTCAACGGGCAAGTTGCGGACTGTCTTTGATGGGTCCGCACCCACTTCGAACGGAGTTTCGTTGAATCTATGTTTGCATTCAGGTCCCAAATTGCATAGGGACATAATTGACATCATCTTGAACTTTAGAAGACATCAAGTGGTTTTTGGCGCGGACATCCGGATGATGTTCCGCCAGACAGTCATACATCCTGAGGACAGGCGATTCCAGTTGATACTCTGGCGTGAGCGCCCTGAGGATCCTGTGACGGTGTATGAACTCAATACAAACACCTATGGTTTGAAATCTAGTCCCTATATCGCCATCAGATCATTGCTTGAATTGGCAGAGCGGGAACGGATCCGCTTTCCCCGTGGGGCTTCCGTGCTGTCACGTGACTTGTATGTTGATGACGTGTGCACCGGAGCCCAAAGTATTGAGGAGGCCCTCCTACTGCGGGATGAATTGATTGAAATATTGAAGACAGGTGGCTACGAGCTACGTAAGTGGTTGTCTAATGAGCCTAAAGTTCTAGAAGGGATCCCGGAGGATCACCAACAGAACCCTCACCTGTTTGAGGATGTGGATGATCCCAACAGGATAGCGGTGCTGGGCATGCAGTACCAGCCGCTAACCGATATTTTCACATTCCAAGTGGACTTGGAAATACCAAAAGTCTGGACTAAGAGAACGGTGTTGTCCGTAATAGCTCGTATGTTTGATCCAAGCGGTTGGATCAGTCCAGTGATATTCTCTGCAAAGTGTCTTCTTCAGAGACTTTGGACTTTGGGCGTCTCGTGGGACGAACCGCTGTTTGGTCCTCCATTGGATGATTGGCTCGAGTTGTTTTCATCGATTAAGGAAGTCAATCGGATTGCCTTGCCTCGTCGAATATTGCCCCCCGGGAAATATCGAGCCAGCCTGCATGGCTTTTGTGACGCGTCGGAGCGAGGCTACGCCGCGTCAGTCTATATGCGGACAGTTGACGCCGATGGCCGGGTCAATGTCTCGCTTTTGTTAGGGAAGAGCAAGGTCGCCCCCATCAGGACTAGGCTGACTATTCCCAAGCTTGAGTTGAGTGGAGCTCACCTTCTCTCTAAATTGTTGCATCACGTTGCCAGTGAGCTGGCGGCCACGGTCGAGATACGAGACATCTTCGCCTGGTCGGATAGCCAGGTCGCGCTTGCATGGTTGCGCGCGGCCCCACATACCTTGGAGGTTTTTGTTGGAAACAGGGTTTCCCAAATTCAAAATATTGGAATTGATATAACATGGAGACATGTGCCGGGAGAGCTTAACCCAGCGGACTGTGCTTCCCGAGGTTGTACGGCACCAAAATTGGTGTCACACCCGCTCTGGTGGGGTCCAGAGTGGCTGATGGGATCAGAAACTTCTTGGCCTGTCTGTCAGACAGATGTTACTTCTTTGAGTTTGACTGGGCTCCGTGTACATGCTGTAGTCGCTGAGACGACGTCGGAGCCGGATTGGCTACTTGCTCGGTATAGCAGCTTGGGTAAGCTTCTGGGTGTCACCAGTTGGATTAAGCGTTTCATACATAATTGTAGAAACCCACAGGCAAAGCGGTTGGAGCCGATTGCAGGTGCAGAAGAGCGCCGGAGCGCATTGTTGCATTGGGTCCGTGTCGTGCAGACCGGACGGTTTGAGTCAGAGCTTCGTATTTTGCGCGACGGACGCGCTAAGTTGAAGGGCGCGGTCGCTCGTTTGAACCCGTACATCGACTCGGATGGGCTTCTTCGGGTTGGAGGCAGGCTCCGGAAGGCGGATCTTCCATATGAGACTCGCCATCCTCTGTTGTTGCCCAAGGGCGGACCCTTGGTGCAGCTTTTGGTGTCTGATCGACACATTCGTAACGCCCATGCTGGGTGCAATGCCTTGCTGGCTATTTTGCAACGCGAGTTTTGGATTTTGTCTGCCCGAAGAGCAATCCGTAGTGTCCTGTTTCGATGTATTGCATGTTATAGGTTGAAGGCATCCACGATGCAACCACAGATGGGTGATTTGCCCGCTGATCGAATCCGACCTTCGAGGCCGTTTGACGGCGTTGGAACCGATTTTGCCGGTCCCTTTTCGATCAAGGCTTCTCCCTTTCGTAATGCCCGTATTGTGAAGGGCTATTTGTGTGTATTTGTTTGTTTGGCCACCAAGGCTGTCCATTTGGAGGTGGTATCGGCTCTGACTACGGAGGCCTTCGTCGCCGCGTTGGATCGCTTTGTTTCGCGTCGAGGTCTACCTTCCCTTATTAGGTCTGACAATGGCACAAACTATAAAGGAACTGTAAATTATCTTAAGGATGTTTCTGTGTTTATTGATAAAAATTGTACTAGTTTAAGTCAAATTGCTGCCCAAAGGGGAATAACCTGGAAGTTTAGTCCCCCAAGTTGCCCCCATTGGGGAGGGATTTTTGAAGCGGCTGTGAAATCCGCAAAGACCCACCTCCGCCGCATTATCGGAGAAACGGCTCTAACTTTTGAAGAGCTGGCCACAGTGTTTTGTAAAGTTGAGGCGGTCCTCAACTCTCGTCCTCTCTGTCCGCTATCTCCAGATCCAAATGACTTGGAAGCTCTCACCCCTGGTCATTTTTTGGTGGGAGGGCCGTTGAATGCCCTGCCCGAATACCCGTGGAAGGATGAACGCGTATATCGGTTGTCGCGTTTTCAAATGTTGCAGCAAATGAGCCAGGACTTTTGGCGTCGCTGGTCGCTTGAATATTTGCATTTGCTGCAGCAAAGAGTGAAGTGGACAGACAGGACTGAGCCTCCCAGGGAGGGTGATTTAGTATTGTTAAAAGAGGCAAATTTGCCCTCATTGCTTTGGCGACGAGCTCGCATATTACGTTTGATTCTTGGCGGAGATGGCACTCCGCGTGTGGCTGAGGTGTTGGTCGACGGTTCGATTTTAAGGAGAGGTGTGACCTCTCTCGCCCGCCTTCCCGTAGAGTAAGCTAGCGGTCTGCTTCTCAGACCGGGACGGGGGGATGTTTGTAATATATTGGGTAAAACTAAACGCAGGCGTTTCCTGTTATCGCCGCCAGGCGTTTTGGGGTTCTCACACTGCTAGCGCGAATGGCTCGCGGACGTCCGCCATTGCATTGTCCAGGGCGATATCGGTTTGATTTTAATACGCGGAGCGGTCTCGCGTCTTTTGCTTGTTGTTTAGTTTGAGTGATAATTGTGAATCTCCTGTTTGTTAAATAACTATTGAATTTGTGTTTGTGAAAAACTCTGTTATTGTGACTTTTTCTTGTGAGAGGTGAAACGTGGCTGGCTGTTCACATCTGACTGTTCCCGAGTGAAACTACGGGAAGAAATCTATTTAGTTGTCCTGGGGAATTGAGATCTCAAGGGTTAGGTAGGGTGATTAGGAATTCCCCCTTCCCGAAGACCCTCAAGTTTGGATCCGAAGAGAAAGAAGATTTAATTTGGTAAGTGTTCAATTGTAGTTAATTTATAGGTTAGGTTATCATATAGGGCCCTGTAGCTCCCTTCATAAGCTACGGTGGTAGCAGACTGCGTATAGCTTAAGTTAGATTCTAGTCGGACAAGCGTGGTGTCGCGTGGAGATTTTTTCCCGGTACTTAATTTTACCGGTAGATTTTTTCCCGGTAAAGTTCCGGTACAGAATTCTTCCCGCCGCTTCGTTTGTCCGGATTCTCTCTGCCACATTTTCTGGCAGCAGAGCGTAATTGCTCTGCACAACTTGGGATTTTCTACTACAGCCAACGCAATATCAGAGTACAGATAATGCGTTGGCTGTGGTAAATTTAGTCAATTTCAATTATTGAAATCGATATCAAGAAAAAGAGCGGGGACTAAATCTGCTACGATGTAATTTTAACAAACGTAAGGTAACTTTTGGTCGATTGGGTTCTTCTTCGCCTAATCCGTTCTTCACCTCATCCATTCTTTGTAGGTAAGCATTGCATGTATCAAAAATACTGATTAAAGTATTCCTATTATCAAAGATTGCAAGCTTCTTTTCTCAGAGGGTCAGCAATAAAATCTTTATTGGACCAACTTACTTTAAATAAATACAAAATTATCTGGCATCTAGGAAAAGTAAGGTAAGTTTATTATATCTTTCATGGATATTCCACAAAGTCTTACTTTTTGTCATATCCATAAGTGAATGGACGTATCCTAAATTTTCGTAGCTCCTGGTAGCATCAATTGTGATGACGCGGCCGATGCGCTTTCCCGATGTAAGCCAAAACGCACTCGGTGGAAATGAGTCGACGTTTGTAAGCAGGATTAAGTGGTTTCCATCGCCAGCAATTAGTTAATGGTCCACACTCTGGGGTATTCTGAGCGTTTTGATGCAAATTGTCGAATAAGTGATGCAGTTTTCACTCTTTCAGTTGATGGCCCATTCAGATAACTATCACCAATGAAAACGCTTGGTTATTTTGTTGAATTTGTTTCGACTAAGTAATGTTACATAGATCCCAAAAGACTTTTCGATTATAGTTTGTATTTTCTCTGTTTAATTTAAATACCTATACCACCCTAAATTGTATCACTTACATTGGTGGACACATAAGTGAATAGTTTATTCCCTACCTCTTTATTTAATTTTTGATGCAATGGATGATGTTAATGATAATGATATACAAAATTTTGTGTGGTTTAATATTTCGGAAGCACGTCCTTTGGGCTCTTTAGACCACACGGTTACTCCACATACCATCGTATGTTTAACAAAGAAGTTATTTTGAATGAATATAACACTGCACATAATACACGAGTTGTGCCCTTAAATTCCAACATGGCAAAATTAAACTAGACAATTCCCAGAAAATCTAGGCTACATCTGAAATGAAATGGCATTCAAAAGCAAAGTGACGGCTTGTGAGCCCCAGTTAATCTAGAACCTGCGACAGTCACCCATCTAAATTACTAACGTAACGTGTGCATTTGCAAAATGCAGCTGTACTAGGATGTTGCCATGTTTCATTTATATCATTAACTAAAACAAAGTTTCCTAGGAAATACTACTTAGATTTAGTGAATTCGACATAAAAATCAAAGTAAAACGTAAAACGTATGAAAGTTAAAATGTGGAATTAGACAAAAATGATGATAAAACCAAGAAAATCCGATACTACACATTTTTCCTTACAAAACTACATATTGAAATATATATATTAAATGGAAGAGACAGATCAAATGAATCGAGCATTTTTGACTGATTACTAAATTATTTTGATTATTTCATTAATTTTATTACATTCAGTATCAGACAAAATCCCTATTACTAACGTAGATTTTACCAACAATATACGCAGCGATGTATTCACCAACTGCAGCTTTTAGTATAATTGTGCATACCCTGATATGAAATTACCCGGTGAATTTCAGCGGTATTTATGAAGCCGTAATGAGGAAATTATCAAATGCTTTAATAATTATGGCCAGAGATCTCCATTTGCGCTTTGGAAGGTGAGTAATTAATGAGGTCATTATACGATATTTGCATTGATTGAGGTTTTTTACCCTTTTTGATAGAGACCTTTATTCAATACTAGAACATTTTCACAGGTCCAGTGTTATTTATAATTGTTTTTAAATTGGGTACCTCCTTAGTTTGTTTCTTCTTCGGTCGGTCGAAAATCTAGTCGCAAAGGTTCAAAATCATTTCGCAGATTACAAAATATCGCAGGATATATATACTTGGAAAATATAATATTATTTTATCAGTCTCACGAAATGTTTCCATTTGAAATTAATTAATTATAATGACTAGTAATTTATTGTTCAGCGGCAATATCATGTATGGTCCAAATTCAGAGAAATATTCCAATATCCAATACCTATTTAATATATTAATCCAAAACAGGTGTGTTTCTAAAAACCGTAACAATGTCTCTAACCTCATAATCCGATTAAAAAATAATCTCTAACATTAACACGTCATAAATTGTAATTCATACATTCCCATTCACCGTGAATATTACGTAACATGTAATGGGGGAATTACCATATGAACTGTGGGTCAACTCGGTTGAAGGATTAGGTGTTAATAGAACATAAGATGTTATATCTCAAGGGTTAATCCCCGCCTAATGGATAGAATTCTAAACGTGGGTAGAGATATGTTTTGATTCGGTTACGATGATAACATTCGGCTACGATTTTACCTGTTTCTGTTTATACTTATGTTACTGTAAAAGCTCGAACTACGTTAAATCCTCAGATTTTCGAGTAAAAACTCTTAATAGTAAAAGCCCGAACAATTTTGCGATTCGCACTTTTACCACCATTCGCTTGGCAAGTCTCAGGATTGACATTAAAGGCACGTTAAATGACTGATACATAAGGTTTAGGTTATTTTTTTATGACCACCCGGAAAAACTTTAAGGGCGGAAAAGAAGGTAGGTTCAGGTTATTTTTTTATGACCACCCGGAAAGACTTAAGGAAAGAATTACTTACTCTTTGTTTTATTCTCAAAACCAACATTCACCAGCCGTCAGTGCGAAAACCTAGCATGTACTAAATTCTAATTGTAAAAGCCCGAAAAAATCATCCCATTTTCATAAATCCTTACATTTACCAACTCATGTCATTAAATCCTAAGACTTACTCTTAAATCTTAGTTTTTACCGTAGTTCGAGCCTTTACAGTAACATATAAATATGTTACTTACTACTTACTTTACTTATAAATAAAAAATAAAAATAAAAAAGCCTTTATTGTTCTTTCCCACAGTATTACAAGTTATAGTATTAATAAGGTTAAGTTTTAGCACTTGTCTAATTATAAAAGATAATAATAATTAAATGTTAGTAGTTTTTTTTTTTTTTTTTTTAGTTTTCACTGGGAAAAGACCCCTCTTGGGTATAGGCCTCCTCCATGATATTCCATTTTCCTCTGTCCTGTGCTATCTCTTGCCAATTATTGCCAGCTACTCCTCTGATGTCATCTGACCATCGTGTTTTAGGTTTTCCTGGTTTCCTTCTGCCGGCTCCAGGGCCTTTCCACTTTGTGCAGAGGATTGTCCAGCGATCGTCTTTGTATCTGGCTAGGTGTCCCGCCCAGCGCCATTTCATTTTGAGTGTGTAGGTTAGAGCGTCTATTATTCTGGTCTTCTTTCTAATTGTTTTGCACCGTACTTTGTGTATTTTCCTTATATTGAGAATGCTTCTTTCCATAGCTCTTTGGCAGGTGTTGAGTTTGCTTTTAGTATTTAATAAGTAAAGTAAGTAAGTAAGTAAAAGCAAACTTACTTTACTTATTAAATGTTAAAATAATGACATGTCAATACTAGGATCTTGTGTATGCTTGGATCCACATAAATTTTGAACAAGAGCAATTAATTTATTTTCGGATTTTTGAGCATCACAGATGCAATTAGTACTAAAGTACTTTCATATAGAAAGCTCTGCTCAGCTTTATTTTCGATAGCTCAGTTGGAAGAGCGAGGTCGAATAAAGACCTGGTCGCGGGTTCAAGTCCTGCTCGCATGGAATTTTTTCAACATATCTTATTTCTATATGAAAGTACTTAAGAGCAAAATACCTCCCTCGGAATACTACAATATTAAAATTCCATATATTAGATAACTAGATAGCTAGAAGTAGTGTTGTATTTCTCGATACATTGATTTAACACTGCATCACAATATAATTAACGTATTTTTTCCATTTTTGTGACATTTTTAACTACTTATGAAACTTTTATGCACCATTTATTCCCACTTCGGCAAACCCATAACCATAGAATATTGATATAACATTGTCATTTCATTTTACGGGTCTATAGCATAAAAGTCGAGGTGAACGGCGGTGTAGATGAAAACATAAATTTCGGTATTTCACAGTGTTCCCATAATACCTTTATTGTTATTAAAACTGAGAGGATCTCGCTGTAAAATGATTCGGAGTTAGCCTCTTGAGGATACGCGTTATTTATGGTTAAGAAATAAAATAGCTAATTTACAATCTACTCGCAGCTTTGCTCGGGTAAATTATATAGGTAACAAAACCATACTGACCCGACGGCCATTGTTAAAAACCACTGAAAATCCGTTCAAAATTTTTTGAATCGCAAACAGACAGACGCGTCTTTATTTTATAATATTAGTAATTTCAAAGTAATGACTTGATTGTTTATACTGAAATTAAATTAAATTTACAAAAGGGTATTAATCGGTTTCCAACTCGTGTGGACATGATCTAGAATCGATAAAATATATTTTGTGAAAAACTATCTGCTATAATCATGTGACTAAAATTATACATATTCAATGTGTATAATATACATATTATTTATTTCTTTAAAACTTTATTAAACCAAAATAATATAATGGAAAGGCGGACTTAATGCTAACAGCATTCTCTATTAGGGTTCTTAAATCACATACAAAGTAAATTAAATTACGAGTATTACCACTAACTTAGTCTAACTTATCGTTGATTAATTTTCTTTCTGAATTTCAAAGTTCCAAGCAGCGCTGTTTATAATCTGATCATCTGACATCAATTAAACTTAGTCAAAACCCTATTGTTTCGCCAAAATCTAATTAACAGATACCTCCAAGTTGACATTGACCCTAGAGATAGCTGAGACGTTATTAAGACCATCAATGACCCTTCAGTACACTAGCCTGGCTTGAGGCGTGGCTTCACTGTAAGCGACTTTGATCATGAAATAAAATACATATTATCACGCCTAGCGATTTCCTCTATACTCATCACTCTCTTCATACAAGCTTGCCATTATGGGTTCTAATATCTTCCCTTTTCGTCGTCGTCGTTATTTTAAAATAGAAGTCTTATAACGAGTGTAATAAGACTTCTATTAATTTTATTATTATTATTGCTTTAATCATTTTTTCGCCGGACTGTACTTTTTGGTTTGAACAATAGATTTTTTTTAATTTGTGTGTAGTAAGTCGCAGAAGAAAAAAATAAAATTGAAAAATCTGGCGACTCGGACCGCGGGTCGAGTGAGCCTCGGTCCCAGTCGCCCGAATCCTCGAAAAAGAAAAAAATTTCAAGGAAACAAAAGGCAAGGAGCAAAAAATAAAATTTTCATTTCTTCCCACATTCAGGTAAAAAGTTTCTACAATTTTCGTCACTCGCCCTCCTAATACCTGTCACAGCCGCACCCTTATCTCTTTTACGAGTTTAAGGGTGCAAATACCACCCTCAGCTGTGTATATATCGATACTGAACGTAACGAGTCTGCCTATGCTTTTCGATACCAATCTATCTATGTTTATATTTTTTTATTGTGTAACAATCGAAAAGAAATAAATACTATGTTTCGTAATAATTGGGAAGAATTTTATGAAATTTGGTTTGCAGATAGATATGGCATATAGGCTACGTTTTATCCTGATTTCTCAACGGGATCAGATCCCCGGGGTGTAGTCTTAAGACTACACCCCGACCTAATTTAAACTACCTAGTTTAAATATTTAAATATTTAAACTAGGTAGTTTAAATTAGGTCCATATCTAGGTAGATTATTAGGTACTGTCTGATTTATATAGACAAATAGTAATTTATATGGTATTCATCATGAAGGTATAAGTTAAGCACAACGCAAGTCTTTTAATTTACGAGTATTAATAAACAAGATTGATTTTGAAGGCTCATTTTGAGGCCTTTTGATGAAAACGTCAAAAGGCCTCAAAATGAGCCTTCTCTTGCCAGCAAAATGAGCAAACTCAAAACGCACTACAGTTTTAAAAGGCTATTTTGAAGCTCCAAATTGGTGTTTCATTCAATGGCCAGTCGGTAAGAGGTTGAATGAGTAAAATTTTTGTGTATGGCTTAATTTAAAAAAGTTTCTGTTGTTTTAGAACCCGATAATTAGATATGCAAAAAATTACATATTTTTTGTGTTTCATTGTCACGTCGATTTGATGAATTTTTGTTTGGAAAAAGTTATACTTTGCAGACGAATAAGTATAGGCTTCTTTTCTCTGCGAAAATAAAACTTGAAGGAGGTGTACTTCAAGGCTCTGCGACATTAAACCTTCGATAATCGCTTCAGCTTATGCATTACACCACACACGCTGTAGCGGTCAGCCCTTACGTCGAGAGGCTCAGCGACGTTATGACCGCAACCCTTGTCGGATCGGAAGAGATGAATCTCTTTCTGCAATACGCCTCAGCTTATACATTACACCACACACGCTGTTTAGTCACAGTAGCGGTCAGCCCTTATGTCGAAAGGCTCAGCGACGTCATGACCGCAACCGTTGTCCGATCGGAAGAGTGGAATCTCTTCCTGCAATACGCCTCAGCTTATACATTGTGCCACACACGCTGTTAAGTCGCAGTAGCGGTCAGCCCTTACGTCGAGGGGCTCAGCGACGTTATGACCGCAACCCTTGTCGTATCGGAAGAGAGGAATCTCTTTCTGCAATACGCTTCAGCTTTTGCATTACATCACACACGCTGTTAAGTCGCAGTAACGATCAGCCCTTATGTCAAGGGGCTCAGCGACGTTATAACCGCAACCCTTATCGGATCGGAAGAGTGGAATCTCTTCCTGCAATACGCCTCAGCTTATACATTGCGCCACACACGCTGTTAAGTCGCAGTAGCGGTCAGCCCTTACGTCGAGGGGCTCAGTGACGTTATGACCGCAACCCTTGTCGGATCGGAAGAGAGGAATCTATTTCTGTCATATACGCTTCAGCTTATGCATTACACCACACACGCTGTTAAGTCGCAGTAGCGGTCAGCCCTTACGTCAAGAGGCTCAGCGACGACGTTATGATCGCAACCCTTGTCGGATCGGAAGAGAGGAATCTATTTCTGTCATACGTTTCAGCTTATACATTACACCACACACGCTGTTAAGTCGCAGTAGCGATCAGCCCTTACGTCGAGGGGCTCAGCGACGTTATGACCGCAACCCTTGTCGGATCGGAAGAGTGGAATCTATTTCTGTCATATACGCTTCAGCTTATGCATTACACCACACACGCTGTTAAGTCGCAGTAGCGGTCAGCCCTTACGTCGAAGGGCTCAGCGACGTTATGACCGCAACCCTTGTCGGATCGGAAGAGAGGAATCTATTTCTGTCATACGTTTCAGCTTATACATTGCGCCACACACGCTGTTAAGTCGCAGTAGCGGTCAGCCCTTACGTCGAGGGGCTCAGTGACGTTATGACCGCAACCCTTGTCGGATCGGAAGAGAGGAATCTATTTCTGTCATATACGCTTCAGCTTATGCATTACACCACACACGCTGTTAAGTCGCAGTAGCGGTCAGCCCTTACGTCAAGAGGCTCAGCGACGACGTTATGATCGCAACCCTTGTCGGATCGGAAGAGAGGAATCTATTTCTGTCATACGTTTCAGCTTATACATTACACCACACACGCTGTTAAGTCGCAGTAGCGGTCAGCCCTTACGTCGAGGGGCTCAGCGACGTTATGACCGCAACCCTTGTCGGATCGGAAGAGTGGAATCTATTTCTGTCATATACGCTTCAGCTTATGCATTACACCACACACGCTGTTAAGTCGCAGTAGCGGTCAGCCCTTACGTCGAAGGGCTCAGCGATGTTATGACCGCAACCCTTGTCGGATCGGAAAAGTGGAATCTATTTCTGCAATACGCCTCAGTTTATACATTGTGCCACACACGCTGTTAAGTCGCAGTAGCGGTCAGCCCTTACGTCGAGGGGCTCAGCGACGTTATGACCGCAACCCTTGTCGTATCGGAAGAGAGGAATCTCTTTCTGCAATACGCTTCAGCTTTTGCATTACATCACACACGCTGTTAAGTCGCAGTAACGATCAGCCCTTATGTCAAGGGGCTCAGCGACGACGTTATGATCGCAACCCTTGTCGGATCGAAAGAGAGGAATCTATTTCTGTCATATACGCTTCAGCTTATGCATTACACCACACACGCTGTTAAGTCGCAGTAGCGGTCAGCCCTTACGTCGAGGGGCTCAGCGACGTTATGACCGCAACCCTTGTCGGATCGGAAGAGAGGAATCCCGCTTTTTTCCGTTTTTTAAGCCCTTCTTTGCATAAAGAATTAGGCTTTTTCAGTCGAAAATTGTTAATATGCATATAAATGTAGGTAAAATTTTTGTTAAGTATTTGTTGTTAGGGAATATGGCATGTTACTAGGTGCAGAGTCGAACTGTCGTTGGATCGAAACGAAACAGAAAATTGCGTACTTAAATACAAAATTAGGTACCTAGGTATTTCTTTTTTACTTAATCCGAAAAATAATAATTCAAATTAAGTTTAACTATTTTTTTATTGAATAATTAGGCTTACTACAAGTAAAAGTACATGTACAAATAATTAAAAACCAATTATACTAGTTAAACAGGCAACAAACTAACTGTTTAATAATTTTAAATTGTCAAACCAAAACACGTCATGCTGAGATTCTATGACGTGTTAAAAATCACATTTTCATTCCACATTATCATTCCTTTTCCACATTTTTCAGCTCATTATTGTGAGTCTGTGTAAAAATGGAAAATGCCCGAGGCCCATAGACTCCGCATATTAAGCACGTCGAACTGTATGAGAAATGAACTTCCAAATAAACATAATTTATTCAACAAAGGCCCACACGTTTCATCTTTTCGTATAAATATTTGCTGAATGCTTTATTTAACTTCACTTTGCAAATTAGCTTAATGTTGTGTTTCGGTTTCTGGACTTACCTTTTTCTGATGATTGATTAGGATAACAGAATTACGAATAAAAAAGTGGAATGACGTTTGCTGTATTTTATTTACCTATAAGACAATAATTCTGTCGCTCAAACGCTACAGCAGTAATTAAAACATAAAAATTCGAATTCGGACGAAAATTCGATTCGAGTGAGTGTGAATGAACTAAGGATCTTCAGAGTCCTTTATGGCCTGTGTCAGATGGCGACATAATGACATTATAATTTCAAAGTCCCCTTACATTTTGCGCGCGATTCTCGTCCCTGACCTTCAGCTGGCACTTTTTTTTAAGCATCTGATGATAAACAAACAAAATAGCGACTGTTCAAGAGAAACCCTTGCTGAATTTTAAATTTTACACCACATTTACCCCCAAGTGATATACAGTACATTTAGTCGACATGTTCTTTACGTTTTGTGTACGTGGCCTTATTTTCCAGTAGACTAACTACGCTAGAGCGCAAATAGAACAAGTGCTAAATTTATACTTTATACCAATGGTTATATTATTTTTGGTACTTTTTAAATTGTACTGCTATGAATTTTAATTCCATCAACAGAGATCTACCTCGAAAAGAAGAAAAAAATGAATAAATTCTTATGTCTTTGTAAATATACGATGTTATATCAAAATAAATTTAAAGAATATTTACAGTGCAAATGACTTAAATTTGATGATGACTTTTTCAGAAAGCGATGGCCTTAATGATAAAATTGTTGGTTAAGTTAGATAATTACTTTGGGAAGTTGTATTACAAGAAACTATACGCAACAACGAAATTGCAGGCTCCAAATTCCTTTACCATGAAAACAATTTCGACATACCTTACACTATCCAATTTTCAGTACACTAACATATACCTTAATGAAGCGTAGTACGAGTTTATAATACAAACATAATTAGCTGAAACTGTTATTGTTGTGATCCCGGCATAATTGAATTCCAGAAGTTCATTCAGAGTTAAGGCAATTGGGTCTCGCACCCAATTTATTATAAAGAATTTGGATTTATCGACTTGTCTCAATATTTTTACTGAGGCCATAGCATGACAATTCTCAAAGCAGTTTCTGCCAGCTGTCGCGAATATTCCGCTATCTCCGGACAACAGAGTAAAGAGAGACTACGAAGTATATATTCATTCTGTGGCCACGGTGAGTTAAGTTCTTATTTCACCTGCCGTTTGAGAAATCTCTCAATAATTTCAATCGAAAGATACGTGTAAATTTATTCTCAACTAAGCGTTAACTTATTGTAATGACAATAAATTAAATGTAATTTATAGATTTGATGAGAAGTCAAAGATAAATGGGTGCGAGAGCGGCAATCGGGCAATTTGGGGTCTTGATTAAACTAAACAATCTTCCACGTTTGTTTGGGGCTACCCTCGCCGATTATGTGGGTAGGACTGTGTTTTCAATAGGTAATTGAATTCTAATTATAAGTTCGTTAACTACCGAACAATTATAAATGTCGTAATTAATTTAAACAATACGATTATTGGAATTTTTTATGTTGATGATTTCATTGCTTCTTCTTAACTCTGCCCTACAGTAGAATCTTTATTGATTTTTAATGTATATTATCGGACTAAGAATACAATTATCAAGTTATGTTACATTGCAAAAGTTGAGGCCGTTTATAGTAAAAAAAATGAACTATTTTAGTGTTGGATTATTACATTTTTGATCACAACAAAATCTGATTTACTAAATAATTATTGCAGCACAGCTTCAAGCAACATAAAATTCATTCTCTCGACGGCACAAGTCTCAAACTCCGACAGAGTCCTTTGTACACAACACAAGACGAAAAACGATAAAAAAACGAACTACCCTTGATGTGCGACAGACGGTGCTCCAGACAATGGCGTCCTCTTAATGCCTGTATCATGTACACCTACTTAATCATTAAACCCTTATCTCGCTCCAAATAGAGTCTAAAATTCAACATCCTAGGTTTTGTCACAGTCTAGTAATTAGCTCGACTAAAACCCTGTTTGGAATACATGAGCTCAAAATAATACGTTTCTAGTTTCTGCTGTAATGGTTAGGTTTTACATTAATTTCTGTGTTTTGTGTGCGCTCTGGTGTAATTTCATGTAAATTTTATGGCCAGAATATAAATTAGGGTATAAACCGTTTTTTTAAAGTACTTCTTCTCCCTTACCATTTCCCATTTATTTGGGGTCCGCACAGTATGTCAACTCCTTCTACTTCGCTCTGTCGCCCGCCATTCCACTCGACACTCCCTTTCTTCTTCATGTTGTCCTTGACGCAATCTTTCTATCTTTTTCTTGGTCTTTTTCTTTTAGTGTTTTTAATTATATTATTAAACTAACTTTTGCCCGTGGCTTCGCCCGCGTCCATTTCCCACAGGAACAGCGCTTTTTCCTTGGATCAATTACAAACAAATAAACAAACAAACTCACTTTCGCATTAATTAGTTATGATAGTGATTAAAAATTACAAACACGAATACATAGTAGTTACCTCCTGTTTTGTGTAGTAGTTTATATGAAAAGTACTGGCAATAATCAAAATGTTATTCCATTTTGAATGCTAATCCGCAATTCCGACAGTAACATACTCACGTATTTTGAAAATAATTAACATTTATATCAAACATGTGACAAGACAAGATATTATCTCTACCAGATGAGCACATCAAAGCTTTGAGCCATACTGCTGATTCACAAAGCTGTGCTTTCCAAGGATTACATGCGTACTTGTGTTCGTTATACAATACATCAAGGCCTTTAATGAAAATCTCAGTTTATAATACCGACTTTTGCCCGCGGCTTCTCTTGCGTGAATTTTCTAGGGGAACAGTGCTTTTTCCAGGGATGAAAGGTGCTATGTGCTTCTCAGTACTTCTAGCCATGTGTATGCGTTTCAAGAAGATTGCTTTAGTAGATAAAGCGTGAAGAGGTAACCAATAAATAAACAAACAAAATCACTTTCGCATTTGTAATATTAGTTAGGAAATAGGTGACTTTTTATCTGCCAGGTTTTTATTTTGCAGCAAGTTTGAATGATGAAATTGAGTAAATTTCGTCTTCTAAGAAATCTTCAGTAGAAAGTGTCAACTTTTTTTCTCTCTTCCATACAAATTGGCCGATCAGCTGATTAAACTTAGATGTATAGATTATGCTCATTGGGAAAAGAATATTAGCATCATATGAATTGAACTCATCCACAAAGAGATCCACCCTATGCTTCCACAAAGAGATCCACCCTATGCTTAGTATAGTGTAACATATAGACATCGTCGTCGTCCACAACAACTGTAGATTTCCTGAATGCCCCAAGTGCACAATATGCACATTGCGAGCACTATGCTTATGTGAATAAGTAAACATGTACTTACTTGACCAACCAATTTGCGAAGAACATAGATAATATATAGACTTGCAATAAAGAGGTAAAAACCATCATCCATCCATCCAACATCTTTAACTATTTACATAATCAACATACTACTTTCATCCTTCCCAGGAGGAACATTTATCCAAAAAAAAAAAAAAATATTAGTAGAAATTTTTGGGTAAGAGTTCTTACCCTACATTCTTACCTCTAAATATGTCTGGATATCAAGAATTTTATATTTAAAGAATTTGGCCTGGATTAAGATGTAGGGTAGGAACTATAAGATTATAATTACTGTAATAATTAAATCAACAATTAACTCAGACATGAATTTATCTACGAGTGATGTCGACAATTTCCCAAAGTTCCACAAATTGATTGTTGTCAAAAAAAGTCCATTATTCCCAGAAAATGGTATTAGATAGGTGTTATTAATTTTGTACTCTCTGGAAAACAAAAGATTCCAAATTTTAATTTTAAATTGCCTAAATTTCTTCTATTTCCGAGGCAAGTGTATCAACTACCACACATAAACCTTAACAACCTTAACATAGAAAAGGTTTTCCTATCTAAATATTCAGCACTATTAGAGGAATGCTAGCACAGAAGGGGTGCGCGTTCAACCAATGCGGTCTTGAAGGGCGTCGCTCTCAGCTAAGTGACTCTCTACGAAGAAATACTCTTGGTATGTGGCATTCGGAATTGCATGTTTCAAATAAGTAACATGGGAATATTTAACTACAGCTGCTACAGCATAGGAAGAAAATGTTTTCTTTTTATTATTTCTTTAGTATGATCTGCAAACGCAAACAATAAAAGTATAACCTTAGCCTAAGAAAGGAGATATATTTACTTCGATAAACGTCATCTTTGTCATACGCAATAAGAGGACTACTTACTAGAGGAGACTACAGCTTTGAAAGTCCCCGTTACCAGACAAGCAAGATAAACAATTTATTTTGTGACTAAAATTAAGGAATCGCACAGCAGTATTTGTTAGTATAAAGCTAACTCAACTAGCTACAAAATTTAAAAACTTTGTAGAACAGAGCGCAAGTTTAAACAACAGCAATCCATTTCAAGCTTAGCTGAACTCCAGCACAAAAATCCCAGTAGATGAAGCCGCTATCCAATATAACAACGTCAGGGTTACACGCAGAGTTGGGTTTACGCCTGGGAATAAACTGAAAAAAGGGTTTTTGCCCGGCATAAACCCATCTTCAGATGGGCTTACACCCGTGCGGTAGCCGTTTCTTCCCGGGCCGTTAACCTATCTCTAGTCTTACACGTAGCTTATATTCCATTATACTTGGGATCAAACTTGCTACATTGAAATTAAGTTTAAAGAAGTAGGTCTCATACCGGCACACGTGCGGTGATCCTTTGAAATTGAAATTTAAGACCGACTGTAATCTTCACCTTAGCTAGAACGAACCCGGAGGTTTTTCTGTCGTGTTTTTAACCCGACGTTATTGAAGCCAACTGACTTATATTTTATGGTCATAATAATTAAACTGGAAAATTACAGGGTCTCAATGTCACTAAAATGCTAAATTGAAAAGAAGATAGGTCCTACTATCCAATTACTGTCTCAAAAATTGATTTCACAGTTTTAGAATATTTTCTACTCAATTCCTTCCCTCTATATTCGAACTTCTCGTCAGCTCATCGCAAATAGAGGCACCCCGATGCATTTCCAACTGGAGTCTGTAGTAGATCGATTTCACCAATTTTTTTTTTATTTTCCCAGTTCTGTGAAACAATTTCCAGCTCCCGAATACGAGTGCCGGCGCGATGTATTTGGTTGAATATTTCATCTGTGAATGTGCTCTGTGATGCTGTGTGGTATGTAGTTGGCTAAACTTGTTGATGTACTATTAAAATTTGAGCCTCTTGACTTGACTGTTGATGTTCAGAAATTTATTCTTTGCCAACTATAATTTTGATTATAATCAAATCAGTTTCAAGATCCTGTGCTCTCTTTATCTTTTGTGCCACTAGTCACGTAAAACCAGTACAACTGATATTAATTTCTTTTTTCTTCTTCTATTTTTATGTCATCGTAATATTGATTCTTGCACAAAAAAACTTCTTACACAACTCAACGTAGTATCATGTCATTGTAAGGTCAATATATTGATTGATCAAACATTTACTAGACAGGAAAACTTAGATATGATATGACACATTTGAATAGAATTCATAGCTGTTGTAAATAATAAATTTATTCGTTCTTTAAAAGGTACTTTAGACAGTATGGCAGCTACCTACCTCACCGCATCTACCTACCCCGTTCAGGAACTTGTAACTAGCTCCAACTGTAACTTTTCGCGGCCATTATGCTGCGACTGATTTGTTATTTATTGCTCAGCCCGTACATTCTAATGAGTTACATGTGCATTCCAAATGATGTGGAGACAGTTCGTTTTGAATTATTACACTACAGTTTTAGGCCACTTTTAATTTAAGATAAAAAAATTATGTGTAACATTATCTTTAATGAACGAACGGGACCTCTTGATTTAAGAGCACGATTGGAGCAGCATATTTTTTTAAATTATATACCCACTAGCTTTTGCCCGCGGCTTCGCCCGCGTGAATTTCCCACGGGAACAGTGCTTTTTCCCGGGATAAAAAGTAGCCTATGTGCTATTCCAGGTCATTATCTACCTCTGTACCAAATTTCATCGAAATCCGTCCAGTAGATTTTGCGTGATTGAGTAACAAACATCCTCACAAACTCACAAACTCACAAATTCACAAACTCACAAACTCACATCCAAACATTCGCATTTATAATATTATATATATATATATATATATATATATATATATATATATATATATATATATATATATATATATATATATATATATATATATAATATTATAAATGCGTAATATTATATAGTATGGATTAATTTTTCACATAAGCATGCCTCTTAGGATGTTCGAACCTCAGTCAGATGAAGACGGAAAATGATCTTTATTTTTTTAATTGGCCTTGGTTTTCGATGTTTATCCATTTAACAATCTATTGAAAATTAAAATCAGTTACACCCGGTTTCTGAAACGCAAATCAATTAAAAAATGACGTAGCAAGTTGTTAATCTCTATTTAAAAGCAGTTTGAGCCTAGTGACAGTGTGTCATCGATTTGTTGTTCTAAATGTCAGATCTCGAATTAATGGCCGATTAAGGTAATTTTGGGTTTCCGGAAAGCTTTTTCGCATGTTGACAGCATGTTATAGTCTTCAGAGATAATTCGCGAAAATCGACCAATTAACAAAGTGTCACAATAAATGTCACCAGTATTTTGTAAAATCTATCGATTTTCTGCGCGAAATTTTCAAAGAAAACATAAAAACGTTCGTACGAAATATATAAGTCGCAGCTCGTGGCTTCGCTCCCGTGAGAATTTCGGGATAAAATACCCTATATGCTATTCCCGAGATTTTTCTACTACAAATTTCATCCATTCGCCTAGTAGATTTTGCGTGAATGCGTGCAAATCATGTTCAATGGGACTGACATGTCATCGACAAAAGCCCCAAAAAAATAAAGAAAAAAAAACACAGAAGTGACCGGGGCTCGAACCCGGACCCCGCGTTTCAGAGGCAAGGTCTCTCCCACTGCGCCACGGAGGCCATCATATAAAGTGGCAAAAGTCGAATTTGGCATTTGTTGTCAACGGAAGAGACAAAACTAGAGCGTTGGATGCTACAAGGAGTATTTATAAACTCTTTGGATAGAATCAAACATGAATGAGTGAATGAAAAAAGTCAAACAGTCGATTAGATAATTTTACGGTGAATAGCTTTTCAGAAACCTAAAGTTGTTTAGCAGATTGTTAATTATGACACTCTGTTACCAAATTCAATACTTGACATGCTTTTCGGAAACCGGGCGTTAGTATCCCCAGTAACATGTACATTTTGAATGAATCGGAAACGACTCATTTAGAATTATTTAACTTATTATGACCAAACCGCGGTATTTGCATATCGTAGTTGTTTAGATTTTAATTAAAGATTAAAATATTATTTGGCATATTTACGGGTAAGTTTCTGTTTAGTTTATTTTAATTCCAGGATTTCTAATGCAAAGCAGGAGTTGTGTTTCGGCGAGTTTCGGGTTAATCTCTGAGCTTAATTTTACAAATGTTTACACTATTTCTTTGGTACCTATTTATCAAATAAATAATGGACACAATTACGTTCATAAAAATATTGAATCATACAAAAGATATTTGCACAAAATATTTGTTGTGGAGGGATTCGATGTGGTGGTAGATGTGACAGATGGTGGAAACCAAAGCTTTATTTACTCCCACATATTCAGTAATAAAATTATACCAATTTGGTCTAGAAAAATATGCCGTATTATTTAGAATTACTTGATATCTTATTATGTGTGTATAAAATAAAACAACATTTATATAATATCTGGATATACTTTGATTCTAAGTTAATAGTAATAATAATATACCTGAAGATTTGTGTCATTTATAATATTAGTATCTAATTAGTTTACTATTCTTATGCAAATAAAAAAGGAAGGATTCTCCTATAATATATTCTCCGTTGATTTCGCATTGTTTCACCAAAAGAAAATCAGCGTTTATTATTCCTAAAAATATTTTTAAATCATATTTTCGTTAGCTGATTGAAGCACACCATCGATTTAATGCATATTTTTTCCGAATAAATTAATACCATTCGTATGATGAAGTCGATTCAATTTAACGAACAATACAAAATATAATCCAATTAATATGGATATGTGTTGTGTATATCCGATCGGCTAAACAAAAGCAATATTGATGAAACTAGTATTCGTTAAGCACTCTTTGCGATGCGATTGTGAATTACATGCTTTATAGGAAAGTACACTCTACAGCATATTAACGTACCCAAATTCATTCAAATTCGCCATCATAACCGTCCTATAGAGATCCATGCTGGATCATGATATACATTTGACTGTACAATCCAACATTTCGTCGAATTTGGGCCAATATTTATCATTGCTCCGTTGGCTTCGCGTTGGTGCAATATTTTCGATTCTTTCGGTTCAATAAAGGCGCTCACATTCACATCGATGGAGGATTTTTACACGTTTTAACGTTTTATTGCTTTTTTTATAAAACAAAAGTAGTGCATTGGGTTTTCATTGGTTGAAATATATGTACATATTAAAAAAAAAAACTACTTAGCGGCATAATTTTTTTCACAGAAAAAAAATCGTGAAGCAAATAGTGCATTTTATTTTGCGCAGATATGGTCTAACTAATTTTAGTCGTTTTTTGTAAATACATTAGTATATTGTAATATTGCATCCTTTACAAAGGATAAAAAGAAAATTTACGTTCCTTTTTACGCGGCTTTTAACCAGAAAATCGTCTATATACCAGAAAAACCCTTAAAACAAATGGCGAAGCAAGAAACACACTTAAGATTATTAGGAGCGCAGTAAATCGTAGGTTATCGCGATGGCTGGTGTCTTACGTGACAAACTGACTCATTAAGGCGTGGTCTTTGATAAAAATGCTAAACAACTGACCTTAAAGGCCATTTGTGCTTTATTAAGGTGATATTTTCGTCTTGGTTTATTCTGGGCGTAATATTATGGGACGTAGTTCTCATAACTGTGGTTTTTTCTACAGTACCTAGGTATTTTAGGAAAGAGTTTTACCTAGGTATGTCATTTTGAGCAATCATATTGTGTGTAGGCCAAAGCGGTGGTGGCCGAGTGGTGTCTGTGGCTGCAAAGGTCCCAGATTCAAATCTTGCCAGTGCTACATGAGTTTGTATACCAATCTGACTCATGTACATATGTTAGTTTTCATCGACCGTGGTGGATGCTTCCAGTGAAGGAAAACATCGTGAGGAAACCTGCATTCAGGTTGATGATTATCAGCTAGTGTGTGAAATGAAGAAGGAAATGGTAAAGCACTCCATTAACATTGCCAAGATAGTCGTTGTGTGTGTTTCACTCCATATAATGACTACGACCATCAGTCATGAGGAATACGACAAAGGAGGATTGTGTGTAGACTTGCTAGGTTAAAAACTATTTATTTTAAAGATATAAAATGCTAAGCCCGCCCATTTTACGCTTTGTCCATTTATATTGGCCTCCCGCCAAACACTTCATGAAATTAGTCTAATTCATATTTTCATCGTAACGCACCAAGTGTGTGAAAAGTAATCACTTTGTTAGTATATACTTAACAGCTTTAAACTTGAATGAAATTGGAGACCAAATTTTTAAGATCATCAATATTTTATTGATTTTGAATTTGAATTTGAAAGTATTGCAAGCAATATTTAATATTGACTTATTCCGATCATCTGAGGTAAAGTTTTATACGCAGTTTCAGTTCTTATTACAATGCACTATTGTGATAAGCTTGATTGGAAGGTGCACCCAGGGCTAGCTCCCAACAAGGAAACTTGTCAACAGCTTTAACTGCACTGATTATTATTTTTTTATACTTTTAATACTTACTATGATTTCTCTAATGACATTATAAGTTTGTGCCAAAACTATTACTTTTTGGAAAACAATTATTAAATTTCTACTTATTTAAAAATCTAAATTTGTGAACGTTCGCATGGAATATACTACGTTATATCGAGCATGAAAAAATCCTCAACTTTCATTAACGAAATTATCCATTTTTGGAGTCGGTTAAAATACATAAAATAAAGACTATCATAAACAGAATCACAATATAACAAAAGTTAAAAAAACCTCATCTATTATTGTGTTCCCGAATAGATTCGACATTAGGACTTTCAAGAAAAGAGCCTATCGCTTTCTCAAAGAGTCGGCAACGTATCAGTGACCTTTTTAGGGTCGTTGGTGTCTATGGACTGCGGTGATTGCTTACCATTCAGGCAACCCGCATGCTCGTTTGCCTACTATTCTATAAAAAAAAAAATCTAAAAATCGTAAGTTCCGAAAATGTGGTCGGCATTTCGATTTAAGCATCGAGATTTGGCAAAATCGATGGATAGGAATCTCATCCGCTGTTGGGTGTAATCTGTGATTGGCCCCGGGGCTTGGGGCATGCAGGTCACGACCTAGGTGCATAGGGTAAGACACAGGTGATCGCAATAATTGATGCCATATTTTTTTGTGTTTTTTTATTATTTTGTGCTCATTATAACGAATGACTATATATTGAATCAATCTCTGAATTTTATAGTCAGATTTAAATGTATTTAAGGGCACAATAGTGCCCCCGCCGGCCGAGCCAAGTTAATAAGGCACAGCCATATCATCTTTTTCTCGAAGCAAGTTTTGATATAATTCAAATATATTCATAAACACCTCTTTGACTAGCAAATTATTTATTACGTCAAGTAATAAATAATTTGCTGTTCTTCTCAGTCATATCCCCATTACTGAGGGTCGTGACCATCAGTAGCTAGTATCTCTAAATCATTTGCTAGGGCGAAGAATAGTCGGTATCGGGCTAAGATATATGATTTATTTTTTACAATAAATACTCTCTGATGTAAATGTATCAACACAACAACTTCCCGTGTTTGTAACAATCGACTACGCCATTTCAGTCACGTCTACGCCGTAGACGCGTTCGTAGACATTGCTGCTACCGTAAGTGATAGAACATGTAACTACTCTTATGGTGAGAACGAAATATATTATTGGAAAAACGTTCCGAAGCTACTCAATCTAATATACATAAATGTTTAAAAAAATATAGATGTCAACGAACTCGAAAGACTTTTCGGGATGAATTTTTTTTCATCGCGAGGTAGAACTTAATAATTCATTGAAAATATATTCTGAGTTGAACTCACAAAAATCGTATGGTGTTGTCAATAACATATCAAATTACAGCAAAATTACAATAAATTTGAGTACATTCTTCTCCTATTTTCAACCGACTTCCCAAAAAAGGAGGAGGTTATATGTTTCGATGTAGGTATGTTTTTTTTTTATGTATGTTCGCCGATTTCTCCGCCTACAGTGGACTGATTTCCGAAATTGTTTTTTTATTCGTAATGGTATATACCCAAGTTGGTCCCATTTTAACCACATCAGAATTTGTTCGGTAATTTTAAAGATACCTAACAAAATATAAAAATACCAACATTGCATTATAGAGCAAAAGCCCGCGATAGCATGCCCTTCCTTATTTTATTAAAACTAAAGATTTTCTGTGTATGTTCCCAACATAGAAATAGCGATTTGCGACTATAAAAGTTGGATCATGATTACTTAGGCAGATTATTTGTAGCAATAATATTTAAAGTGGTAACTCAATTTCCTTAAAGTAAAGTTTTTTAAAGATTTTATTCCTAATAATATAAGAAATCACGCCATCCATTGCCAGGCAATTGGTGCAGATATAAACCCCTGCTAGATATTGTAACTTTACTAAATTATAGTTATATTTGTTTTGTTATAAAAGCTGAATTTAATATTAGTTTGGAAGGCCCCAAGGGTGCTTTTTATACCTATAAAAATCATCCTTGCTATCCATATTACCTACATAAGCAACTTGCATCCAAACTTCATACCTAGTCGCTAATTTTTTTTACCCGTATATACCACGCAGAGAAACATTCAGCATTTTTAAAATAAGGAAGGTTTGGTCGTCGCGTGCTCACGGTCTATTTATGTGCCAAAAATAATAGACAATTTGACATGTTCTGACATTTCAAATCAAACTGACATAAAAAGTTTCGAATTCTTAATTCTTTATTTTCGGCCACCAGTGAAAGAAAAGTTTAAGTTTTTATTAAAGAAAATGAAAAGATGTAGAAGCACTAAAAACACAGAAATATTTTTTTTTAATATTTATTTTACTATTATTTGTCTGTGACTAAAAATGATAAAATAAAACTTTTTTCCAAAAAAGTGAACCGACTTCCATTATAAAATTAAAAATCATGAAATAACAATAAAGAAAAATGTATTAGCATGCTACCTACAGAATGAGGTGAAGTCGGTGCCAAATTGAATATTAAATAATCTAAATTAACATTAGAATCATGTATATATACAAAATGCCTAGCTAAACAATTACATAGTCCTGCACTTGGCACCGACTTCACCTCATTCAGTAGGTAGCATGCTAATACATTTTTCTTTATTGTTATTTCATGATTTTTAATTTTATAATGGAAGTCGGTTCACTTTTTTGGAAAAAAGTTTTATTACAGACTGTAAATAGTTTCCTAAATCATATTGATAATAGCTGAAAATAAAACTCTTAATAACTATAAAAAATAAAACAATATATTTAAAATTTCTTGCTAGTTTCAAACTTGGAACTTTTACGGGCGACATGTGCCGTTGAAGCTCAGATTACGGCATTCAAATTTATAGCTCATAGTTCATAACCCGGTGGATAGACGGCATATTAGACATTTTAATGTTTTATAGTGGGACGTAAACGTGGATTTGCGGAATGAAACTACGTTTACTTTGTTGCTGGGAAATGGTATTACAAGTTTTATATTAGGTGTAACCTTTACACGAGAATCCACTTCGAATTTTAGGGATAAAATATTTATAATAATTTTAGTTAAACTTATACTCTTGTCCTCAATAATGTTCAATAGGTATGTACTTTATTCGAAAGGTATCCTAAATATACAACACCAAAAATGAAGTATAATATAAACATTCATGTCAAGTTGAAATTCTATTAAAAATTGTAAATATTCACATAAAATTTGATTTTAATTTATTAACCAAAAAAATCACTGCATAAAATATGCCAAACCATCTCCATTATACGGTTCTAAAACATCCTGTATACCTAGCAAGATCTTTATTGTTCGGATTTAATAGATCCTGTATATATAGCAAGTAGTCCAATCAAAAATCACCCCAACATAATTTCCCCTGTTACGCAGCTACGTCGCAATTTGTACGAAGTAATGGCACAAAAATGGGATAAAACGGGATAAAGCCCAAAATTTATGTGTCAGCTCATCGGCCCATTAACACGTGCCTGCATAAAACATTAAAGCCTGCACCGGAATTTATGGAACTGGCCTTGCTATTGTTAATTATGATATGCAATTATATTTTATAAATGCGAGAATTTGTTTTATAGATTATGTTATACATTCTGGAGCTTTCCAAAAAAAGGGCGTGAAAAGATTTATTTAGGCTAAGGCTAAGGTTATACTATAGGTACCAAGCTTAAAAACAAGCTATGTGCTACGATTTTTATGAATCTACGCTTGTGTACAAGATACACAATGGCACATACAAGTAATACTAGCTTGGTGTCGCTTTCGCGCCGTGTCGTTAATGAAAACAGAAAAAAACTGCAAAGTCACTAGGCGACTATTCAAAATTAACCAACACGGCTGTCCGCAACGCTTCTCGCTTAGTGACTATCCAGGCTCCTATCTAGGCGCGTTGCTATCGGTGTGGCTGCGATGGTATGTCATACGTCTGTTCGGTAGGATCAGTCACTAAGCGAGTCTCTAAGCACTAAGCGAGGCTCCTTATAATGTGGCCTAAGGGTCGGCAACGCGCACCCATGGTTGCAGGTGTCCATAGGCTGCGGCCAGAGATGGGTTTATGCCAGGGGATTTTTTTTTTAATTAAATATGGGTTTGCTCTTGACCACAATCTTGCCCGAGGACAGAGATGAGGGATAAACGGGAAGAAAAGGTTTCGCTCATTTCATTGCATTTCGAAAGGCGTCATCAAGCATAGAATGAAAGTAGAATCCAATAGAAGACGGAGAAGAACTACAAGTCTATGACAATCTAAAATCTTCATCAAAGCAGCAGACCAAAAGAAATCAAAACATCTGCTCAAATTGAGCAGGAATAACATTAGAATCATTATAGGAATCCTCACAGGACACTGTCAACTGATTAGGCACTTGACAGTGATTAAGCAAATGGACGATCCCATTTGTCCCAGCTGTCTGGAAGAAGAGGAAACTAGCTTTCCCTTAGTAGCAGAATGTCCTGCATTTGCCGCTGCAAGGAGAGAAGTATTGGGCTCAAACGCCCTATCTGAGGGTGATCTGAGCAACATTACAATAGGGCAGTTGTTAAAATTCTGCAAAGTAACAGGTAGATTCAGTGGGTCGCCACCAACGTGAGTTACCAGGTAGGTAACTGAAAATCCTATACGGGTTTCGGGGAATTAGGTGAAATGGTCCCAGCATAAGTGGACTGATCACCCGTCTGGTGCTCGCGCTGGCGTCCCCATATAGTAAATAATAATAATAAAGGTTTCTCCCGACGACGTAAACCCATCTACAGATATAGGCTTACGGCAAAAACCGTTTGATACCGGCGTAAACCCGCTGCTTTCCATCAGGTGGGCTGCATGCCTGTTAGCCTATTTAGTAGTTTAAAAAAATACTTTTGAACCAGGAATGTAACACCATATAAAGTACAAATCACGATGAACGGTTCAGGCACTTCAACTTTATCGCAAACAGTTTACTGTATAGTTTGGGGTTTACGTTTTATAGAGCCTGTTGGTGTTGGACTTAGTATTAGCACTTGCAAACAGTGTGTTTTTATAGTTGGCTTGATAGTCTTTTTATGTTTGGTACAAATCATTGCCAGATGCAATGCAATTTTTGTGTGAATTTTATTTTTAACACTCTAAAGCTTAGTTCCTGGTGTATAATAACATTTAAGATCGATTATAGAGTAAATAAAACACATTTCAAATAAAACTGTTGTAATAAAATACATGCACTATGAACCCTGAAAACATAACTCTTATATTCCTTCTATTTGGGTAGTCGTGTAAGAATATTTTATTTCTTATTTCACCCATATTACTTTTCGTCGCAATCAGTTCAAGAAGTCAACCTTATGAATAGACTTAAAAAACCTTCATGAATAATAACTAATGATTTATCAAAACTATTCTAAACCAATTAATGGTTCAGTTATATTCTAATAAAAAGCTTAATGACTGTAAATTGTACATTATTTTAATAAAGGCCATTGTAAAAAACAATTGATATTTTATTTAAAAAGCGACACTTTAAAGCTGACCCTGCACTGCTAACGTGTCGTCGATCGTTATCGCCGCGTATAGCTGCTATAAATTTTGGACACGAAATATACCTCTAATAGAGCATAATGGCCTTAAACAGCCACACAGCGGACTATAGGCAGCAAATTGTCGTAGGCTTAAATGGTGGGCTCTTGTTGGGCCTAAAAAGAAAGGAATAATGTTAACCATTAATCGCTTTGAATGAATCGATAGAAGTATCGATAGAAGTATCGATTCATACGAAGCGATTAATGCTTGGTAAGTTCGTTTGATTTTTAATAATGGTTGTTACAAATACCTAGGTACATAATTAGGTATTTTGTATTTTAATGAAAATTAAGGTTTCAATATGAGGAGGCAGCAATTGGCGAGTGATATAAGTAGTTGGAGAAATAAAGGAGAGTCTTTTGCCCAGCAGAAACTTTTATTTGTTGAAATTAATATATTCGATAATTATTGGTATTAAAGTTCTAGTTTGGTTAAATTTATTTGTTGCAAACAATAAAATAGTGTCAAACAAAGAGGAGGAAGGAAATGCCATGTAAAAATTTAAAAAACGCAGTAGACACTGTGCCAAAAGGTAGAAAAGACGCAGAAGACTATTGGTCCAAAATTGAGGCTATAGGTAGGTAGGTATTTAAAATCATCTAATATTTTATTAACCTAGGGCTTAAAAGGAAAAGAGGGCGTGTAGAATTGGCTCCAATTCATCACTCTTTTGTTTTAATTGAGACATTCGAAGTAAAAACCTGGTGTTAAGATACGGGCTACATGAACGGTCGCGATAAGACCGCGAACCAAATTATAGGCTGGACGAATTGTGGAATGAAATTAGTACATTTACAACTTCAGAAAATCTTTCTTGTTGATGATGAATATTTTCTTTAGCTACAACAGAAGTCACGTGTTTTTTTACCCCACTGCACAACGCAAAGGAGGGTAATGTTTTACAGGAAACACGAGGTTACAGACGAGTGGTGATCACTGTAGATTGTATGAAATTGAAATATTGTAAATAGATAAGAATGTTTCTGCCTATTTCCAAAACTGAAAATTGATTTTAAAATTGAGACTTTTTCTATGATGATTCAAACTCATCATAGTAGAAGAAATAGCGATTTCTATTTTTGCCTCTATTTTCCGACCAGAACGGAAGAAATTATTGCTAAATAAATTACTTAAGACATTTTTTATTCGAGCATTGAAAACTTAATACGACTTATGACCAGTCATTACTTGTTTATGAGGTAAAGCACGCTTGGCCTGACCTCTGGGTTAGATTGAGTCATTATTCCTAAATAGAACTTTTACACAAATTTTACACATAATTTTATGTGATTTTAGGTTAGCGAAGAAAAAAATATTTTTATATTTAGAATAGAAAAAAGTTTATTTGGCCAAAAATATACAACTTGAACCATATATTTAAGTTACTTTTAATTTATTATACATGTACGTTTATGTCCAATTATTATTTATTATTTATCAAGGACTATTTATTACTGTTTTTTTTTTAATAATCTATCCATACCTCTAGTTTTTCAGTATCGATTCGGGCGTGTCGTGTGTCCTATTATATTTTGTAAATTTATTTTATGTAATAACAATTTTCATTCCCACTTCATTCCTGCCTGTTGCCAAAGCCTGCATAACTTTTCATAGGTACTTGATTCGATTACCCACCCTTCTCTTTACCTTCACTTTCTTAATGAACTTTATGAACTTTTATTTTCTTCAAGTCGATTCATCATTTCTTTTGCCACCATTTCTGTCTCTTTTGTCACGTCATCTACGTAGTTTTAATTGCAGTTCATTTTCTTCCCGTTTCTATTGTTTTAGACTACTAGTTTTTTCTTGTAAGTAGAACGTTGCTTGAACATGGCACGTATCAAATCTCGTTCCTTTAGCCTCAGATATTAATACTATTTCTTTCTCTCTCTCTCTCTGTCAGCCAAAAGACGTCCACTGCTGGACAAAGGCCTCCCCCAAGGATTTCCACAATGACCGGTCCTGCGCTGCCCGCATCCATGCGCAACCCGCGACCTTTACCAGGTCGTCGGTCCACCGAGTGGGAGGCCTGCCAACACTACGTAACGTTCGTGGTCGCCACTCAAGAACTTTTCTGCCCCAACGGCTATCTGTTATATGCCCCGCTATGTGCCCCGCCCACTGCCACTTAAGTTCTAAGATCTATTAATAGTTAATTAGCTTGCAACTAATTACTTTGACACTACCTTAACAAAAACTTCAATTTCGGTGTTAGCACCGAAATTGAAGTTAGTGTCAATGTAACATTGTAGTGTAGTAGTAGGTTAAGATATATATAAGAGGTATAATATGGAATAAAAGAGTCTATAACCAACACTCGTATCATTCACACGTCCCATCTCTACATGGCGACCCTGCCAGGATGACCTGGAGCAAATAAAGAAAGGAAGGAATAAGAATAAGGAGTAAATAAAGATTTATTTTGTGGTATGAAATTTCACATTAATATTTTTTTATAGAACATAACATAATAATATTAAATATTTCTTATAGAATGAAATTGTTATTTAATTGTAATTGGAACTTGTTTATGTTTAGTATTAGAATAGAATGTAATAGTAGTAACACTTGTATTTGTATCAGCTACACATTCCTTGCCATATAAGTAAGAGGTTAGCATTTCATTTCTTGAATGTAACATTATCTGTTTTGATGTTCAATTGTGTTTACGTTGCATTACATATCAATAAGTAATAAGAAGTAGCATTAATTTAAACATTGTTTGTAACATTTAAAGAAATTTTATTATTATTTACTAACTAAAAAAAAATTATAGAAATGCCATAATTTTTTTTTCCCAAAGGAAGGAGGTGTAGTGTAGTAGTAGGTTAAGATATATATAAGAGGTATAATATGGAATAAAAGAGTCTATAACCAACACTCGTCTCTTTCAGTCGTCCATCCTTTACAAAAACAATCTATAGCAAGTTTTTCGTTAATTGGACGAAGTATATCTATTTTAAATTTATCATCATCTGATTGAGCTATTGTTAATTCTACAAAAAGTTTTTCTATCTCTTTTCCATAAGCTTTAACAGATCGGAAACCCTGTCTGCAATTTATTAATTTCTTTTGCAACAATATTGGACATTTTTTCTGAAGTAAAAATCTTTTCATATCATTAAATAAATTATTTATATCACTATAATTTGGCTGTAATAAAAATTTTGCACTCTGCCTTAGTCGTGTTTTTAAAATAAAATTAATCAAAAACTTTTGGGAATCGTTACTCAAAATGCTACTGTAATATTCTGCACTGTCAATTAAAGATTTGGTAATATTTTCATCTCCATTCATAACAGATAAAAGTTCGAAGGCAGTTTCTAAATCGAATTGTTCTGACATTTTAATAGAATAAAATATAATAAAATCAATCAGTAAAATTTGTAAATTACCAATGTAAAAAAATATCTAAAATTACTAAAAACTTGTAAAATTTGTATAAAGGATATGTCTAGTCCGGGGTTGTAATAAGTTGTCAGTCCTGGTTGGCGCGTGTCCTTGATAACGACGCTTTTCTTTTTTCTTCTTCACCGTCGAACAGCTACGGGCTTGATCAGCTGGGTGGGCCGGGATCTCCCTGGACACCTCGAACTTTTGGGCCGGGCTATACCCTGGACACCATCCTTGTCCCGTACGCTTCTTTCTTCAAAATGTTTGAAAATACTCGTCATCAATCTTCTCTATAAAATGCCTATATTTTCTTCTTTCTTCAATTACATAGCATATTTATTATTTCTTCATATTTCAACATAACATCTTCATAGTTTTTTCATAACAGTTAACTTCATTTTTGTTTTTCTTCATATTCTTATTTCTTAAGAAATCTTCTTTCTTCAAATCTTCACTCTTCATATTGAAATCTTAATTTTATTTAAAAATTCTTCTTTCTTGAATCTTTCAGTAATTTTTTATTCTTCAATAAATCTTCTTACTTCTTACGTTTTTTTTTTCTTCTAAATATTTTAATAATAATATTTCTTTCTTCTTAATTTTATTTTCTTAAATATTGCTTTTCTTCCAGGCTTCTTTCTTCGTAAATTTTTGTCGCCATCTCCACTAATTTTCATTATTCAATTTCACTTCATTTTTTTTTTAATTTTAATGTCCAAAAGTCTCTTTATAATTTTAATTTAATTTATTTGGCCATGCCGCCGGCGCATCTCAGCGCCGACTGGCAGGGTCGCCATGTGAAGGATGGACGACTGAAAGAGACGAGTGTTGGTTATAGACTCTTTTATTCCATATTATACCTCTTATATATATCTTAACCTACTACTACACTACAACATAACCTACGTTTACGTTTACTTTTGTCAAACTATTTGATAATTACACATGGTGCAAGCTTAACCAAAAACTGTTCGATGCTCATTTATACAGCGTCTGTAGTAACGTTATGTAAGTTTCCGATATCAACTCATGGATAATGGTACTGCTGCAAGTCTTTTTTGCCTAACTGGTACGGTCAAGATTTGACAGTAATCTCAAAGTAAGACGACGGAACTTAGCCTAAGTACGGTAAAACTCGCTCAGAATATTTTATTTTACTATTTAGTCCAAAATTGAGAACGTTAATGAATGTACAGAAATTTGTTTACAATTTGCATTTGTCATAGAAGGCAAACAATTGTCGGGAACGAGTGCGCCCCTTCGCACGCCAAATCGGATTTGTCTAATTTATTGCTGCTTCGAGGCACCGACACGGTTGCTTAGCTCTTTAGTGTAGATCTAAATATCTAGATGTCCTTGTTAGAATTGATCAAAAATTGTGTATGGCCTAGTTAGAAATTTCGAATAGGACTGGAGCACATAACACATACACACACACACATACACACACACACAGCACACACATTATGATCACAGAGCGTAATGCAAAGAATAAATTAATTAATTTAAGTACCTATTCATATAAAGGCCAATAGAAGTTTGTCAACGAGATTAATGATAAGAAATTAAATAACGAAATTCTATTCGCGTGTAGACATCTTCTCTCTTCTTCGCTATGGCGAATATCGGCACTCCCGGCACTAATTATTTAGTATATTTTCCGCAGAATTTCCCAGAACCTTGACATTTGATATTGACGTCATAATTGCTTTTGGAAATTCTAAATAAGAACGTATTTTATGAATAAAAACACGAAAAAAAATTGATTATTTATATCAAACGTTTTTCATTAGCCTTAAAATAATTACTATATTCAATTACGCATTTAGAGGAGTAGAAATTGATAAACTTGGCAATTTTATCATTTAATTTATCATTTTAGAAAGACTGTAGCCATTTGAAACATACTGGTTCTAAACTTCACTTCCAGATTTTTATATCCTCTCTCGACACCTTCACAATAATAGGATCCCTAGGGAAGATTTAAATTGTATCCAATGCAGCACTCTGTATTTAAGTCTGCTTCAAAAGGAGCTTAGGAATTTCCATTGAGTATTTTAGGCTCTCTAAAGTAGGGCGTTCGTTAATGCTTTTGCCTCGTTGAGTGAGTTTGAGTACTCGCTCGAATGCCAAGATTGGTTTTGAAATGAGCCTTTATACTGTTAAAGAAAGCCAATCGCTAAATAGACTTCTGTTGTTATTTTAGAGGCAAATTTTTCACTATTTTGTAGATCTATTGATCTTGTATGGAATACGTTTTGAGAGTCGGTCCCACTCGTCCCCTAGTTTAAGTATTATAGATTATGTTTTAAAAATTAAAATAGTTATATTTTTTACTAACTTCGTTTGGTCTAATAGTTGTCTGGTAGAGAATGTGTTTGAACAAATGTCATTTAGTTCATTATTTGTACTTTAACAAATCAAATTGCTTTCAAAAAATAGCTACTTATTCATTTTTCTTTATTCAAATTTCTTTCCTTAATTAAACACAAGAAAAAAAAGAATGAGTTGTAATTTTTTGTCTAGACGAATATATCAGAGAAAATTACTCTTTAAACAAAGAGCTTTTGTTTAATAAAAAAGGAAAGTGGGATATATTTCATTTACCCTTCAACGATGTATCAAGTGAAGACAAGGGTGCAAAAGGGGCAAGCAAATGAAAATACACGTTGAACGATCGTTTGCGCCCTTCAGACCTTATGGAGAAGAGGAAAACCTGCAAAAAATACAGTGAGACAGATATAGAAAAAATGTAGCAAAACTTTTGTTTTTAGTTGTTCATATCCCCAAATATAGGATTTGTCATCATTTCAGCCGCAGAAAGTCCACTGCTGGATATAGGCCTCTCCGGTGTATTTCAAAAATGACCGGCTGGAAGCGGCCTGCAACAAGCGCTTCCATCATCATCTTAATCAAATTAAAGAACGAGGCTCTTGTCCGTGGAGTTCCTACCATTTTTCTCTCTCTCCATTGCCACCTGTTTTACTTCTTGATAAGACCAGACGCACACTTTTCCTTTATTTGCCGCATGTAGCCCTGTGTTGGTCTTCCTTGGCCCCTTCTTTCTTTTACTTTTCCTTCTATGAGCACCGTTCTTTTACTTTTTCTTCATTAATTTAATTCAAGCGCCTCTCTGCGATCTTTTTCAGGTCATATGATCACCTGGTTGGTGGGTGTCAAACGCTGAGCTAGCCGGTGCGTGGTTGACATTCTCGAAACTTTCTGCCCCATCGGCCATCGGTTCTCCGCGCTATGTGCCCCGCCCACTGCCACTTCAAAGAGCTAATCCGCTGAGCTACTACTTTTGTTGGATATAGGTCAATAGCATCTATTTATTTCTATGTAGCTCTCTCTACACTCGCTACTTACTATCACCATTTCTCACGCTTTCTTTGCTAAGAAATAAAACAAACAATATTTAACTATACGACCCTACTACTTTTTAGCAACCACAGCCTACAAAAGTGAAGGCACTTGGTTCTCGGAGACAGGAAATTCACACACGTAGTTGTTAGGTAGCCTAGGATAAAACATGGCAGATTGCAGGAAATTGATTTGAAACAATAACATTAGCAACTTATTAGCAATTACCCAAGGGCAGGTATAGGGTAAGCAATGTTCATGGACAAGATATAGCTCAGTGGATTTTTTTTTATTGCAGATCGCTTTTCTTAGACGCGTTTTAATTTTTTAAATTACTGCAATTATTTTTACTGTAATTCGTAAGTCGGCGTTAACTTTTTGTGTTAGGAGCCCGGATTTCGTATTTAGGGATCGCGATGTTTTAGAATAACCCAGACCGTTTCAAGTTTTCGATTTATCTTGACAATAGTTATTCAATAATTAGACCTCAGTTTAGTCATAACCCAATTATTTCATTTTGAAGCTAAAATAGTAAAAACTTTTCCTCGTTCCCCGTGCTAATTTCTTCAAATTATTCGCCATAAATATCAAAGCATTGAAAAGTTAATGTGAAGGTGGCTAACTAGTGATTACTTTTACGGGCTCAGTCACGCTTGACCTGGTCAGTGATTGAGCAATTTTCTTAATATAAACGTCAACTAAGGTTGTAGCATTGTACTTAGTAGTTACAATTTGCATTAGTTTGATATCGCGTGTCGTAGTTTTGGGGAAAAAGAGTAACACAATATTATCCAGGATAAATTAGTTTAATTGATGTTTGACCACAATTAATAGTATAATAGGGTTCATTTTATCAATTGGAGTCTAGCAGATTTTTCGCAACAACCCAACCTTAAAAGATGAGTTTTTTGCAAACATCCAAAAAATATACAATATATATATATATAAGAAGATTATCAGAATTACCTAATTCAAGTTTCAGATACTTCTAAGCAGATACAGTATAAAAGATCAAATGCCTTTTAAATTTGATACAAATTTATTCAACAACAAAAAGCCAGAAAAACCTTTGTAGTTTGAAATTGCTCATCCGAAAATGGGAAATGTAAACCAATTTTTTTCAAACGTCTTCTAAGGATAAAAAGGCATATTAAAAATAGCATTATTTCCACACAGTTGCCCTTACCATTCTGAGTAAAAGAAAGACAGAGCAATAAGCTTAAATACTTTAAGTGGCCCGAAACAAACCTTAATTTCCTCAAACAAATTGAAAAAGTAAACATTTAAAGAGGCTTCGGCTGATTTGGTCACGTGGCTCTAATGAGATTCTTTAGATAGGCTTGGTTTTGTTAAATGTCCATTTAGATTTTATTTTCAACTAGCTTTCGCCCGCGGCTTTGCCCTCGTGATTTTCCTACAGGAACCGCGCCTTTTCCCGGGATAAAAGGTACCCTATGTCCTTCTCCGTGCTTCTAACTATGTGTATGCCAAATTTCAGAAAAAGTGGTTTAGTAGATAAAGCGTGAAGAGGTAACAAACAAACAAACTCACTTTCACTTTTATAATATTAGTTAGGATACTATATCTATATATTGTTTCACTGTAAGTTTTTTCTCTTTTTAGCAAGATCAATATCTAACAAGACTAATGGACACCTTTTGTGTGCAATAGCGTTGCAGGACTATCGATAGTTTAACTATCCATAGGCCTATCGATAGTATCAATAGCCAATAGTTTGCAATACTATTGATGAAAACCAAAACTAACAATAGTATTGCTTTTCGATACTATCAATAGTATCGATACTATTGAATTACAATAATAATAAATTTTCACAAGCTGCATTGATATAGTGCGATAGTATTGATTGTTTGTTGTAGTATTGATTGTGAGTTTCAATACTATCGATAGGGCTATCGATAGTGTGACTATTTTTCAAGGTCACAATACTATTGACATACTATCGATAGTCAACACTATTGCTGCAACTTGTCGTCACCACGAGTGGCACCTTATTTCGAGTACCTTTTTGCTTCAAAGATTGGAAGCTTTCTTCTTCCTCCTACATCTACATGGCAATCGTTAAAAAGAAAATAACTCATTGCTAGCAGCTAAAAATACTTCCGTGAAAATATTAAAAATTTCTCCAATGCTTGCATGTAGCCAGGTCAGCGACCACGATCGTATCTCAGATGTGACTCGAAAGACGTCTGAAGGACCTCGCCGAAAAACGCAAAGGCCTCAAAGCAAAAGCAGCCTTAATGACGCCGGTTCTGCAATTTCCGAGGTTTTGTTTTGTCTGAGAACTAGATAATTTGAAAAAATGGCTCTCGCCTCGTTACCGTGGCTTAAGGAGAACATTCGGAATGTAATGCCGTTTTAAGGGCGCCGTAGTTTCTTGTTAAATAACAATTTTATGTACATTCCCTTAATTATTTTATGAAAGACAAGTTTTATGAGAAAGTATACTCATACCCGTAATTTTCTCATTTAAAAGTTTATTAGATTCTACGTTACACCTCTAATATTGTTTAAGATTTTTCTAATATTCTCGATGGTTCCATTAGTCACTTGTAAGTTTATTGACATTGATTAAATCAAAAGGTAATTTTATTGTTTTTACGAATATTTTTAAATGTTACTGTTGTTTTTTAGATAGTGAATATTCATCGAGATATGAATATTATAATTTTTGAGATCCTGTTCGACACGACGCGATGACGACAGCGTTCATTGCTTGAAATTATTTCAAATTATACTTAGAAACAAAATTAAATCCAAACCGTAGGTATTTTTATTTTTTTAAACAAGAAGTAAAACAAAATATGCTTCTACTTCTAGTTTTTGTTTCAAAAACAACAGTTAACGTTCGGATACAGGTTACAAAATAAACATGGTGCAGGAAGAAACGTGATCGGATATTCCGTCACAAGCAGACGGAATGGAGGATGGCGCGGGAGTAGCGGCAAAAATATGGACAACATAGAATTGGAACTTCAACAAAAATATATACAACTCATATATTCATTTAATTATTGCATGTTGGAGTGCATTAAAATTCATTTTATCCATCCATATCTAAAACGGATTTGTAGGAGAATTTATGGATGTGTTCATTGTCTTGACTCCTATCTACTAGTCCACACTCAGATATTTCTATACCACGACTTCTTATTTTAATGGTAGGAAAAATTAACGGAAGACAGACATGAAGGCCTTCCGATATTTTTGATGCCACTGTGACGATCTAAAGAATATGATAATAATATACTGGATAAGTGACCAAATTTTTTTTTTTTTTTTTCTTTGTTTTATTAATGACCAAGCAAACGAATTTTTAAACTTCACCATTAGTAAGTCGTATAAACCATACAAAAATAGAAAATTTTGCGCTGCGTAAAAGAATCTGTTTCGCTGCTGTTTATAGGCTTTTTAGTGTCCAGGTTTCATTCACTTCATCATGGCTGAGTTGTTGCTCTATACACACATGGGCAACAGGATCGAAATACTTCCGATTGGAACGTAAGTTTGCGCTAAAGGGAATAGTTTAATGTCGCGAAATAAGTGTAAAACTATCGAAATCGTTTTTTATTCTGTGACAGAATTTGAAAGTAGGTCTCAGTTCAATCAGGAATCTTCTCATAGACATAGAAAAAAAATCATTCTTTAATAGCTCTATGATTCTTCTATCTGTTTTGACAAGTTTGTACAGCCAACTGCATATTAAGTGCTGCATAGACCTCAATGCGGTGGTAAAAGGAGTGATATTACAATGAATTTAGGTAGGAACTGTTGTAGTGTACCTAAAATAAATAAAGTAGGTAAACTTAAAAATATGTTTTGATTCCCTTCATAATCGTTGGCCTCTACCTATATCACAGATATTGGAATAATATAAGCTTTATATCTATTAACTATTCGGTATTCCCTGAGTGCTATAAACTATTCTGTTGTTCTGTTCTGTTGCCTACTACTCCGCTGTGGCCGAAATCTGAGCTTAGAACATCGAGATTTATGTACTATGGCTTAGAATAATAATAATATTAGATACCTAGTAATTGCTGCCTTGTTCGTGTATTCGTAAAGAGATTATATTATTTTGTATGTGTATTTATATTATATGAGTATAAATTCTATTGAGCATATGATGTGCTATCTGAAATATGTAGATATGTAAGTAATTTTGATAATGGATAATTTTTATTTGGGATCCTTTTATTTCTCATAAGGTTAATAATCATAATATGGTTTGTCATAAGGCCTTTCTCATAATTTTTTTATCATAATATTTTATTTAAATAATGTTTATTGTAATAATATTTGTGTAGGCATAATTATAGATTGTCATACTGAATTTTCTTATAAAATGGTTTATCATAATGGATTTGTCATAATTGTTGTAGTCATAAACATACTTTATTTTTTATTTTGTTGATGGTTTCCTGATTCGAGTCTCAAAATGTGATATTTGATTATACCTATTTCACATTAAGTTGACAAAGACACTAGTATAGGTTAGGGTGCGGCGGGGGTGGCCCTTGGGCCACCCCTAAGCCGCGAACATAAACAACAAATAAACAAAAACTTAACAAATCTTACCTTTTCTCTGAGTACATCCGTACATTATGAGTTCTCTTTTCTCTGTACTTTATGAGTATTACTATTATAATTAAATTATATTATGATTATTTATGTTTATGACAATTTGTATTTATTACAAAACAATTATATTAAAAAAATTATGTGAAAAAAATTATTTTAATTTTAATTTATGTTAATTATGATTATGTGAAAAAACATTATTTCAAACTATATTATAACAAATATTTTTATAAGAATCATTAGAGACCCATATTTTTTTACATTTAGCTTAGAAAAAAATATTTTAAATTAGTATACATACCTATTATGACTGGTAGAGAATGCTGTTGGCATTAAGTCCGCCTTTTATAGATACCATTTTTGGTTTAATAAAGTTTTAAATAAATAAATAAATTATGTATATAGTACTCTGTGGTATTATGAACAATGCTTTTAACTTCATAATGTATTGATTCAACTACAAATTGTCATAAAAGTTAGTACAAATACAGACTACCCAAAAAAGAAACTAAAACGATCAAATTACAAACTATATTTTCCAGAAAATCCTTACTTCGAATACAAATCTAAAGAGAAATACTGAGAAGTATTGAATTTAAAACACCTTCGCCCGTCCGGTGCAATTTAAACAAAACCCTTGTAAGGAAAACTGCATTATTTAAATGCAAAAGAAAACCAGTGAAATATGAAAGGCTCGTTTACCCGACTAAGTTGGAGACATCCACTCTATAACGAGTGTTGTTAGAACTACGGTAAGTGCTACAATGGGATGTTCCATAGATTTAATTATTTTATTTAATCATCAAATGATAATTGTATTCTTTTCTATTGAAAATGTTCGAACGTTTACTAGATTTGTAGTAGAAACTACTACTTCTTCTTCCATTTTAAGAACTGCTCTGAGGTACCGGTGGTGGTGGAATTACTTGGGATCTACTTAGGATCTAAAGATTTTTCTCATGAAAGTAATAATAATAAGTAGGTAGTAATAAGTTTTTAACTATACTAAAATTTGTCATAACTTAAATTTAATTTTTTTCGGCATTTCTTCTCAGCAGTGGTCGTTCCGAAATGCTATTAGTTTGTAGCTTTGAAAAATAATATATTATGATTAAATATTTAGTTATCGACGTGAAAAAGAGCCTTCTTTGAAGGCCAAGTTTCAATAAAAAAATTTGACTTTGACTTTGACTAATCCTTTTCCAGTAGCTGCCCAAAAATCTTGTTAATATAAGTTAGTACATATTTCAGGTAATTTGAAAAAAAATCCTTAATTTGTGCACATTATTGGGCTACAATATTACAGCGGAATATATCCGTGGAACGTCTTTGACCCAGACGGGATCTTACATTGGCTCCCCTATTAAAATTCTTTGGCTAACTCCACAAACTTCGTCTCGAATAACCAGCCATCTAAACTCAAAAATAGGGTAGCCCTACCTTCGTAATTATACGAAATATACGTAGGTAGCTTCGGATAAACGGATTTTCTAAATTTTTCCTTTCAAGTTTCGTAATTATATTTTCAGAGTTGTTAACATAAAGTTTATTTTTCTTTTGACTTGCTGTAAACAGGAAAGGGATATTTTACGAGCTTATAAAATGGAATTGCTTTTGGAGATGCTGTTAAGTAAGTTGTTACTTTTTCGATTGTCCTTGATGAAAATTTCGTTACAAATTATGAAGTCGAAATACTAATAACTTTGTAATAATCTGCCTAAGGCCTTGTTGTTTGGAAAATACCTTTTATAAAACAGAATGGGTTCTATCTAGGTAAGTAGAACAAAATTAGGTAGAGGGATTTTTTTAGCAATTTTCATTTTCTTTTTACCTCCTAAGGGTCCTTTTATCCTTACTGTATAAAAAGATAAAAAATGCGGAGATCAATTTATATTCATAAACATAGTACGTAGGAGAAATTCAGAATTTTAGGGGTGGCACCCTCAGGTAATCGACTGACAAATGTCTAAGATATTTTACCAACTTCATTTCGCAGATAGTGACGTGCACACCCCTTCCTCCCCTCGTATTTGTATGGAAATTTTGATATGCTCCTGTTGTTGCTATTATAACATCTTATATAAATTCTGTAGCAAGTATTTTACAACAATGATTAGTACTAGATTTTATTAATAGGAAAAACTTTTATCTATTGTTGCGTGTATTTACGCAACCGTGTTAAATTTCACATATACTGCACTTACGTCTGTTGATTCGCACATTCATTACACATCATTGTTTGTTTAACTATTATTTTAACGCTTGTTAGTGGTCACTAATCGTCTTCCAAAACAAACACATCTGTTTGTTTACGTAAAGTCAACTCGTCACCTTGGATGTTTGACAGTGACGTTTGGAAATGGTCCCTGTACATAGGTGGTGTGTTGCGATGGACGTGTTGCTAGAATGTTTTTTTATTTACTTATATTCGTAAATAATATAGGTAATTGGTCAAAATTTATAGAATAATAATTTAAGCAAGGATTTTATTAGATTAACTATATTTTTCTTCATCGATATGACTGTCGTCACTTCTATAATTTTGTCTCTGGTCGAGCTCTATGTTTGTCTCTGATTTCGTGTCAACGACACGGGGCTGATGTGAGGTGGAAAAGGAGATAGACCTCGACCAAGATGGTCTTTCTTGGTTCCAAGGCGCCCCAGGGCTGGACGCCTCGCTTTTTTGAGCCCCCATGAGCGGAAAATAAGATGGAGCGGTCAGGTGAGTTCATCTCTCTGACGTTCTGCTAGCCTTTGTATGAATATTGTCGGCGCGATGTTTAATAGCATTCTATATTGTTACAGAACGTGCCGCTCCTAACTCCTACTTCTAAGTGCTAAGCTTAGGTTTTAAGTTGTTAGTTTACGCTTTATTTTTCAATATTCCACGTTCCACGTGTTATACTTTGTTAGTTTACTCGTTTAAATTATTTTTCCCTCGGGCTTGGACCCGTAATTTGATGTCGTAACATGGTTACTTCAAAATAAGTTTCTACTCATATTTTTCTTTCTTTTCATTGTACATACTGGTTACAATGACCCTGATCCTAAGGGTAATCATCTTCTTTGGATAAATAACCCCTATTTATCCCAGTAAAACAATAACACTTCGTGTAAGCAAAGAGGATTGTCGACCACCATTCGATACAAGACCACATGGCCAGATGTCTCCACATCAACAATCCAGGACCCCCAGCTGTTCCTACATTACTGGGAATGACGAGGTGATACAATTTACTCGAAGAAAATAAAGGACCTTAAATGGGATTTACCAAGTAACATCCATTTTATAACTAGAACTTAAACTTTAGAATTTAGTTTAAGGCAGAGACTTTGCCTAATATGATTTGTTCCTAGTTTTATCACATAGAGAGGACGCTCTCAACCTTTGTTAAAAGGTAGGTCTTATAACCAACTTTAAGAATAAGGACATTTTTCTATGTCATGTGTTTTCATAGGTTATGATAATTAGACTTTAGTCTTAATTAGTTTGTTTTAAGAAACATGTAAGAAAAGAAAGGATTTGTTAAAACATTCCTATAGAAAGAATTAGCATTAAGGAATAAGAATATTTAACTACTAAAAAGTGAGTTTACCAAATATGTATATTTTCTTTTTAATATATTTAACTTGATATATAAACAATTAACTTGTTTAATTGATTTTAACTAATAGTTGATGGCGCCCTGGTTTAGAATTGAAACACAACATATATCTGGTCCCTTTCTTCAAATGTAACATTCCACAGAGCGACAAGAACCCATCGACCCACTCCGGAGTCTCCTACATAACGCACCACTGAGCTGGCTGTGCGTTTGTCCACCGGTGGCAGGCCGTGTTTTACACGCCTGTCCTATAGTGGGTAATACTATAGCAGACAAAAGCTTATTTTGGGAGAGATTTTCTGCCTCTTTAAATAATACTAAACCTTTTCGTGCTGTACCGAGGGGCTCGCATCTATGGGAATTTTGGGATTTTGAATAGCCTTTAGTCTTCCTCGTGATAGGCTATCATATGCAAAAATAATTTTTGAAATCGATTGTGTATTTCCAGAGAACTCTTCGTAGTTTTTTAAAGGATTTTGCGCACTCAAGATGCAGTACCATAGTACTCTTATTAAATATAGAAATTAGGTATGATGAGGACTTGAACCTGCGGCCATCAGATCTTTCAACTCCCTTTATAATAGTGTAGATAACCCAGGCGGGAAATGAGGCATGGTTATTTTTGATGCTATATATTTATTTTTGTATTTATTATCATCATCTCGTGTCGAAAAGGCAAAAAATATTTTTTGTATTGAAGGATCTAGACGTCTAAGCACAAGAGAAATCCACCAGCTCCTGTTTGTTTTACATTTTTACTTTATTTTGGTAATGAACACAGGTATACCCCCGGGAAATGAGGTGCGAATATATTTCTGATGCAATATTTATTTTTGCATTTAAGGATTTTATTTATTTAACTTCTTTACGAAAACATTTTCTCTACCAGTCAACTAAGAGGTGATGCAGAGAGAAAAGAAAACATTTTGGGGTTAGTGCAAATGAGCGAGAGAGGAGTCAACCAGTTCCCGTTTGTTTTACATTTTTACTTTATTTTGGTAATGAACACAGGTATACCCCCGGGAAATGAGGTGCGAATATATTTCTGATGCAATATTTATTTTTGCATTTAAGGATTTTATTTATTTAACTTCTTTACGAAAACATTTTCTCTACCAGTCAACCAAGAGATGATGCAGAGAGAAAAGAAAACATTTTGGGATTAGTGCAAATGAGCGAGAGAGGAGTCCACCAACTCCCGTTTGTTTTACATTTTTATTTTATTTTGGTAATGAGAACAGGTATACCCCCGGGAAATGAGGCGCGAATATATTTCTGATGCAACATTTATTTTTGTATTGAAGGATTTTATTTGTTTAATTTGTTTAACTTCTTTACAAAAACATTTTCTCTACCAGTCAACCAAGAGGTGATGCAGAGAGAAAATAAAACATTTTGGGGTTAGTGCAAACGAGCGAGAGAGGAGTCAACCAGTTCCCGTTTGTTTTACATTTTTACTTTATTTTGGTAATGAGCACAGGTATACCCCCGGGAAATGAGGCGCGAATATATTTCTGATGCTGAATTTATTTTCTGATTGTTCACGAGCCGCGGTTCGCGCTCGCGTGTGTTTCGATTTTTATTGCTCTGGGATTTCATATATTTACAAAATATCTATATTATCCACTAGTTTTTGCCCGCGGCTTCACTCGCGTGACTTTCCCACGGGAACAGTGCCTTTCCCCGGGATGAAAGGTACCCTATGTCCTTCGCAGTACTTCTATTTGTATGCGAAATTTCAGTAGATTTATCTACTGAACCAATCTTCGAGCGTGAAGAGGTTACAAACAAACAAACTCACTTTCGCATTTATATTAGTTAGGATTAACTTTTATAATATTAATCATTATTAGATTATACGTGTGTGTGTGTGTGGCCTGTGGTGTGGCCCTAGAATAGCACCAACCCATCTCTTCCCGTGGGTGTCGTAAGAGGCGACTAAGGGATCTTAAACACCGGAGGATGGGCAGCAGCATCTTTCCGCGTACTATGACATCACACTGCGATCGCCAACCCGCCTGCCAAGCGTGGCGATTACGGCAAAACCCCCCTATGGTTGATACACCCACAACACGGCCCCTATTCCCCGGCGGCCCCGCTATCCCGGACTCTGGTAGCGGTCACGGTAACGGCGGGGCAGGGGGTGCTAAGAATCCCCGGCAGATGCCAGGCTACCAACCCCGACGACCCTTGGCCCTGGCAACTTACAACACGTGCACACTGCGGACCGACGAGAAACTCGCTGAACTGGAGGAAGAATTGAGCAGGTTACGATGGGATATTGTAGGATTATGTGAAGTCCGAAGAGAGGGGGAGGACACCATGATCCTCAAATCCGGAAACCTGCTCTATTTCCGGGAGGGCGACCAACTGTCCCAGGGTGGTGTCGGGTTTATCGTCCACAGGTCCCTCGTCAACATCGTGGTCCAGTTCGAGAGTGTTTCGGCGAGGGTAGCGTACCTTGTACTCAGAATCACCAAACGGTATTCGTTGAAGGTAATACAAGTATACGCACCGCCCTCATATCGCTCCGACGACGAGGTAGAGACTATGTATGAGGATATTTCTAGAGCCATACATAGCTCCCAGGCCCACTATACCGTTGTGATGGGGGACTTTAACGCGAAACTGGGCAAACGAAGCGATGATGAGCTGAGAGTGGGGAATTTTGGATATGGAACGAGGAATGCACGTGGTCATCTGCTGGCCGGCTTTATGGAGAAGGAGGGCCTCTTTATGATGAACTCCTTCTTCAAAAAGCCAAAACAGCGAAAGTGGACATGGTTGCATCCTAATGGCGTTACAAAAAATGAGATTGACTTCATCTTGTCGACGAAGATGCACATATTCAATGATGTCTCTGTGATCAATGCCGTAAAAACAGGAAGCGATCACCGATTGGTAAGAGGCATATTGAATCTTAGAATAAAACTCGAAAGGTGTCGACTGATGAAGTCTACGCTCCGACCAGCGCCTATCCAGCTCCAAAACCCCGAGAGCTTTCAGCTCGAGTTGCAGAATCGCTTCGAATGCCTGGGAGACTGCGAAAATCTGGACGATTATAATGACAGGTTTGTGCAAATTGTCCAAACAGCTGGGTCTAAGGCCTTCAAAACCCGCTGTTCAAAAGGAACCAAAAAGATCTCGGACCTCACCAACAAACTCATGGAAGAAAGACGAAACTTGGTTCTGCAGTCCTCTGACGATGCTGCTCAGTATCGACGTCTAAACAGACAGATCTCCAAGTCCCTAACGCGCGATTTACGCCAATTCAATACTGACCGTATTGAAGAGGCGATTAAGCGAAATAAGGGCTCAAAAGTGTTTGCAAGGGATCTGTCTGTTGGTCAAAGCCAACTGACCAAGCTGAAGACTGAGGATGGCAGAATCATTTCGTCGAAGCCAGAGCTGTTGGAAGAGGTTGAGAAGTTCTACGGACAATTATACACCAGCGTACGCGCACCTGTCAGTAATCTGGCCAAAGATCCAAGAGCCAGATTGACCCGACACTACACCGAAGATATCCCGGACGTCAGCCTATACGAGATTAGAATGGCTCTCAAACAGTTAAAAAACAATAAGGCACCGGGTGATGATGGAATCACGGCTGAGCTTCTGAAAGCAGGTGGAACACCGGTATTAAAAGCTCTTCAGAAGCTATTCGATTCCGTCATACTCGAGGGACAAACGCCTACGGCATGGCACAGAAGTGTGGTGGTACTTTTCTTCAAAAAAGGCGACAAAACCTTATTGAAGAATTATAGGCCTATCTCACTTCTGAGCCATGTCTACAAACTGTTTTCGAGAGTCATTACGAATCGTCTCGCTCGCAGGTTCGACGACTTCCAGCCTCCCGAACAAGCCGGTTTCCGAAAAGGCTTTAGTACCGTAGACCACTTACATACGCTGCGGCAGATTATACAGAAGACTGAGGAGTATAATCAGCCCTTATGCTTGGCGTTTGTGGACTACGAGAAAGCCTTCGATTCGATCGAGACCTGGGCTGTGCTACAGTCTCTCCAACGGTGCCAAATTGACTATCGATATATCGAAGCGCTGAAGTGTTTGTACGAAAACGCCACCATGTCGGTCCGTCTCCAGGATCAAGGCTCGAAACCTATCCAGTTGAAGCGAGGGTGAGACAGGGAGACGTTATATCTCCGAAACTGTTCACCGCCGCCCTGGAAGATGTCTTTAAGCTTCTGGACTGGAGCGGACTCGGTATCAATATCAACGGCGAGTACCTCACTCACCTTCGATTCGCTGACGATATCGTAGTCATGGCTGAGACCTTGGAAGACCTAGGCACAATGCTCGATGGCCTCTGTAGAGCCTCTCAACAAGTGGGTCTAAAAATGAACATGGATAAGACGAAAATCATGTCTAATATCCGTGTCGCACCCACTCCTCTAAAGGTTGGAGACTCTACACTCGAAGTTGTTGACAATTACGTATACCTGGGACAAACAGTTCAGTTAGGTAAGTCCAACTTCGAGAAAGAGGTCAACCGTCGAATCCAACTCGGCTGGGCAGCGTTCGGGAAGCTTCGCGATATCTTTTCGTCCAAAATACCGCAGTGTCTCAAGACTAAGGTCTTTGACCAGTGTGTGTTGCCAGTGATGACATACGGAACAGAGACGTGGTCGCTTACTATGGGCCTCATAAGAAGGCTCAAGGTCACCCAAAGGGCGATGGAGCGCGCTATGCTCGGAGTTTCCCTGCGTGATCGAATCAGAAATGAGGAGATCCGTAGGAGAACTAAAGTAACCGATATAGCCCGCAGAATCGCCAAACTTAAGTGGCAGTGGGCGGGGCACATAGCTCGCAGAACAGATAGCCGTTGGGGCAGAAAAGTTCTCGAGTGGCGACCACGAACCGGAAAACGTAGTGTTGGCAGGCCTCCCACTCGGTGGACCGACGACCTGGTGAAGGTCGCGGGTTGCGCATGGATGCGGGCAGCGCAGGACCGGTCGTTGTGGAAATCCTTGGGGGAGGCCTTTGTCCAGCAGTGGACGTCTTTCGGCTGAGAGAAAGAAAGATTATACGTATCTTCTTCTTCTTCTTCTCTCAGCCGAAAGACGTCCACTGCTGGACAAAGGCCTCCCCCAAGGATTTCCACAACGACCGGTCCCGCGCTGCCGTATTATACGTATACAACATAATAAATGAAATCAGATCAAAAGTATATCAGATAAGACTAAAATTTTCCAAATTCACATATAGGTACTAATTACTTTTAATACTAGGGTCGTTATATACGTCGGCGATCAATAAAAAAAAAAAAAAAATGAAGTTTGAAAAAGAGCAAATTTTTTTTAAAATTTCAAAATATAGTTTTAAAGCATTTATTTAGATATGATTCAAATTATAATAACTGTAATATTTTCTTGTTTGTTTGCTACATAGAAAATCGATTTAATCCTAACTAATATTATAAATATGAAAGTGTGTTTGTTTGTTACCTCTTCACGCTTTATCTACTGAATCAATCTTCCTGAAATTTTGCATACATATAGCTGGAAGTATGGAGAAGGACATAGGTACCTATCATCGCAAGAAAAAGTACTGTTCCCGTGGGAAATTCACGCGGGCGAAGCCGCAGGCGAGAGCTAGTAATCGATAAAATTTAAAAACTAGAAAAAAAATAATGACTAATACAAAAATCCAAACAAGAGCCACGAAAACAAAAAAGCCATTTTCCACTCCGCCAAAAGTGACCGTCAAATAGCTCCAGTTCATCAAGAACCCCTATATCCGACTCGGAACCTGCGTGGAATTTTTATCAAAACCATTTCCACCCTAACAAAAAGGTGCGAAATTAGGAGAAGAATTAGCCCCCTACGATCGTGTCCAGAATCCGCGATGCAGGGTGCAAGACAAAGCCACCCTTTACAGAAATAAATTATTCTCTATTGATTTATATTCCGAAATGGTATTTCTTCATTTGGCCTTGTAATAGCTTGGTGATTTTGAATCTTGTTTCTGAGAAGTAAGGTTTGGATTTTTGAACTGTAACTTGAAAGGAATTTTCAATTTGCTGTTGATTAGAACGTTATAGCAGCAAAATTATGTAGCAATTTGAGTCATAGTCGGATTTTTAATAAAATATATTGCTTATATTTTTATGTAGTTAAATTCTATACAGCAACAAAATACCTCAGTGAATTTGTATTCTGTGGTAGAAGTAATTTAACCCCTATCAATACAGACTTTTAGACAAATGTTTAGCAAGCTTTAAAAGAAAAGAAAAACAAATTGTCCAAACTATCAAACAAATATTAATAATACCGCAAAAATAAAAATATTTGAGCTTGTTTCGTGGAACATGCAGAATCCCTAATAAGAGGGGCTTACGACGTATAACATCTGAGGCTCACTGCAAACACTCGGAGCAAGAGGACGGGAGAAACATGTTTTTGTTTCCAGATTGGGGAAAAAATAAAGACGCCATACTGCTATACCTCATGCCGGCAAGTGGGACGTTTGTTTTTTATAGAAAGAAATCAATTCATAGCATACAATAAAGTTGCTTTCCGCATCTGTGCGCTCTTTTAAACTATGCATCTGATTTTGATGCGGTTTTACTATTGTTTAGATATATTTCTTCCGTGTGAAGCCTAATGGGAAGTTTGCGAAGAATTATATATAGAATGTATCGTCAAATTTGATACTAGCTCAATCCATATCATTTTCCCTTAAAATAATTGATTTACAGTAGAGTTTACATTAATACTTCCTTATAAAATAAAAGTGATGATTTATGTTTTTGTTTGAAAGTAGTTAATTAGCTACCTCCTGCGGCTAAAATTATGATAATTTGATAACTATGAAACAAGCAGGCAATAGTCTTGTAGCGACATGGAAATATTTGCTAATAAGTATTTTAAATAATAATTAATCCTTGGGAAAGGCCTTTGTCCAGCAGTAGACGTCTTTCGGCTGAGAGAGAGAAGTATTTTAAATAAAATTATTTAAAAAATGTCACGATTGCTAAGATTTTGAAAGTAGCTCAGTCTTATTGTATTTTCCTGGTTTACCAACATTTTTTCTCATATATTTTCATAAGATATTCTGCGCTCGGATGCCTGCCGGCGATGCAATATGTTGTAATCATCCCTTCGTAGTTATCTGAAGGGCGGTGTCCCGAATAACTTATTTATTCATAGAGAATTTTCAAAATCTCAAATGAATATTGAACTGGGTATTATCTCTCAAGCTTACATAGTAATCGTTTTAAAATTCTGTACATATATATAAACACTGATAAATCTAAGGACGTGTTCAAAAGATAACTCTAGTAATAGTACAAATATCTGACAAAAATAAATACGAGTATAAACATTTTTCGTTAGAAAATTGTTTCTTTGTTTGCTTCTTTACTTTATCAAATGTTTTTTTATTAGAATATTTAGAAAAGAACTAGATAAGTTAAATATTAAGCATAAATCTCTTTTTCATTTAAATTTAAAGTTTCGATTCTAGCTGAACTAATTTGCCTCGGCTCAATATAAAAATCTCAGGTTGAATCGCTATGAAAAACATTCATAAGAAAAGGCTAAAGGATCTCTTTCACAGGCACCGGTACAGTCGGCTTCGGAAAATCTAAGCGAGAAAATTATTATGACCACAATTTGCTTATGTCATGAACCAAAGAAATTGGTCATGATGTAGGTATACTTTTTTCATAAGACGTTTTGACTTACAATTACGAATTACTTTTGTATATACTCGAACCTATACTACTCGTAGCATACTCTGCTTGCATGCAGTAAGAAAAAAGTTTAAACTAACACCCTAAAATTTGTATCGCATTGTGGTCAGTAATAACTTATTTCCGTATTTATTTATGGTTTTATTTGTCATCATACTTCTTTTACGTGTCATTTGGCATTATATTTAATATGTTTCAATATGTCTTTTTCTTCTTCTTCTCTCAGCCGAAAGACGTCCACTGCTGGACAAAGGCCTCCCCCAAGGATTTCCACAACGACCGGTCCTGCGCTGCCCGCATTCATGCACGTCCCGTGACCTTCAGGGTCCAGGTCGTCGGTCCACCGAGTGGGAGGCCGGCCAACACTACGTTTTCCGGTTCGTGTTCGCCACTCGAGAACTTTTCTGCCCCAACGGCTATCTGTTCTACGAGCTATGTGCCCCGCCCACTGCCACTTAAGTTTGGCGATTCTGAGGGCTATGTCGGTTACTTTAGTTCTCCTACGGATCTCCTCATTTCTGATTCGATCACGCAGGGAAACTCCGAGCATAGCGCGCTCCATCGCCCTTTGGGTGACCTTGAGCCTTCTTATGAGGCCCATAGTAAGCGACCACGTCTCTGTTCGGTACGTCATTACTGGCAACACACACTGGTCAAAGACCTTGGACGTTTCAATATGTACTCAGAATTAACTAAAAAATACTCTTAAACAAAAATTCGATATAAAGATACAATAATGTTTTACTGAGTGTACTAAATACCGGTAAGTTTCAAGTAACTAGTACAAAGGCAAGAGCTAGTTAGCCCTGCCCGGAACTTCTATTAAGGTGAGCGTAAGAAAAATAAGATATTAACTTTTCTTCATTTAAACTTTATATCTCGCTGTATTCGAGAGAAAAATGCAGTTCGATCCTTGACTTTTCTTAAAGAACTTCAATATTTATTGCGAGCGCAAAATAATATGAATACACCTGTATTCAGACCCGAGAAGTTGAGAAAGTATTAGTGTTTCTAGTATTTAAAAAAAACATAAAGTATGGGACTTTCTTTATGAATAGATCGCAAAATGGATCATGGAATTTCAGATTCTTTATTATTGCTTCGAAACTTCTAAAATAAAAAAAATGTATCAACAAATCAAACAAAAAATGTGACTATAAATTCGCGTTACACTCGCGTCCACTCGTTTTACAGCACAATCAGTCATAACCGGTATCCATATATTCGGGGAAAATCGGGAATATTTTACGTCCGGTCAGGTGTCGCGCTCCTCAGGGAAATCTAACTTTCCCGGAGGCGCAGAAACCAATCGATTCTATTCAAATTTATGACAGAGAGGAACGGTTTGCTTTGGATTTATATAGAGATGTTAAAATGGGTCTAGTATTTTTTATTATGGGGTATCTTACTTCTGATTTTTTGACTTAAAAACATTTTATTTAGTAAGCTGTGCTAATGTAACAAAGGAGGAGGCTTTTGCCCAACAGTGGGACACAAATAGCTAGGGAAAAAAAACCATGTAACAAATTTTTTGAAATGAACTATGCCCCATATACATGCTATATGCATGGCATCGTTGACATTACCTACTAATTTTGAAATGCATAGTACATATTTGGTTGTAGCATAGGGTTAATTATTCTGGGTTGTAGACTGTTAAGACGATTAATAACGCCACCCAATACACTTGAACTTATAACCTATTGTGTTATCTTCATTTGGTATTATCAACTCTATATTTCCATTCAACATTCACCCTATCAATAGCTGTCTGCAACTGGCATTGCGACGAGTCTTCGCGAAATTTGCGCCTTATTTTATTGCCTCCTGCCCGAGATTAAACTTGCCTACTTTTTCAAACCACTCGATATGATAGAACATAGGAGATATCAGAATAGAGCTTGATTTATTGACTTCAAAATTTTTCTTGTACACAGAATCTTGCTTACTTTTCAATCTTTTAGATGTGATCAGGATATTTTAAGGCAGATATTTAGGTATTGATTTCAAAATCTAGCATATTCCTTCTCTATGGGTACTTGTAAGTCTGACCAAAAAAGAAGTATAGATTTCTTGGTTTACGTCTGAACTACTTTTTGGTTGTACTTACTCCTTACTTCTAAGTGATATATAAGATTTAGTCCATTCGTATAAATAGGTATATAACATGGTTGTAAAAACAAAAATTGTCCTTTCGTCTACATTTTTTTGATTTTAACAACGGTCTGTCGCTTTATCTGGTTTAACAGCACCTTTTCCAGCTTTACATAGTCGGATAAAATTACATCTTAAATTTCATTCACTGCAATAAAATATACGAAGCGCGAATTCCTCTGAAAAGTGACGTCATTGACGAGATGAGACGACATTTGAGAAAGAGATGCTCGATTTGATGTTCGCAGTTTTTATTTTACTTTTTATTGGCATCGTAAATAAAATGCTGCTGATTCTATAGGGACGGTTCTTAACTCTAAATAAATAAATAATTCTTTATTTGCATAAAACATTGTAAAGAAAGTCTTACAAATAAAAAAGTACACATGTTTTACCACATAGATGGCATGCAAATAGGAGATACAATCTATCGCAATTCTACAATAGAGAGCTAAGGCGTCTCTATAAAATCAAGGAATAAAATTATAATTAATCATATTTTCTTGATTATAAGTTAATCCTTGGCGGTTTCAAAATTCTACGCTGGTTCAAACAGCACCGTTCTTCAAGTTTGGCAACGGAAAAAATCACTGTTAGTAAAATTAGAAATTAAAAATCTTTGCTGTGAATATAAAAAAGGATAAATGAAAAATATGTTTTGTTTTTAACGCAACTTTCTCAGAATCGAATAAACCTATTTTTATAAAGTATATTTATTATTTATGGAAATAAAATGTATACAAAAGCTACTAATAATAAGTATAATATTTAATTACTTTAAGTAAGTAAGTATATTTTATTGGTAAAATTTTAAATAAAAGAAGTTCATTCACCCAAGATCGGCTAAAGTTTTGTTCTTAGCCACAAAGGCGATTTGAAATGAAAATTAAACAGAAGCCAGGCTAATCGACTTTTTATTTGTTCTAAAATAGATGAAGTCGGAATACTGTTTTAATATAAATATTAATTTTACAATTGTTTTTTTTTTAATTCCTTTTGACTTGATCATGAACAAAGAATTGTCTAGGTGAAGCTTGTGAAAAATTTTGTGTAGGTAAATTATTACTTCTTGAAATCGCTTGAAATCTGGAAGACACTCATTAGCCTATTAGATAAATTATTAAGCCGTGGTAAATTTCCTGCCCGTGGTAAATTTAGCCTGGGTTACACAATATACTTACGTAATAAATTTACAGATAGCTCATTTTACAAAAGTTCTCATAATATCGGTAAAAACATAAACCGTTCAACTCATTATCATCCTCGTCGGGTTAAAAGGGTATTTCGAAAAGGATATTATTCTCCACGTTATGCAAAAGAATATATTTTATGGAAACTATCATAAAACCTTACCTTCCTCAGTCGAGAAAACTTAGGCGTCTATCAACAAATTTCCATTTTAACGGATTAAAGCTCCTTCTTGAAAGCCCTATTTATAATAACGACTATAACTCGTATAAAGCGACTTAATATTATGTTTTTTTCTTAGGTACGTACATACCTAATGTTTTATGCTGTAACATGCATTTATTTGCCTACCTTAACAAATCATTATTAGCAATTTTAATGTCCCCCACTGCTGGGGCACTGGCCTTCCAAAGAGGATGGACTAGGCTATGACCCACCAACTTTTAACAACTGCGAAAACAGCCGGCAATAATGGCATAACGTGCTGAAGCACGGAGAAGCTCAAGATAATACATTTTTGGTCACCCATCCTGTGACCGACCATTATGAAAGTTGCTTGACCGCCGCTATCGCAGGCCGAATACGAACCACTGCGATGACGAACTACGCTATGCATTTATTTATCTGATCCGCAGATTAATAAAAGCATAGCGGACTATATTTCTGGCCAGTTACACTAATTTCCAAATTCAAAATAGCTAACCTAAAAATGTTGTTCAACATTTTTCAGCCAGTGTTGGATAAAAACATTTCGTTTTTACCCGGAAAAATGAATTGCCTCAACTTTCCTCGTCCATTTTTTAAAGTTTTGATCGAGATGCGCCGTGAAATTGGCGTTTGAACCGAGAAATCTTTTTAACTAAATATATGAGAAAAAGTTCCTTTAAGCCCGGAGGAAGGTATTTTTGTTATGAGACCAAAAAGTGGAGAACGACCTACTTTACAAAATTCAAGACTGGAATATCAGAAAATGATTATTTATGTAGGTAATTCATTCACAAAATATTTCTTTATGCTAAATTCCAGTTCATGAGCTAAACCCGTGTCATAAGGTCATATAGACCAATTTTTATTTAAAAAAAAAATTAAAGTGAACACAGATGTAGAGAGCATCGAAATACAACTATTAGTACATAATATCTCGATGGTAGAGAGTAAACTGATTCGTCTCATATGCTAACACTTGTCATAGTAACGGAGCGCCAGGAAACAAATACTATCTTAAAAATTTAGACAAACAACCTATCAATTCAACCTCTATTCCCCGGCAATAAGAACTAAATTGCAATTTATGCAGGTAGTATAACGCTCTTTTCACATTGTCGCTATAATGTTAGAAGTTATTCAAGTATCTCCAAAGTAACTTGGCTAAGTTGAGGTGGGCTCCAAACTACAATATACAGGACGATGCGACCTGGCCGGAGTTCTAAGGCGAACAAGTAATTATACAGCACTTAATTAAAATCTATGTAGGTAGACCTACTTATGAGACAAAATGTCTCCTTCACACTGACCGACTGAAAAATCTAAGTTTTCTTATTTTTTTTCTGATTATTTTTTCTACAAATGAAAAACGATTTTTCTTAGACAGTTAATATAATAGGTAAAAAATTACAAAGTATTTCTATAGTCGCTAAAATGGTCTACAATATTGGCTCAATAATAAAAACGGGCAAGTTTTGTGACGGACCTTATAATACTTAAAGGTAGCTTTCCACGGTGCGCGTCGCCCGGCCGGACACGTCGATTGCCATTTTATCATTTTCAATGTCAAAAAAGTTTAGTTAAGCTTATGTAGTAAGATATAAAAAAATGGCATTAAAAATCATTTATTGTCGTAAAGTGAAAACCAACCTTCCACTTTAAGCTGGCCGAGTCCAGCTCGTATAAACTTCACGATGAACTCAAAGTAACGGACTTCCATAATTCCTTTGAAGTGGTCTCTTTGAGAAAAATAATGAATTTTACGCACACCTGCCTGAGGGTTGAAGTTCTGAAGCGTATCATGAAATAAAAACATTTACCAGTATTACTTTGTCCACGAAGTGTGAAGATACAAGAATAACATTTTTAGACATGAGTGAACGATTCAGACTTGCCATTTGAAACGACATAAACCCTGGATATAATGTTCAAATAGCAATTTTTTTAATGGAAGAGCGTAATATTAGATTGTGTTTGAACAGTGATTCATTAATAACCAATTTTGATCTAACATAACATTCGAACAAAATCTAGATCTGTCAAAAACTTTTTTTTAATTAACCTATGTTGTCCCACTGCTGGGCAAAGGTCTCCCCCACTTGCTTTCGCCTATCCCTGTCCATATATCCCTGTCAACGTTCGCCCAATCCTGCTGGAAAGCGTCAAGGTCGTCACGCCATCTTTTCCTAAACGAAAAACTATATGCCATATGGCATTACGTCCCCATTTGTACATTATTTTTAAAATTTTGTGCAATAAAGTTTTAAACAAATAAATAAATAAAAAACTAAAAAAATAAAAATGATAATATTGTTCAAAATTATTTACTTTACCTTTAATGCAGGGCTTAAAAAAGTTGCAAAACATTTTCTCATAAGCGCATTTGAACTAATACCTCGTAAACCGCTTACAGTCCCTTCCAAAGTACCCACGCAAAATATTCATACACGAGTACTAAAAAAAATTCACAATCAGTGGAAACCAGAGTTGGGGAAAAGTCCAGTCAAAAGTAGCCTTTTTCAAAGAGTCTACTTTTAGTCCAATAAAAAAATAGGGCCGTAATAGAAATTAATGAAAATGCCCAGGCTTGTTCGTTTCTGTGAAACTGTCCCCGGGGCATATTGCGGGTTTTCATTAAATGGCAGGAATGTCCAAAAAATGCTTAGCCCCGGGTCACGTATAAGGAATGTTGTCCCACAGAAATTAGTTCATAAAATAAATTCCAACCGCAACGACAGTCTGGGTGGAGCTGATTATTTTTTATGTTCGGCAACGTGATGTTTTATCTTTAGACAGGCCATTTTATCTATTATTATTTTGACCATTATAGCTTTAAATATAGGTATGCTTGGAATTTATTAGTTAATTGAATTGACAATTTGAGAACATGTGTGCGAATGCTGTATTTTCCAGTTTCCTGAAGCTCTACATAAATTTGGTTAATTCGTATAAATCGTAAATTAGTGGTAGGACTATATACGATGACTACGGTTAAGTTGCGAATTAAACGCGTAGGTCAATTATTACTTTATCACTATTTAGTAGGTATTTAAAATTAAACATCGCTCGATTTATATTTCAAAAGTCACAATTCTTTGACAAAAAAATTAAAATAAATTTATTTGTCAGTAACTATATTTTTTTTTGTCACAATTTTAACACATCTTTTCATGAAAATATCATTGTTTGCTCCCAGTTTGTTATACCTGTATGAAACGTGAGTGAAATAGGTTTCGACTTTTTGCTTCGTGTCTCTTTATTTTTGCCCTCTACCTAGTTATTGATATTTTATTATACAGTTTAATATTCGACTACGGAATTGCACTAAATTACTTTGATAGAACCTCTAGTTTCAGTAAGTTTTGGTTACAAACTGTTCTTGCAATGACCTACATTTCATGGTAAAAGTAAAATTGTATACAAATGTAAATCTGATGACATACCTATCCTGCACTTACTGTATTCTTATGATAGCTATCTGATGAACGAATAAATGTAGCCCAAACGTGGTTCATATAAAAAAAATCACAATACGTCTCACTAAAATTTTACATCAAAATTTTATTTCAAAAAATTCTTGTTTATAATTTCTTATATCAGTCCAATTATTACATTTACGAAAAATAACTAATATATCATGTAGCAATTTTGACAAGGAATTTAATAAAATAGGTCCTCCGAGATCACATTAGCCGATTCAGCGCGTCCTTTTTATTGCGTTTCAATATAAAACCACGTGCGGGGTCGGCTCGGCCCCGTATTACGGGAATAACAGGGACACTTACGAAAATTGCTTACACAGAAAACTAATATCAGTGTTTGCCAGCCGCTCGCGATTGCTGTGCCGCAAGTCATAAGCGGGAGCGGCAAAAATAATGGGAGAGGCAGGCGTTCACAACCTCGGTCGAAGAAAAAATAATGGGAGAGGCAGGAGTTCACAACCTCGGTCGAAGAAAAAATAATGGGAGAGGCAGGCGTTTACAACCTCGGTCGAAGAAAAAATAATGGGAGAGGCAGGCGTTCACAATCTCGGTCAAAGAAAAAATAATGGGAGAGGCAGGCGTTCACAATCTCGGTCAAAGAAAAAATAATGGGAGAGGCAGGCGTTCACAATCTCGGTCAAAGAAAAAATAATGGGAGAGGCAGGCGTTCACAATCTCAGTCAAAGAAAAAATAATGGGAGAGGCAGGCGTTCACAATCTCGGTCAAAGAAAAATAATGGGAGAGGCAGGCGTTCACAATCTCGGTCAAAGAAAAAATAATGGGAGAGGCAGGCGTTCACAATCTCGGTCAAAGAAAAAATAATGGGAGAGGCAGGCGTTCACAATCTCGGTCAAAGAAAAAATAATGAGAGAGGCAGGCGTTCACAATCTCAGTCAAAGAAAAAATAATGGGAGAGGCAGGCGTTCACAATCTCGGTCAAAGAAAAAATAATGGGAGAGGCAGGCGTTCACAATCTCGGTCAAAGAAAAAGTAATGGGAGAGGCAGGCGTTCACAACCTCGGTCAAAGAAAAAATACACTACGCCTCGGTTGCTATGATTTCATGCATCGCATTCTTTTTTTGTCTGGATTCATATAGCACTAATATGATAAAATTCCTCGTAAAGCAACTGATATGACATTATAAACAAACTTATGTATTAAATCGATTTTGATTGTTCACAGTTTTATCCTTTGTGGGTAAATTATGTAATATGTATGTGTGATGTACATACGTTTTATTTATCAAATAAGGTATGGTTACCTTAAGAGATAACGAGTGTGGAATTCATGTAATACGAAAATTAAAATAGCTATCTATTGAGCAACAAAACATAAGCAAATATTAAATTTACACATCCATTCAAAAGGGTCTGTACCCATTGGTGACGACCTCCGTGGCCTAACGGTTATCACGCCAGACTGCCACACCGGAGGTCCCGGGTTCGATCCCCGGTCAGGTCAAGATGGAAAATGATCTTTTTCAGATTGGCCTGGGTCTTGGATGTTTATCTATATAATTATGTATTTGTCATAAAATATAGTATCGTTGAGTTAGTATCCCATAACACAAGTCCCGAACTTACTTTGGGGCTAGCTCAATCTGTGTGATTTGTCCGTAAAAAAAAAAAAAAAATTGGTCCCCTGACATTCGCACCCTCAAATTTTTGAGGTTTCCACTCATCCCCTGAATATCTGAGATTCCAATAGGTAGTCTATTTTTTTTGTAAACAAACTTCATTCTCTTTTAACTTATCTCCCCGGCTCTAGAATGAGACCGCTTACCTTATTGTGTTGGACTGCCAGATAGGCGCATTTGGATTTGCCATTCTTGACGACACTTCCATTGTTTCTATGTATATAGTTGTGTAACTATATACAGTGTAATCCTATCTCTAAACACAGAGCAACTTGCGGAAGGAGATGGGGAAACTTAGCTTTTGGGCCATATTAGTTGTGAGAAATAAACGAACACGCGTCATATTGTTGACTATTCTAAAAAATTGTTATGCAAAAATGTCTATAGATGAAAAGTGGGTTATGTTGCAAAACATAAACTACGTATTTATTTATTTTGAAACTTAATTTTTATCTTAGGTTATAAGGGTAAGGATGCCGCTTATGAAGAGAAACAAAAAATATGGGATAGTTTAATTAAGCTGCTTACATCACATCTTCGGCTTACATATAATTTTTATTACTTCACAATTTATTAAAATTAAAATAACTGAAATGAATGACAGTTTTTCAGTAAATGTCAGCTATATATCTTTTCTACAGATTTTGAAATTCTCTGACAAAAAGCTTACTCTTACAAGCCAACTTTCAACATTCATAATAAATTTATCGTATATAATCCGAGCTGGAGTAACATACTTACTTAATGTACATGCACATCGCAACTGGTGATATTCTGAAGATCATGTAGAATTCCCGCTAAAGGTAAGGCACATGAGTCAACCCAAAAAAACCCTTTGTCGAAATTGAAAAAAAATTGGACCCCATGGTAAAAAAGATAGCTAGTACAAAATGATTTGGCATACATTCATACGTACATCACGTCCGAACTCAAAATGCATTTGCATTTTTCCAGAACATTCAGCGGATTATATTAAATAATGTGTTAGTACAAAGAATTAACTTGGTCGCGAGAATCTGAAAAAGTATTAGCACCACGGTTATTTCAGCGTTTTTAGGGTTCTGTACCCAAAGCGCAATAAACAGAACCCTGTTAATGTGTCTGTCTGAAAGAGGGCACGGCACTAGCACGGAAATATTTTGCATGGCGGCCTGAATTTTCACAGAATGTTGTTTAAAAAATATAATAACGTAGGTACCTAGTTAGGTCTCAAAGTTTTCGAGTCAAATAAGAAATCTTAAAAAATCCGATTTTTTTTTAGTATTACGATACGAACTTATATATAATGTGCATGTGATGTAGTTTCCATGTCTAGGGATCTAATGACAAAGTTAAGTTTCTCTTTATACGAGTATTAGTGCCTGTAAACTTTTCTAAGGCACCCGTTACACTAGACAAACTCGCACTTGGCCGGTTTTTATTTTGCTATTTCGCTGCAATGTATTGTTAGAGCAGAGTTACCGTCTTTTATTATTTTGTGTCGTCATTTGCAGCGGTTTGGATTTACTGAGCTAATGAGTTGCATTTTATTTTGTTTATCCTGATTTAAGTGAGATTTTGCCTGTCGAATAAATAAATTAATAGTAAAAAAACTTTTTTTAAAAAGCTTTTATTGTTACTCTCAACAAACCCTTTCATTTGATTCCCATATTGTAGAAAAGCATTATAAATAACTATTCCGCCATCTTGGATGGTCCGCCATATTGGATTTAGAATGACGTCACATACCATATCATGCATTGTCAACCATACTAAACGTATGTTCTAAATTTCAGCTCAATCGGTTGAAGATATCTACTTCAAAATTGAGTTCTAAGATTCCACCCGAACGAATATACTTACATACATTCCGAGTTAAATAAAAGCTTTTAAAATAGATCTAGGGTCTTCAAAACATAGTTTTCAGTAATGTAAAATCACTGAAAGTAGGTAGACAAGGAGATAAAGTTAAATTGAACTTGCAACTTGAGGTGAAGAAAGAGTAATAAAATTTACCAAGCCCACTTATTTTTATTTTAGCAGTTCGTCAGCTATATGGCTATAGCTGACGAACTGCTAAACTATAATAGACTATAAAATAATATTATGCCTTTCTATGCTGATACAGTTCCGGTTGTTGTGTAAGGTTAATAAGAGTATCTCTCATTTCAATGTGCCTCTTAGGCCTCCTTTAACAACTTCCAAAGCTACTAGGCAATATCAGAATCATCGAGATATAAATAAGACTATAGTCTTGCCTATATTTATCTATAGTCATGTCTTCTCGATAGTCGAGCAGTGAAGCGGCATGTGGGACTTTGACCCACTAAAAACACCCCGGTGCCTCTACTTGCCAATACTGAAGAGGTGGGAACGGTGGAGTTGCCACCAATCTACAGTCACGGCATACCTACCTATACTGATACATGCAGTACCTAGTAACTATGGTTGTTTTACGGTATTAGCGAACTTTAAATGGACGTGACAGAATTGAAGTCCAACCCCGTTTATCACATTCAAAACTTGCAGAAAACTGATTCCAAAACTCAATCAGTCCACTACGGATAGTTGTCAACACACATTACAACTTCGGCTATTACTCTGGTTCGATTCCCGAAATCTAACTAATTTGAAATCGGAGGCGAAGTGAGGGGATGAAGTTTAACCCTCAAACTTTTTAAATTTCTAACGAAGCGTTAAGTTAGCTTAATGAAGCAAAGAAACCTCTTTGTCGTCAGATGACGTAGCCGTTTTAAGTTTCATTAGTTAAGGGGTGGAAATGTTGACGTTTTGATAAGTTAAAAAGTCAAGAGACTTGTAAAATATTAAGTACTTTGTCTCCTTAATTTAATGGTCGTTATATTTAGGATTGTCTAAAACTTTTACAAATTTATTTAGATTTTATATTAAATATTTTTCAGGAATTAATTAACATTCCTGAAAAATATTATTAATTTAATTAATGATAAAATTAACTTTACAAAATATGCACAGATGAGCAGATTTGACTGTCTAGACTAGACGCATCTGATTTTTAAAAAAACGGCCAAGTGCGAGTCAACCTTGCGCACTGAGGGTTCCGTACACGCAAAGCATCTAACATTTTAGCTCTAACTAAAAGACCAACTAGTTTCAAAAACAAACTTAATTTTGCAGTTCGACCCCTAAGATTCATACTGAATCCAGGGCAAAAATAAGTTTGTAGAACTATTTTAAGACTTCCAATGACATATTTACAATTTTAAGATTTATTCCTGTATAAGTACTGTTAGACCTTGCTTTTTGCCAAATTTTTATAATTTTAGGTCAACGGGAAGTACCCCATAGGTTTTGATTGCTGCCTGAAATCGCAAAATATGCCAAAAATCGCAACAAACGCGTCAACGTATAATTTTGATTATTTTTTTGCTGAAAGAAACCATGGATCCGAGTATTCAATATTAATTTCAACTTGATACCTTTAAGCATTCCTGAGAAAAAAAAATTGACAAACAGACAGACAACAAAGTGATCTTATAAGGGTTCCGTTTTTACCTTTTGATATACGGAACCCTAAAAAACAAGTTGCAGAGTAGATAGTATCATTAAAGCATTAGTTTGAAAGAAATAAATAAAGAGGAACCAAAAAAAAGTAACGAATCTTTTTTCCAAAGAATATTATTAGAAAATAAACAGGAATGAAAGTCTTGTATAAGAGATGCTGTGAATATTATATTAGACTCCTTTTCACCAAGTAAGCAGAACGTTATGCTAGTCAAAATATAAAATGTAGATTGTTTTATTCCCTAGGCATCCTTTTGTGTCGGCATTGTTACTAAACACACAGGTGAGGTCGGGTTATTAAGAAAACAACGTATACTTTGCGACACGGGTAAAAGTTACAAAAGAAAAATGTGTTTTAAGAATTCAGTATTGCTTTTGCGAAATGAAGTGTACAGTTGACTATTTATAATAGCTTAAGTCTAAAAAGAAGCAAGCTACAAAGGTTTTATGTCATATTTACGCTAAGCCTCTTTAGCCATACATTAGGACTTTGATTAAATTTAATAATTGCTTACTGTGCTTACACCTACGTACACAAATTTTTGCAAGCACCCTTTATAAATGCCTTTAATACCTAGACTTACGGCCATTACTACCACAACCTACTATTGTTAGATAAACTTATCTATAGCATTACTTCCAGGTTCATTATTTTGTCTTGACTGATGCGTTTGATTTTAATCTGAGCTTAAAGCTTTTTTTAATGCTACAAAGGGTATGGATACCTATTTCTTTTAATATTTATATGTATAAAAAAAGTAATTACAAATTAATTAGATATAAACACGATAAAGTTCAGAAAGTCTCTGGTAGCACAGCTTGTGTTAAACAATTTTGCGATTAAATTTGAAGCGTTCATAAGATGGTTAAAATTACATTTTCCCAAACAGCGGTCAGCAAAATTCTCAGCTGATAGTACCAAGGCAGAGACTACAACGCAAGAGCTCGGGACAAAGGCTGGGATGGAGGAGCTTATTGCAAATTCCGGGGTGCACCTTGCTATTAGTGTAGCTACTTGTAGCATACGTTGGATCTCTGCAAAATACTTCTCCAATGTTATTAAGCGTTGCTTTGTTATTTGAAATTACCTATAAAAAAAATCGGATGTAGAAAATAAATGATAAATGAAAAAAATGTTAAATATATACCTAATATTTAAATACGTTCTTAATTAATACTGATCTTTTTGTATTCATATGCTTGCAATAATATGATTATACTTGATAGCTTATACACAAGCTAAAAGCTTTAAAACTACCGAAAGGATGTTTCATGCAGTTAACCAATAGTTATACCAATCTATTATTTCTCATAGCTGAGGGTCGTGGTCATTGCGTGGAATGAAACACACGCAACAGTTATACCTTCTTCACTTTACACCTAATAAATCATCATACAACTAGAGCGCTGGTTTTCTTACAATATTTTCCATCACTAACGTCTACTGACAGGCGTTAAAAATGATGAGTGATCTATTTATAAAAAATATGCTATCGACAGTTCAATTCAGCAGATATATAACTGTCGAGTCACTCTTGATTTGTCCATGTCATCGCATTGTACTCTGAAAATATTGCGAGAAATAGCATGTTGGGAATAAAAATAAACTAGGTTTATTTCCTTGCTAGAAACTGTAGGAGATAAAGCAAAAGTTTGTACGTTTTGTGCCATTAAACACTTCTTCTTTTATTTCTTCATTAAATTTATGATTGTTTCATGTCGTGCTTGCAAAACACTTGGATTTGTATTAAAAATTCTATTTTAATGATTTTACCTATGTTTTTTGGTCCTTAATCACATAATTATATTTATCTATCACTTGATCGGCAATATTGAAACGGTCATACAATAGATTACAGGCTGTTCTAACATGCTATGAAGCGGCTAAGAAAAACGTGATATAGGTACCTACCTATTTTTATAATGGTACGAAATTAAGAATTTATATTATATTTATGTATTTTTGTTATCTTCATTCGATTCATTCATTCATTCGATAAAAATGGTAAGTTTCATTCTATCCATATAACAACAAGGACCTCTACGCCCCGCATGTCCATATTGATATATGGCTCTCTCATTCTAATCGCTTTTTCCAATATGGGTCAAGCAATATTTTGGAAATTATAATCGAAAAAATAAAACTTGATATCGACGGTCAATCTTACAGAGCAATAAAATGGTTTAGGTCTATTCCAAGTTAAACCGTTTTGGGGGAACCGATCGGTGGATGTAATTGCTTCCAATGTTGCAATCCAATTATTTTTCTAAACCCTAAAAAGATTTAGCCAATATTGCTGGGCCAAAGTTTCCCTCATCGGAAAACGATATTGTTAGAGTCGACTCGAGTTGAGGGTTTTCGGAAATACCGCCAGTTAATTGGAATAATTTTGTAGTTTTTCGCTTCGAAATATTATTGTATTGGTTGATTTTGCTTATTCGTTGCTAAACCTTTGGAAGAGTGGTTGTGAATTAGGTCGAGTAACATTTATATAATTGCAATAAGGTTTGTGTTTACTTTTAATATTTAAGAACATCTCTCATGGACATGACCTCAACTTTTGCCGTCCACACGTTGTCGGCGCAAATCGCAAGATGGATTTAAAATTAAAAAAAAAAAAAATTTCTCCATTTCAGTTACATTCATAAGCCCTTCTCTAATGTATTTAGTATGTCATAGGATTCGGCTAAGTATTATCTTCGAAAATAACTCATTTAAATAACGATTAGGTACCTAAATAACCATAATCTATATCAAAAATAATTTTGTCCTTCTGCAAAAATTAACATTAAAGTCAAGAACATTGCAAAGACAAGACAAAGTTTCGATTCCAATCAACATCCACTGCGCACATTAATGACCGTCTCAGTGCTGTTTTGTGTGGAGAAGGACTTTTTTACAACCTCTTATGTCACCAGTGACGTCACACCGACAGGCGCTGCCATGTCCTGCTGCTGCCTGTGTGTTACAGAATTTCAACTGAATTTTTCATGAATATTTCAATAGAATGACAATACAATGTCATAGTGCTGTTTTGAACCGGAAAATTGCAACAAGTAGTAGTAAATATGTGAATGATATACGAAAACATGGCTCATAAATCTCAACTTGACACTTTCAGATCTCTAAAGAAAACAATCAGGCGCCATGCCAGAGGTCTACTTCTCAAATAGCCCATTTCTCATTTTGTCTACTATAATAATGATAAAAATATAGTGAATATACATCTTCGCTACCTACTCAATGCAATAATGTTTCCACCCTATTATTATTATAATAATGGTTTTCACCTTGTAAGGCTAATTCCCCAGCAGTGGGGACATAATTGTGGCTGATGATGATGATGATGTAAGGCCTCACAAAATACATTATATTAATAAAAGAGAATCCTTTTCCATGTTTAATACTTATGTGGCTTGTGACGCACTGAGAAATTGTATTTGAAGCTGAAACTTCGCCATTAGGAACTTTTTCAACGCACGAGAGAGGCCAAGCCTCAACTAATGGACTCTGCTTCAACTTCTGCAACGCAAGTATAAAAAAATACGTTTTCTTTGAGTTTTGTCTCGTCGAGACAAGTTTCAGCCAACAGATTATTCTTAGGGCACAGACTAACTAATGTTATGAAAATTTTAATAGACTTTTATTTTGTCTGTTAATATATTTTCAGTTGTTTTTACACTGATTATACATATACACATTTGGATTAAATTAGGGATCTTTATCAATCATGCACAATTTTCGACATCTAAACTTTATATTTTTTATTTACGTCAAAATTCACTGTCATATTGTAGTAAATACTTTTTTTTAATAGCCTATACTGTCGCACTGCTGGGCAAAGTAAATACTTATTAAAAAAATACCACCATAAAATAAAGAAATCCAAGTAAGGATACCTTCAATCTGGATTTCCCTCCTGTATTTCTAGTTTTCACACGTGTGGCTCCCGCCTTAAACTAGCATCGTATTACATGTGGAACCCTCGCTGATATTAGCTTGCTTGTAGTTCGTGCACGCTGCCGGAATAAGAATAGAACCAAGACAAGGCGAAGTGACTTATTAGAATGTCTGCTGGGTGCGGTTGGTATTGATTTTGAACAGACTACTGAAAGTCATTTAGTTGAGGTATGGAGGTGAACTTGGAGGATTATGGTCGTTAGCGTACTTATGATAAATTCGAAATGTTTCTGCGAATCTATTGGTTCATAGAACCAATACAAGACATTGACATTCTAAAACTTGACATTTTCTTGACATTCTATGACTTCCATATTTTAAGATCTTGATATTCTACGACTTTGACGTAGAATACCAAGATAACGTTATGAATCAATGTAAAATATTTCACGCCGGCAATTTTTGTTTTATTTAGTACTTAACAAAACACCTAGGTACAAATTATAACTTAAACAAACTAAGGCTTAGTTGCCCCAAAAATTGAAGTTTTTGTTAAGGTTAGTATCAGATTTATAGTTACGTTTACTTTTGTCATACTACGTATTTTGACAACTGGTGCAAGTCATATTTGCCTAACCGTTTTACTGTCAAAACGGTGCAAGCCACCTTTCGCTAAAACGGATAACGGTGATGGTTATACTTAAGTTACTATAAATGTTATTTCTCTTGTTTACTACTCTTGTGTAACCGTTTGTTAACCCAAATAAATAAAATAATATAAAATAAAAAACATAATAGAAATCTTTTGGTTTAAATTGTTTTAGCATATTAACATAGAACATACGTTGTTTTGATAAAACTTCAATTCAAACCACTAACTAAACCCTTTGGCCACGTAGGGAAACCAAAGTAACGTCATCAAATCCGAAGTCACAACTTAATTACGACCGAACCGAATAGTAAATAATTGATAGGTGTCGATACTCAAACACCGATCCCACTTGACATTCGCCAAGTCAAACTCAGGTCCCTAGGCGTAAATTAATCAAACTTGGCCCAATCAATGATGCAAAGTATACTACCCACTTGTGGAGCTCTCTGGGACAATTACTCAGTTTGATTACTTTTGCTAGTAGTTTGGGTTCGGACCTTGGACATAGCATGGCCTCTTCAATTTTGTTGATAGAATGTTTGCGATTTTAGTGTTCCAGTTCTCGGGGTGATTGGAAACATTGTTTCCTCTTAAAAATACTTTATCGAATGAGATCGATGCTAGATAATAACGCCACGTATGCAAATATAAATTTAACTAACTCAATTCTTAAGACAACATTTTGCCAAAAATTTTTTACTTATTATGTAAGGTTGTAGAATGGCGACCACGCATCGGCAAGCGCAGCGTTGGACACCCACCGACCAGGGTCACAGGGCGGGCGCTTCATAGAAACTGCGCGGCGCGTCAAATATACTACCTACCTAAATAATACTACTCTGCAAATGAAACTGTATATCCGTGAACACGTCAGTACCATGTCTATGTATGAGTTTTCATAGTCATAACGTCCCAATACACAAAAGAAAGGGGGAGAAGTGCGGGAGGTGCGGGGAGTTTCCTTTCTGTACGCAGTACATTTATTTTGTGCCAGGTCAGATGACCTGAAAAAGATCACAGGTAGGCGCTGGATACAGGCCGCTTCCAACGGGCCATTTTGAAAATACATCTAGAGGCCTTCGTCCAGTAGTGGATTTCCTGCGGCTGAAATGATGATGATGACTTATGTCACAGGGCGGGCGCTTCATAGAAACGGCGCGTCAAATATGCCTACTACTACTACAAATGAAACTGTATATTCGTGAACACGTCAGTAACACGTCAATGTGTGCGTTTTCATAGTCGAACATCCCACAGTTACACAAGAACGGGGGAGAAGTGCGGAAGGAGCGAGGGTTGCCATATTGCGGGAGGGGCAGGGAGTTTCCTTTCTGTACGTAGTACTAATATTAATTCTGTGCTTATGTATAAAAATAAATTGTTTTATATAAATAATCACTTCGCATTTATATTATTTGTAGTATAGAGGTAGAATGATGATACCCGTCGTTTATGTCGGAGGTTAAAGGAGTTTGTCACACCACGGAGATAACGCCCCGTGTACACATGGAAATCCAACTAACTCAATTACTTGAACACACTTAGCGTTGTCTTGTGACAGGTAACTCGGTAACTAAGTTAATGAGAACGTTGCGATTGTCTGTGTGTGTAATTGTGTAGGTATAGACGTGTTGGAGTAATTGTGTTTACTTAATTAATAACTATTCCTTCGCCTAAGACCATTGCATTTGGTTTAGGCTGGTTCGATTACACACACAGCATTACTCATCAACTAAAGATGATATATGTATGATCCTACAGCTAGGCAAATCCGCAGTATAGGTCATTTTTCATATCTTCTACTACGTTCCTATACTGCCAAACCATTTTCAATCCACTTCTTTTAACTACCCTAATCCTGAATGCAAGTATGGATGAATGTTACCGGAGAAAATAATCCTATAGATTTATTAATTTCAATTAAATGAGTAATAGCTGTTTAAATAGGTAGATATCTTAAAGTTTGCTATTTATTTCTTACCACAAACCGATCATAAAATTATTATTTTACCAAAACAATATTCCAAATATTTATGCTAAAAATTAAATTAATTTTGAACAATTTCCAATTACTTTGAACTCTAGCATACTTTCGGAAACTTTCTTCATTTCGGAATCCGTGCTATTCGCCAAACAAAATACAACTTGTTAAACTCGCGAATTTCGTTTAAGGGCCATGACATACGTACGTAAGTATACTACTAATATATAGTTTGGTTTTTGTGTGTTGATGTCTGTTAGACAATGACGCCTAAACCGCTAAGGAAGTGGATTTTGATACAATTTGGTACGGTAGAACCTGGACTAGCAAACACATAGGCTTTTTATCTCGAAATTCTCGCAGTTTAATTTAGAGCACCAGTTTAGGACACTAGAGTTTTTTTTAATATTTTTCTGAATAATTATTTAGAAAAAACACAAAAGGATAAAAAGTATCAGTCAGTGCTAAACTTACCCTAAATTTAATCTTTATATCAACCCGCGTTTTAAAAAATATGTAAGCTCATAATGTGCGTCTAATATCTATATTTAAAATTGTTCGCATAACGGGGAGTCTACTTCCCGGTTATTTTAACTAAAAGAAAAAAAAAACATCTGCCATGTCCTTAAGGCGAGGCGAATATGTTAAAAATTGGGCGCATTAGGTAATGTGGAGGCTCGAAGGCTCCATCCATCAGGCTCGATTGACACCGACGTCGACGCTTAACCCGAGCTTATAGCGGTTGGCTCACATGCACTTGGTAAATAGGAATTTATTTTTGTTTATTTTACTTTAATAATTGTACAAAAATTCAAAAGCCATCGCACAATAGGAGGACTAAAAGCATAATGTGTCAATTTTCGGGTCATTCAGATAATTTGAAGTGGTCGAGATAAATTTAGTGGTAGAAAAAAAAACATTCTTAATTTTTTTCTTCTTCTATTTTTATATAGTACTAGCGGCCCGCCCCGGCTTCGCTCGGGTGGACAATTTGTTTTTTAGGGTTCCGTACCTCAAAAGGCAAAAACGGAACTCTTATAAGATCACTTTGTTGTCCGTCTGTCTGCTTTTCTCATGAACGCTTAAAGGTATCAAGTTGAAATTAATAACGAATAATCGGATCCACGGTGTCTTTCAGCAAAAAAATAATTAAAATTATACGTCAACGCGATCAAGAGATATTACCGTAAATATTGCGAATTTTCGCATATATTGCAATTTCAGGCAGCAATCAAAGTTATGAAAATTGGCAAAAAGCAAGGTAGAACAGCCGGTTCACGACTTTCCCGCTCCGAGTGATAGCTGCGTGCGGGAGCGGCGAGCGGCGTAACACAGAAGTCGAAAGATCTTTGACAACGCCACTGGTTTATTTCTTGATTTTTTGCCCATCTGCTCCTTCTGCAGTGGGGTAGTGAGACCCCGGCAGGCGGGCGGCAACAGTATCAGGGCGGACGTCGATTTGTTGCACTCCCGCCCCCCAACATGCATAGTCCGCCTCTGTCCTTGTGCCCTCCCTAGAAAAAATCCTGTATCCGCCCTTGTGCTGTAAAATGTAGTCAAACGTTTCCACACTCATTCTAGTGTCATAAAACTTATTCGGATGTTTCCTGTAATCTTGGTATAAATTACGAAATTCGCCGCGAAGGTATATATTTTTATTTAGTTCGTGCTACTTTCAAAACAAAAAGGGATCATGAATACGTCCACCTAAACCGCTCCGCTATAATCGGGCCGAAACCTAAACTCCCGTATGACGTATATCACTTTGACAATAATAGTGATGTACCTAAACATGAATTGCTGCGATTATTTGATGTTACATAGAAAAACAAATCGAAATAAAATAATTATTTTTATTAATCAGAAGTCTGAACCTGAGTCTGAGTCGCTGTCATCGTCAATAACATGGATAATAAATTCATTGTGAATAATACTATCTACTTGATGTCACGATTCGATACGATTGCGTGAATTCTTGTCCCTTTTTCTTTCTTTTTTTGTATTACTTTAATGTTAAATATCTTTAATCTTAAAACACAATAATTTTTATATCCTGCATTTACAAACCTTTTTAAATAAATCGATAAATTAAACGATGTATCGCGATTTTTTACATTTTCATTATCGATTTATTGTAGACGGATGCAATGAAACTCCCTAAATGGGCAAGCCGGAAGTTCAAGTACTACATTTCATCGCGTAGATTTAAAATTTAAAAAATTCGGAACTTCATGGTCTTGACCCTGATGACACCTGTCATACGGGAGTTTAGGTTTCGGCCCGATTATAATCGCTACCACAGAATTAATATCCGCTACTGAGAGTACGTGGCGTGCTATAGCGGGGCTTATCTATAGATAAGCCCCGCCCGCCGCCGCTTAGACTCCCGCGCCGCGCCCCGCTTAGACCGAACGCGCAAAGTCGTGTACCAACCGTATTAACACTACTTATACAGAAATAAATCAGAAAATTAAATAAATAAATATATATGGACAAATCACACAAATTGAGTTAGCCCCAAAGTAAGTTCGAGACTTGTGTTATGGGATACTAACTCATACTATATTTTATAACAAATACATATATAGATAAACATCCAAGACCCGGGTCAATCTGAAAAAGATCATTTTCCATCTTGACCCGACCGGGGATCGAACCCGGGACCTCCGGTGTGTCAGTCCGGCGTGATGACCGTTGAGCCACGGCGGAGGTCGTCAAAATTGTAAATATGTTGTTGGAAGTCTAAAAAAAATGTTACAAACTTATTTTTGGGCTGAATTCAGTATGAGTCTTAGGGATCGAACTGCAAAGTTAAGTTTGTTTTTGAAATTAGTAGGTCTTTTAGTGACAGCTTATAATGTGAGATGCTTTGCGTGTACGGAAGTTTGACTCGTACTTGGCCGGTTTTTGTATGATATTTACGTTATTACCTCCTATTAAAATAAATACATACCAAAACGCGCCCGGCCCGCTCAGAGATTACTGCGCCTTGCGCCTTTGCTAGCTAGCGCTAGTATAGGTGATTTCGGGGCGGATTGCCGTTTTTTTAAATAACTCGTAGTATTTCGTAAACTATTGATATATTACAGGCAGTAAAAAGCAAATATTAAGTATATTAAGTACTTGTGACGATAGACACATGTTGTTTTGTTACATCTCTAAGGGATTGGACAGCGTTTTCGATGAAAGCTGCCGGGCGGCAAATTTTTTCCGACTTCCTTATCAATTATCGTCATATTTCAACTAATATACACTAAACCTACACAAATTATACACTAAAACCTTCCTCAAGAATCACTCTATCTATTAGTGAAAACCGCATGAAAATCCGTTGCGTAGTTTCAAAGATTTAAGCATACAAAGGGACGTAGGGACAGAGAAAGTGACTTTGTTTTATACTATGTAGTGATGATAGTGATAGTGATAGTGAAGTCACCCACCTGTAGTCTAAAGGACCCAGGTTCAAACCTTTTTCGTATTACATGAATTTGTATCCCAATCTGACTCATGTGGTTATCATAACCCACCACTTGCTTTCGGTTAAGGAAAACATTGTAAGGAAACCTACAGGCCTTTAGCTGACTGTTCAATTTATTAGTGAGTATTTGACAACAGCCGTTAGATGGCGGTAGTTGTCAAGTCAGATCAGATGTCTTCAGGCGACTTGAGAAAAATCTGACACCATTGTTATTATACATTCATAGAATCACGTCTTTATCCCTTACGGGGTAGACAGAGCCAAGAGTCGTGAGACTCGAAGGCCACGCTTAGCTGAATAGTGGGCTCTCTGATGGAATGGAGATTCAGGTATGCTAGCCCATCGCCTATGAGTGGAGGAATCCTCAGTTTAAAGCCCTTTCCCTCGATTGACTTTTACAATCTGCACGGGAAGAGAAGCAGCTGGCACATTCTATGTTTTTCACTCCCAGATCAACATGAAAGTCATGTTATTATAATACACTCGATAAGATAGAAGTGAAGACGAGTAAAATTTTTTGAAGTTTTTCTTTTTTTTTGTCCATAATTTAGATTGAGCTACATGTGAACCCGCTATTAATGAAGATTTATGGCTCCACGCACGCGAGATGACTCCTGTCCGTCACTCTGAAAATTGTCGTTTATATTGACGTTTTGGGCATTTGTGATTTTCACCACGGGCATATACTAGAGTCCGTAACTAGAGCAATATAAGTTTTGTCTGAAATAACTTCATTTAGAAGTGGCTGTTTGGTTACAAGACTACTTTGATCTAAGACATCTGCTTAGGATGATAGAAAGATTTTGGTAAGCGATTGCAGAGTTAACACATATGTGCCTAAAAAAATATATGCAGGTAGGACCTTGAATGAATGTTAACTGATATTATTTTTAATCGCTTTGAAAAATTTATACTAGTGTTGATCACAGAAATAATCACAAACGGTGTCGAGGATTTAAGAGGAAAAAAAAATTGTGAACTTCTCTTTTTCAAAGTCGGTCAAAAAGTTATTCAGTAGAACAAAGCTGACCCGGGAAACTCCACAATTAATTTACAAAGTAAGCCGCAGTCTGGAACTCATTAAAAGTAAATCCTGCATTTCCAAAGGCGCTGAATTAAGGCTTCTTGGTGGAATTTCCTTAAAGCAGCAGCGCGCCTCATTTGCCACTATTCAGGCAAGAATGCAGCTGCAGGAGTTCTTTTGATTCTGTTGGCGGTGTGATCATCAAATGGTTGGGGCGCAGTCCTAGACTCTGAAAAAGTATTGGGTATGATCACTTGCTATGTCGTTGGAAGTGGCCAAATACTGGTCAAAGAAAATCAAATTTCTGCCATTTCGACTAAAGATAATAATGATGATGTCATTGAAAAGTATCCCTTTCAAAACGTTGTTTATTAAATATTAGCGAAAAAATTGGATTAGATGATAAAATTTTGCTTATCTGAATGATTGTGATATCAATTATATAAAAAACTTATCTGTTTGCAGCCCTAGGTACTGCTGGAGTGATGAGGTTCTGAAAGTTCTACGGAGCCTGAGAGCTGACAAATGGCGAGAGCTGGTTCAAGACCGCATGTAATGGCGATATCTGGTGTCGGAGGCCAAGATCCACTTTTCGTCGCTATGCCGCAAATAAGTACCTATCTATTTTTGAGTTAATAATTTATTATTTGTCGTGTCGTATCAAGACCTTAAATGTAAAGCCGAGAATAGAGAGGTGTGGTGTATACTCCACCGACAAGGGGCACAGCTCGTAAATAAGAAGAAGAATTATTTTAAGCTTTATTTCATTTTATCTCACTGGAAAAAAAATAACACCAATTTCGATTTGTCATAAACCCCAGGGATTCTTCTAATTCCGTCATAAATAATTTAAAAGTCATCTCAAATATTTCGAGAATATCTCCAATAAAAGCCGTAAAATTAAGGCTCCCTTGCCTTTATCCTTTATCCTTAAAACTGCAGTTGCAACGGAGCAATACCTCATTTGCCACCATTCAGCTTGCATTCGCGTCTTCAAATAAACCAAAAGATTGCAGATCTTTGAAAAACCTCTTTTGAATCTTGTTCGTAGATGGTCAGTGTCCTTTACTTTGATTTAACTATTTATTTTGAAAGATTCAAATAAAAAATAACCGAACTTAAAGTATACACTTATCCGAAAATATAAATAAATACTTAGATCTTTACCCAATAGTCTCTTTTAAAAATAAAGATAAAATAAAAATGAATTAGGTACACACTTTCTATTAAAAAATATTGATATTACACGAACTGAACTCGATAAAATGATTATTGTTATTAGAAGCAACCCTACATCAATAAATAATTTCCGATGTCTCTAAAGAGCCAAATTAATGTTAATTTAATACAATATCAACGGATTTCAATACGGCTGCACATGAGTGTAAGCCGCTGATAGCAATAGCACCACGTGTTTGTTTGTTTAGTACGCCACGTCTCCTAGATAAACGTTATTGTGTAGACTTTGAGGGTAGCTAGTACACGAATAACTTAATATATACCTATTCTAGTAGTATAAGCTATTTAGCACTTGGAAAGGCGCAGGTTCTAATGTAATGTATTTATTTTAATCTGACTCTGGTATTTTGCAACTAAATAAATATATAGAGACAAATCACACATTTCGAACTAGTTCCAAATTGTAAGTTTACTTTATCCCCAGTAGAAGTAAAAGTAGTTCTAAAGCAAGTTTTCAGTTATTTAAATAATCATTGTCTGCACGATTATTTTTCCAAATTTCTACCCAAGTGTAAAATAATGCTAGCGTGAAACTAATGTTAAATACAACATACTATATTATATTTATTTATACTGTGCTCGTATTCTTTGTACCGAGTCACCCCAATTCTCGAAATGCGACGGCTTGGCAAACACTGATATTAGTTCCAGCAGAAGTACTTTTCTTGAGTGTTTTTCGCTATATATCATTCAGGTTTGTACTAGCAACACTGTTCATATTAAAGCGGGAAATTTCCCTCCATTTTCTGAATGTGAATAGTAAAATTTCACATTTTTTTGGGGAGAATTGGACTTATTTATCTACAAACGTAGAGAATACAAAGGCTCCTAATTTGATTTACTATATTATTGTTCTTTTCAAACAAAGGTTTTATTAACTTAAATATCCAACTAGTATTACATAAATCATGTGATATTACGTAAATATATCGTAGTTCATTTTTGCTTTCATAATTTCATGGGCTTCAGCCAGATAAATGAACTGTTAAAAAACCTCATTATCTAACATAACTAATAACAAAATACTAAATTTATTCTCCATATTTCCATAAATATCATTCTTTAACGATCGCCTCCACGAAACTTTTTACCATATTCAAATCTAACTACAAAAATATCAGAGGACGAAAAAATCGGCAAATCTGACGCCCTGCTCAGCGTACCGGAAAATGGGCATCTCCAAAATTAATGGGGATTTTATTACGTTACGAGTTAAATTGTGCGTGAATGTCAAAAATACCTCAAATATATATACCGGGTACAATGAATTATTTGAACAGAAATGGACATCTCCTGGAGGTAGTATTCATAAATATGCACTTTAATACCTCGTATTTTTTTGTAGCTATAACATTTCCCACTGCTGGGCAAAAGCCTCCCCACTCTCTTTCCATGTGTCCCTATCTCTGGTCTTTTCTATCCACTTTCTGTCGAATGCCCTAAGTTCATCTGACCATCTTGTCTTAGGCCTTCCTCGCTTTCTGTACCCATCAGCTGGGACCCAGGTGGTAAGTATCAAGCCCATCTTTCGGGATGCATACAACCCACTACCTAGTTACTTAATATAATTTCATACTAATATATCCATGGCTTTAGAGCTCAGAAATCTATGGTAATTTTGTATCTAAGTAATAACTAAGCAAGCACCCAAATAATAAGGGCAAGACTAGGGTGATGGTGAAAAAAAAAATTGAAACCGAAAATGTGCTAGACTTCATTAATTCATTTTAAGTAACCTTTTTACGATAGAAGGATAGATAGATCATACACGTACCAATGAAAACCCGTCCAATGTAAACCCGTGTGGCAAATTTTCATCAAAAATTGTCCAATAAATTTTCATGATGAAGGAGATTGGCATTAATGAAATGTCTATACATTTCATTAATGCCAATCTCCTCCATCATGAAAATTTATTGGACAATTTTTGATGAAAATTTGCCACACGGGTTTATATCGGATTTAATACTTTTCATCCAAAAACAATCACTGATACGAGCCGGATATTGCGAGCCAGAATAGCTAGCGAATATCCAAATTGTCAGGTCTATAAATAATATTAACTCTATGGGAGAAAGCGCTTAAAATGTGTCTGCCAAATGTCAGTCTGAAAAGAAATCGGAGTTTGAATACAGTCTTTTGCGAAGTGGAGAGGCGTTTAATATTGTCTTTTATGTGGGAGACTCTAGCAAAATGTCAACAATCCGCTTTTTATTCCCGATTTCCGTTTGACACGGGTATTTAATCTTGTTTGTGTATTTTATAAATAATATAAAGAGAAATGAAACACGTGGAAGAACTTTCTGTTATTCGTTATATTTTCTGTTGCGTAAGTTCATATTCAGAATATATCTTCGCATACAATGTTTCGTTTGTTTTACAGTCCATACAATCCTTTTTTTTTCTTTTCTATTATATCGGAATAGGAAAATGACTATTTTGCTCTGAGAAGTAGTAATTAGTTCTTTGAGGAAATTTGTTCAGTATCATTTTGGCTTATTCTCTCTCTCAGCCGAAAGACGTCCACTGCTGGACAAAGGATTTCCATAACGACCGGTCCTGTGCTGCCCGCATCCCGCGACCTTCACCAGGTCGTCGGTCCACCGAATGGGAGGCCTGCCAACACTACGTTTTCCGGTTCGTGGTCGCCACTCGAGAACTTTTCTGCCCCAACGGCTATCTGTTCTACGAGCTATGTGCCCCGCCCACTGCCACTTAAGTTTCGCGATTCTGCGGGCTATGTCGGTTACTTCAGTTCTCCTACGGATCTCCTCATTTCTGATTTTGGCTTATTAATGAAGTATTATTATCTATAAATTAAATAACCCTATATAAAATTAGTACTTACTATGACTAGACTAATAGGTTCCGGTTATTTTTCCCTTTTAAGCTGTGGAACTCTAATAATTGGTATTTTTAGTATCCATTGTTTATTAGTAAAATACATATTACCTTTCATCAAGTATTAAAAAGCATTGGATTCAAATGTTCTACTGAGTTGGAAACTGCTAAGTTTTGCAAACAAAGGAATATATTCCACTTGGCAATTGGAGTGCTCATATTTGGCGAGAAGATTGGCGAGTTAACTAAGCCTAGCCCTAAGAACAACGCTCATTGAGTGACCCAAATATCGCAGTATTGATACTGTAGATGCAGATTCCTGTACTAGGAACTGTCAACTGGCCATCCGTAAAGCAGAACAGAAGACTGATATTCATTTGGTTCGGAAGACAAGGTCTTTAGGGAACTTATACTTAAGTACGTATTTGTACGTAACGTATTTTGTCAATCACTTCCATTTACAGTACATCCAATATACACCGATCTTGGAATTAATTTACACGATAAACATAATACGATCCATTCAAGCCTCGCCTCGGCTTTAGCTAATTCTACTAATAATTTGAAAGATTAGCTATTTATTAGGGTGCTTCTTATCTCAAAATTCTCAAAAAAGTGTTGTATAGTATCTAAATAATAAAGTAAATTCACCCATCTACTCGACCGATGTGAACTAGCATCCACGCTGAAATAAATTATCAATCAGGTGTTACAATGCAGTCGTACTCGAACTTACACTACGATCTAACTAATATTCGGATTTCAATGGTTTTAGTTTCATGAACTTGTGAAATATGACTGGGATTTATATCCTGTTGCCACCGCTTTCTGTTAAAATGCTGTTTATTCAATCTCAAAGCAAAAATGTGCAACAATATTTTACTAGTGGAAATTTCGGTAGGAAATATGTGAATCGAAATTCCTTCATTTGAGATTCATACAAAAAAAATATTTAGTAACTTAGTCATCTACTTGTTCTTAGAAAATTTCGCAGCAATAATTTTTAGTGTCACATAAAGTGAGAAAAATAGAAAGAAAATACGAAACAAAATTACAGAATTCTTCCAATCATACTGGTAATAAAAACAAAATTTTGAAAAATTAAAATTTGTACGATAATTTGATTCTATCATTTGTGAGTGAGTTTCCTTAGCTCAGAGTCCTATGCAGTTAATGCCAGGCGGTGAAACATTCCAAATACAACGAACTTGAATTTGAAGTTAGTTTTCTCAAGTAAGAAATAACGAAAATATAGGGTCATTTGAAGAAAATAATTTCCGATGAACACAGATTTTTATAACTCAAATTTTTCTACAATGTAAACTATGTAGTTTGTGACGGAGGATTTACATGGCACGAGTTTTTAGTCATGTCACTAAATATTGAATCAGGTAAACCTTAATATAACAAAATAAAAGTTAGGTACTACCACAAAAAAAAATTGAATTGTTGTGACAATATATATGATATAGGGACGTATTTAAAATTTCCTAGGTATTAGCTTGGCTCTAGAAAATTACTCAAATTAGTTTATTCGGCCAATTTAAGTTGGGTGTATGTCTCATTTTTAGACTCATACCGAAATAACTACTTCAGTAATATTTCCTCGATTATGAATTACCTATTACGTAACATTAAATTATTCCCCGTAAATACTAGTAAAATGTTTATATAAATTAAAATAAATGGTCATAAAATTAAACAAAATTATAATTCTATTCTGAATAACGTGTGATCAAAAATAATCCGCGTGAACTGTGCTTTATTTTCCGTATAAAATTTCATGATGCAGTAAAATTCCATCCTTTTTGATGCCCCAATTTATGACGATATTATGATAATTTCTTTTCGGATTGCAGATAATCCACATCCATTAAAATACCATTATTTTAAATAAGTTTAATAATAATTTGTTACCTATAAGAAAGTCTATTAATTATTACTTTATACGACTGCCCAAAAAGGAGTGTTCTGTTTTCCGGGTTTATACCCGAGAATCAAAATGTATACAAATTGGACCTTATCACATTCACTGACTGTTCACGAGAATTAATATGTAAACACATCGGTCCATAAGACAATGGGATAAGGTCCAATTTGTATACATTTTGATCACACATATATCTGTCAAGGCGTTTTAAAATATGATGGAATAAAAAAACTCACATAAGTCTGTACTTATGTGAGTTTGTGTGATTTGTTATCTTCAGATTCCTTACCTTATCCCTTATATTGGTACCCGTACAGGGTATCATCTCTGTGACGTCAGAACCTGGAGTCGTATTTTTTTATTTGTGGTAGAATATTGCTGATAATAACTGGTTTGCGATGTCGTAGAACATAGAAGAATGAAAGAATCTTTATGCCCAACTGTGGAATCATGGAAAGCTGACAATGATAATGAATTATATTACTCCATTGTGTCCCAATCTCTTCCTTTAAATAAACTAAACAAAATGATCCTATAAGGGTTCCGTTTTTGTCTTTTGATATACGAAACCCTAAAAATACTTTTTTCCAGAGGAAAGAAAGAAAAGTGCACTGTAAATGCACTGTAAAATGTATTTATAGGAAACAAAGCCGAGACAATTTGCGCTACGTATTTCTACTGAGGAAAATTACTTGGTGCTGCGCGTTACTATAGCACTTTTCCGACTGAATGAGTTAAAATCTCCCGCGGTGCCATTCCGAAGCTTAAATTCGTGCAAGTGACTGCACTTTACGCCAAAGTGGATGAACTGATATGGAATTTACCGCAGTTTTACGACATTTGTTTCTCCATACTTCTATACTAATATTATAGATGCGAAAGTCTGTCTGTCTGTCTGTTATGCATTCACAGCTAAATCCCGAAACTATTTTGATGAAATTTAGTATGGATATAGTTGAAGACCCGGGGTCAAACATAGGAAACTTTTTTTTCAAAAATTTAGACACACAAGATTTACTTTTTGCCGCTACAGCTAGTATAAAATAAATTCGTATTTTGATGTCTTTGCCCACGTAGCGAAGGCAACATCATAAAATAGGTTTGCAGATTGTTTAAGTACTGTAATAATGACAGGTGGGTAATTGATATGAAAAAAGATGAAGAATATTTGAACGGAATAAATATAGTGAATGGGTTTTCTACGCTAACGCTCTCTTGAATAACATCAATAACTTTTGTTACAAAAGTTACTCAACAAATGTTAAGCACCGTTCCATAACTGCTGTGTGTAAATTAATTTTAAAAATGACACGACGATTATATCTTAATCTCTCTCTCTCTCTCTCTCAGCCGAAAGACGTCCACTGCTGGACAAAGGCCTCCCCCAAGGATTTCCACAACGACCGGTCCTGCGCTGCCAGCATCCATGCGCAACCCGCGACCTTCACCAGGTCGTCGGTCCACCGAGTGGGAGGCCTGCCAACACTACGTTTTCCGGTTCGTGGTCGCCACTCGAGAACTTTTCTGCCCCCACGGCTATCTGTTCTGCGAGCTATGTGCCCCGCCCACTGCCACTTAAGTTTGTTAATATGTTAATACTAAACTACTAATATATACTAATATGTAAAATCGTTAATGATCTGCTTGCCGTTCCACTCTATTTTATTGCAATAATCTATCTTTATGTACTGTACAATGTGAAAAGCAATAAATTATTTGAATTGAATTTAAGAATTGTTTTGCATAAGTTATATTAATTTACAGTTAGTACTTTATAGTAAACAAAGATATCCTGTCACGGCCATAGCCTACCCTATTCACAATCGGTAAAATAAAAAAATACAAGTGAACTATTTAGCGCGCCTGGTCACAAACAGTCGATTTATTTCATCCTGAACACCTTTAGATATTGAGCTGATGCTGATGCCAACAATCGAGAACATACACTGAAGGTTACAAAGCAAGAAGTACAGAAGAATAGCTTCCTACCTCTACCAAAAAAAAAATCTGCTGTTCCCATATAGTACGTCTATGGCTGTTCCATACTATTTTTTACAATACTTACCTCGAATTCACAATCGAACTCACCCATCGAGTTCAAATCGTTTGCGGTGCGAAACGACTAAAGACCCAAATATACAGAACATCAGTTTTTGTTTTCGATCGGATTGAGTCGGTACCATAGATTTAAATATACGCCCAGTATATAATAAGTCTATACCATACAAAAAGTTGCTTTCATATTCATGATAACCCGAGGGCCCCGTGTACGACTGATATAGCAGTAGCTATGCAACTAATCAGCTCAAATTGAGGTATTTTTGCAAGTACTTACTTCTTACTTCCAGCGGCGCTATTACCCTTTGGGTCTTGGCTTCTTCAACGACTTTCTTTCACCTATCACGTTCCTTAGCCACCTTCTTCCAGTTTCTAAATTTACTCAGCTTCTTTAGGTCTTCTGCAATACAGTCCATCCATCTCTTCCTTGGTCTGCCTCTGTAGGTACTGGGTCGCGTTTCTGCCGCGGCGTCTTTGACTTGACCTTAGGAGCTCTGTTGCTAATAGTTTGTAGCTTTGAGAATTAATACACTAAACAACATCAACTACTTCATACTAAATCAACTACTATACTATACTACTACTACTACACTACACTATACTATAATCATCAACTTGGCCTTCAAAGAAGGCTCTTTTTCAAAAGAGCCTTCTTTGAAGGCCAAGTTTCAATAAAGATTTTCTGATCTGATGAGAAAACGGTCGATGCACCAAGGCAGTAATGGAGTGGTGGCCGAGACAGGGAAGACGACCAGTAGGAAGGCCACCAGCCCGCTGGTCAGATGACATTGTCTGCATTACGGGAAAGCGTATGGATGAGACTGGCACAGGACCGTAGTAAGTGGCGTCAAAAAAGGGAGGCCTAAATCCAGCAGTGAGCTAATAAAGGCTGAAAATAGATAGAATAGAATAGGCACGAATTTTAGGTGTCCAGCTCATATTTTATTTAGTGTCGCTGTTTTGACAACTTTTACTTAACATCACAATTTCTCTATTTAATCATCTATCTATACATATAATGAAACTGTAAAAATATTTTGTCTGTACATTTAGTATTATTAGCTGAAATGGATAGAGGGACACTTAAAAAGAATAATAGAAAGCAAAAAAAAATTTTTGGAATTTCATTTCTGTCTGTCTGTCTGTCTTTCTCTCTGTCTGTCTGTCTATATGTATGATCACGCTAATCTCCGAAAATACTGAACCGATTTGAATGTAACTTTTTTTGTTGTATAGCTACTAAGCCTGGACAATATTTAGGCTAAATTTATTTTGAAAACTGGAACACCTGATGAAGAACCTTAACAGAACAGCTAAACTATAAGAAATATGGAATGGTGCCTTAACAAAAGTCGTTCAACCTGATGAGCATTTTCTGATGACGTATAAAAATTGAAGATCTGGAACATCTGATGAAGAACTGCAAGAGACCAGCTACACTATAACATATATGGAAATGGCGCCTTATTAAAAGTCGTTCAATCTGATGAGCATTTCCTGCTGACGTATAAAAATTGAAGATCTGGAACATCTGATGAAGAGATTTTTCATCTAAGCGAAACTCACGCGGGCGAAGCCGCGGGCGACAGCTAGTTTGCTATATAATTTAAGCACAAAATAACATTTCTGTTCTCTCTTCATTTAAGTGCAGAGGTGTTGCCAACAAATAGATCCACAGACAGCTGTTTGGAGCCATTCATTCGGCTTGTCAAGTAAATAAAATATATTGTTTGTGAAGACTCATTCGCACTTGATCGCATGCATTCACTATTGCCAAGTTTTGAAAAGAATAGACCTTAATTTATATTTATTTTCGTATTGTGTGAACATTGAGACTAAAGCTTTCTTAGACAAAAAAGCAAAACATATCAGTAAAGGAAATATAGGTATTTAATATACCTACTGGTATATATTACAGTGTAAGGTCAAAACCAAATTAACGGTCTATAGGTAAACTCCTTGTTTTAGATTTTCTTGACGCTTATCTGGAAACTCTGAAAGGGTTTGAAAGAAACTCTTGAGCCGAGTAATTCAGTGATTCGTCCCATGTACCTACGGCCCATTTGGGACGAAACGCAGAAAATCAAAATTATATAAAATTTCATTCTGCAATTCGTCCCATGTTTATAAATGGTACAATCAGTAAAAAAAGTGTTAGTGTAGAAATAATAAACATTGAATTTTTCATTAAGAAATGTAATAATCATAGAATAGTTACATAGAGAAAAGGACTTAAAAAAAAAACAGAAAACATAAAATCAAGAAGTATTTTTACTAGTAAACTAAATATGACATTAGGCCTTACTGTCCGTTTTAGTTTCTTATTTACGATGTATTATACTCGTCACAAAACAAGGAATTTTAAAGAGTTTCTATTACAGTCTTATAATTATTAATCACATTTAAAAACTAATCTACATACATAAAAAATAAAAAATCAACAGTAATAAATATAAAAGATGTTATTTATAATAATAAAGATAAAAATAATCAACAATTTGTAAAAGATTTATGGATATATTAGTTTTTAATTCTTTTTTTAAAGTTTTTGATTCTTGTCTCACTGACTGTACCAAGCGTTGATAAGGTTTAAATTTCCATACAAAAAAGAATGGGACGAATTGCAGAATGAAATTTTGATTAATTTTGATTTTCTGCGTTTCGTCCCAAATGGGCCGTAGGTACATGGGACGAATTACTGAATTACTCCTTGAGCCTAGGGTCGAACTATACCTACAAACAGAGCAAACAAATATCTAGAGCATCCCTTTTAAGCATAAAGACTATTTAGATACCTACTTTAGATATTAACTTAGGACTTTTTACTTTAATAGACCGACTACTTACTTGACAATTTGTAATTTGGTCTTATGTTTTGGTTATGAATGATACATTATATTTTTTTCATATTATGTACTTTTTTGGTAGTTCACCTTTCCATATTATACCTGCATGTACCTTCCAGGTATAAGATTTTAGGGTGAACTACCAGTTCACGTATCACTCAGCAAATAAATCGGTATATATAAAAGTACGAGGTATTATGATTTTTCGAGATTAGTCAAGTCAAGGTATAAAGATGGATCGATAACTTATTAGTAACTCGTTGTGGTAGAGCCACGCTACCGGCAAAATTCTTTCTGCTGGTAGCATGAATGGGCCGGCTCGTCCGGGGAAGTACCACCCTCTCACAGAAAATCGACGTTTGAGTAGTAGCTTCATGGCTTCTATGCTTCGTTCGGTGAGTGAGAGAGCCGGAGGCCCATCCCCCCTCCCCCCAAATATGGCAGCGGAATTTAAAAGTAATAGAGTACCCCAGGAGGGTACCGGTACGTCACGTACAGGAGAATCCCTCCCTGAGCATTCATGCTTGGGCCGCCCTACGTACTCTGGGGAGGGCAAAATCCCGCTCGTCATTGCCCAAGATAAGGCTGCGGCACCCCCATGCACTTCACATTCATATGTGCAACATCAGGGGTATTCATTCCAACCTTAATTCAGTCCACTACCATCTGGAGACAGAAAAGCCGGCCTTATTCTTTTTAACGGAAACCCAGATATCGTCTCCGGCAGATACGTCATACCTACTTTACCCCGGTTACAAAATTGAGCACAAATTCGTGCCACATGCTGGCGTATGCGTATTTGTAAGGGACGATGTCTGTGTTCGCCGTCTATGCAATCTTGAAGGCAAAGACCTGTCTACTTTATGGCTTCGTGTAGATTGTGACGACCACCCTCGCGTCTATGCATGCCTCTACAGGTCCCATAGTGGTGATACCGAAACTGACCGACTTATGGAGCATATTGGTATGGCGACAGATTGCGTTCTGCAGCAGATCCCATCCGCAGAAATTATAATTCTTGGAGACTTTAATGCCCACCATATAGAATGGCTCCAATCGGAAAAAACCGATCATGCGGGTAGATCTGCTCACGCCTTTGCCGCGGCCTATGGTTTGACACAGATGGTTTCTGCCCCTACTCGCATACCAGATGTGGAAGGCCATACGCCCTCACGGCTTGATCTTCTGCTGACTTCCCATCCGGACGGCTATAAAGTCTCTGTTGATGCTCCATTGGGCTCATCAGACCATTGCCTAATCCGGAGCATAGTGCCATCCACACGCAAATTAAGGCCCCGTTCTGTCGGTAGCCGCCGTGTTTGGCACTTTAAGTCAGCAGATTGGGATGGGATGCGGAACTTCTTTTCTTCCTACCCTTGGGACAGGGTTTGTTTCTCGCTACGGGATGCTTCTGCCGTTGCCGACTCTGTTGCTGAAGTGGTGCTGCAGGGTATGGAACTCTTTGTTCCAAGTTCTGTTGTGCCTGTTGGTGGCAAGTCTCAGCCCTGGTTTGACCGTTCTTGCAAAGAGGCGTATAGCCAAAAGCAAACACGATTTCAGACCTGGTCAAATGCAATGGCAACTAAGGATCCAGAAGCAAACGACCTTAAGAGGGAGTATAATTTTGCCTCCAGATCCCTAAAAAAGCTGTGACTGCGGCGAAGGCGAAGCATATCGGGAGAATTGGTGAGAGACTGGCCCAACTTCCTTCGGGTACACGATCATTCTGGTCTCTTGCCAAAGCTGTCCAGGGAAATTTTTGTCAGCCATCTTTTCCACCATTGCGCACGGCAAATGACACCTTGGTCCACGATGCAAAAGAGAAAGCCGATCTCCTGGGCACCTTTTTTGCGTCTAACTCGACTTTGGATGACGGGGGAAAATACCCCCGAATATTTCACGTTGTGCGAGTACTATGCCGGACATCCGGTTTACTCAAAAATCTGTCCGGAAGACACTCTTCTCCCTCGAAGTCCATAAGTCCAATGGGCCTGACGGTATCCCTGCCATTGTGCTCAAAACCTGCGCTCCTGAGTTGACTCCGGTTTTGACGCGCCTTTTTCAACACTCCTACGCTACAGGCGTTGTCCCGTCGGCTTGGAAGACTGCTTTAGTTCACCCAATACCCAAGAAAGGTGATCGCTCTGATCCTGGCAATTACAGGCCTATTGCCATTACCTCCCTGCTCTCCAAAATAATGGAATCCATTATAAACCGCCAGCTTCTATCTTACCTTGAGGAGCACCAACTCATAAGCGATCGCCAGTACGGATTTCATCATGGGCGGTCTGCTGGCGATCTTCTGGTATACCTGACCCATAAATGGGCGGAAGCGGTTGAGAGTAAGGGGGAGGGCCTGGCGGCCAGTTTAGATATGGCGAAAGCCTTCGATCGGGTCTGGCACAAAGCTCTTCTATCGAAGCTTCCTTCCTACGGGTTGCCCGAGAAATTATGCCAATGGGTTACCAGTTTCCTCACAGGGCGCAGCATTAAAGTCGTTGTTGACGGTTCTTGCTCTGCATATAAGCCCGTGAACGCTGGTGTCCCACAGGGCTGTGTTCTGTCCCCAACGCTTTTTCTCTTGCATATCAATGATATGCTGCAACCCACACAACATCCATTGCTATGCAGATGATAGCACGGTGGACTCCTTTTATTCCGGTCAAGGTAACATTTCTCGGGCACGCGTCTCTGAGTGTCGAACTAAACTTGTATCTGAGGTTGAAACTTCCTTAAACCAAGTTTCAAACTGGGGTGATTCCAACTTAGTTCAATTTAACCCCAAGAAAACACAAGTCTGTGCGTTCACCGCGAAGAAAAGCCCCTTTGTCCTATCTCCTTCTTTCCAGGGCGCTTCCCTACATACACAGCCAAAAATCGAAATTTTAGGCGTTGTGATTTCGTGCGACGTTCAATTTCGCGGTCACCTTGAAGATAAGGCTAAGTTGGCTTCTAAAAATTGGGTGTCCTCGGCAGAGCGAGGCGATATTTCACTTCGGCGCATCGCCTTCAGCTGTATAAGGCACAAGTCAGGCCGCACATGGAATATTGCTCTCACCTCTGGGCCGGGGCTCCTCAGTACCAACTTCTCCCTTTTGACCGCGTTCAACGTCGTGCGATTCGCATGGTCGACGACGAGATTCTCGTCGGCCGCCTCGATCCTCTGGCTCTGCGCAGGGATGTTGGATCCTTGTGCATTCTCTACCGCATTTTTCATGGGGAGTGCTCTGAGGAATTGTTTGACCTTATACCCGCCGCAAAATTTCACCACCATACCACCCGCCATAAACTAAAATTTCACCCAAACCACCTGGATGACTGGCTGTCAACCACCGTGCGTTTCAAAAGACACTTCTTGCCACGTACGACCAAACTGTGGAATCAGCTTCCTGCGGCGGTGTTCCCGAACCGATACGACATTGGAACCTTCAAAAAACGAGCCTACGTCTTTTTAAAAGGCCGGCAACACTCCTGCGATACCCCTGGTGTTGTGGTTGTCCATGGGCAGCGGTGATTACTTACCATCAGGTGACCCGCTTGCTCGTTTGCCGCCCTATGTTATAAAAAAAAAAAAAAAAAAAGTAACTAACAACAAAATCTATAATTAAGTATTTCATTATCTCAATCACGGATTTCGAATAATAGGCTATAACTCCACAGCTAGAATTTCACGGCGCGTTACAATGCGGGATGGTATTGCCAGCTAATATATTAGCAATATGTTTACCCGGCAGGGCGTTACACGAACTCGTTAATACACGTCGCGGTGCCGACAAAATATTGCCACAGAAATATAATAAAAGGTTGGCAACACACAGGGTGGAATTTCATGAGCGAACGTCTATATGAAGCGTTTTATTAACGGACGGCCGGAAATGTTTTCATGGTTCTTATATGTTTATCAGCAGGTACTTACATGAGATTCTAAACTCCATATTAACTCCCAAATAACATAGTGTAACCATCGAATAACTTAGCAATATGTTAACCCGGCAGGGTGTTACATGAACAGACAGAAATATAATAAAAAAATTAAAAATATATACTTACGGGGTGCGATTTTGAGACCAATCGGCTATTACACGACTAACAAAAATTGGCTGAAAAATTGTAGAAATCGTGATATGCATGTTTATTCCACTAGAAACCTCACTATATGTATTTCATTTTCGTCTATGTCTAGCATACATACCTATTAAATTCCAACTTTGCAATTTTCGTCTAACGCACGTACACAAATAATAAAGGCCTATTTTTGGAAGAGGCAAAAAAAAAAATATATAGGCCTAAAGTACATTTCAGTTAATCGTAAGATCTGAACTTATATTGTGTTCCAATGAATAAAATAATAATATGTGCACAACAATCCTAGAACTGATAAATAAAATCGGCAAAATAAGCTATTTGATCGCTCTAAGAATCAAACGCAAAACCCCCAAAGTTAAATCGAAATTTCGAAAACAGTATTTAGTCACGTGTGTCCCCATGCCTATTTGCACGAGCTTATAGCTTCTTTAACGTCTACGCAAAGGTTAAAGCTCTCTTTTTCTACTTGTACAACTATACCTTTAATAGCTTATTAATCGTTAATGGTTATTAAACGCTGGTCAATAAGCTTGTGAAAATAAAATGAATATCTACTGAAATGTATTGGAGTGGCGTGCAATAAAAGCTCTGAGTAAAGTAGCTTTACGATAAATTCGATTCTGTTTATTTAATGAACTTAATTAAATTGATAGCCATGATTTTATAAATACGGTTACATTTTGGTTAAACTGTTTGTGAAAATTAACGTATTTGAATTTTTTTATTTGTGAAAATTTTATAGTTTACAATATCACAGTTTTTTTTATTTTTTAACAGCTTTTTCTTATTTATGCTGTCGGAAATACGTTTAAAAAAAAGACATAGGATAACAGATTTGTTGTACTAATAAATTGGTTAGGAAAGTTATGCTAAGTTTAAGTTAGGTACCTATAAAAACAACCTACGTGTACCTAGGGAGCGTATAAACACAACTTAGTTATACCAACATTAGGTACAATAAAAAATCCCTGAAGGTTGACTGGTAGAGAATGCTGTTAGCGTTAAGTCCGCCATTTATACCATTGTATTATTTTGGTCTAATAAAGTTTTAAACAAATAAAATCTTTAAAAATACAAACTTCCATCTCCATTAACTCAATCTTAACGACAGTCTCCAGGAATAAGTCTTCTTGAAAACTATTAACTATGCAAATGCAAACGTACCTAAAAGTCCCAAGTTCGAATCGGAATTGGCACCGCGGGTTTGATTGGGAACTTCCACACTTTGGAATTCCCAATGATGTCGACTGAAGTTTCAGGTAGGTAGATATTAATGAGGATTCAAGTACCCAGCTTAATGTGACGGCTTTTATATTGGGCACTGCTGATAAACCAAAATATTACAAAAAGGAATAATCTTATCCATATATTCCATGTAGGATTACTAAGATTTTTAAGAATCATAAAACTATGACAATTATTTATGTTTCATTTACATTTCTTCTTTATGTGTTAACTTCGGGAAGAAATATCAAACAACATGCAAAGAAGAACATTATAAATGATTAGCGTCCTGTATTGTTAGTTATTTAGGTACTTTTGCAGTCAGTTAACACATATTTCATATGACAATAGTCGTAGCACTATAGACATGCAATAGCTTATTAGCTTTATGCTTTATGTTAGACGGTTAGTGGCCCGTGATGAATAATTATTATCATTGTACTATAATGCAAACAATTGTGATTCTTGCCATTCATGACTCTATACTCAATTCAAACAATTACATTTCACCACATTCGTCACTTTGTGCAGTCGTTATCATACAATTTATATCTGACTATTCGTAATTTCTGCTCAGTATAAGCCCCCACAAACGCATTTCGTGAAATTGAGTACCTATCTAAAGGAAATAATATTGATAGAGTTATATTGTCAAAACCTAATTAGAAATAGGTTTCAAGTTTTATACAAAATGAATGTTATAATAATACTAGGTAACTCATAAAAGTCATCGATCACATTTTTTATCAAACAAAATAAGTAGTTTCTGCAATTCAGCATGCCATTGCCATCGCCTAGTCTTGGGCCAGACTAAAACTTAAGAAGAAACAAATTAAGTAGGTTCAAACTTTTATCCAAACCGGGAATAATATTAACAAAATAGATGCCCCAATTCCCAAGTCCCTGCAAGTTAATTATAAGCAGGAGTTTCAAATGTTTTAAAATTATCATTCGCCAGCCTTTGTCTTGAATTCCGCCGTAGAATGGGAGGGAATTAATATGAAATGTGAAGTAACGACCTAGTTTTCTGCTTATCTTATATTCCGCAGCCTTTTAGAGTTGAGCAAGACTTGAACAATGCGCCTTCTTCTGTTAAATTGTTACTAAATTACTTGGCGTTTTTAAATTTACGTTCTTCGTAGTATTATTTTGTTTTATTTAAAAGGGCTGGATACAAATCGTACACGTTTTTGTTTGTGTAGATCCGTGAGCTCTTTGGTATATCCTGAGGGACTTTTAGCATCTTGGCGGATTCACATATATCACATCACACTTCTTCACGTCACACAAAATGCAAAAGTTTGAATGTTAGCAAATTTGTTTGTTACTCAATCACCCAATAAAATTTGGTACATGGGAAGAAAAATACCGGGAAAAGCATATAGGGTACTTTTTATCCCGAAATTCCCGGGAATGAAGCCCCGGGGCGCAATTAGTGTTGTATAAAAAAAATCAAATTAGCCCTGTACCACAGAATTAATATAAGTACTCCTGTACCTAGTTCAAGAGATTAGCGCGTTTAAATCATCAATACATACACACTCTCCAGAATTATACATACATTTCTATGTACTTATGTATAATCACGTCTTTATCCCTTACAGGGTAGACGGAGCCAAGAGTCGTGAGACTCGAATTCCACGCATAGCTGAATAGTGGGCTCTCTAATGGAATGGAGATTCAGGTATAGTGACAGGTTGCTAGCCCAACCGTGTGTTAGTTTAGGAATGCCCAGTTTAAAGCCCTTAATTATACAAGCATAGATTAATCTCCCTTTAAACATCGTAACTACTTTTAATTACAGTAAACAATACAGTTCGTGTTCCAGGGAGCTAGTGTCTGCGATAAATAGCGCAACACTTGCTGCGAACAATATTAATTGCATTTTAATGTCAGTTGTAGCGAGCGGGCTTTATATACGCCGAGCTTGTTTTTTTTTTTCTTTTCTCTGCTTAGTTCGTAATGGAGCCCGTTTAAAACATGCTGCAAGTGCAAGATCTTAGAATATTATGTTAAACTTTTTTCCTAGATAAAGAACTAATTTTACCGTACTATATACTTTTATCGTACCAGATATTGTAATTTTTGAGTGAAAGAGAGACAAAAAGTCGACGATAATTTTTATTCTGTTCATCATATTCATATCAAAAATATGACAAAGTCAAGCAGTGAACTAAGGGACGATACAATAATAATAAAAATCATATTGCAATAAATAAAATCATACATTTTCGTATTTTTAGTAGGGAACATTCCCAGTGGTTCCAAAGCACAGTTCCAAGGGCACCGATAGACAGCAGAGTCGTTTGGGAAAAAAATCTTACACTGGCCTTGCACTGGCCACTAACACACAAGAAAAAAAAAATCCTGTGTAATTGTAGAGTTAAATAATGAGAAAGGATTTTCACAGTGTGAGCGGGATTTTCTCCATTTTCCATTGTGAACGAGCCTTAACAACATATAGGGTCACATAATACATACAAATTACACACGCGGACAAGCACTTTATTGCGTTAATAATGTTGACCGTACCTGCATTATGGGCAGAATTAAATGGCGGCTGACTGTTGGTCGGAATTGTAAAATATCAAAAGTACGTATGGTTCCCTTGTATGTTATACACCAAAACTCTTATCATAATCAATTAGTAAAAACCATATGGAAATCCGTTCTGTAGTTTATCGAAAACAGAAACAGACAAATTTCTTGAGAAATGTTTATATTATATTTTTTATAACATAGAGTGAAAACGAGCAAACGGTTCACCTGATGGTAATCGATCACCGCTGCCCATAGACAACTGCAACACCAGGGGTATCACAGGAGTATTGCCGGCCTAAGAAGAAGACATAGAATCGTATAACATAATTTGTAAATTACACCCGTCCGAAGCCTGGGCTGAATGGCGTCTCAATCTCAACTAATGCGAAAGTGAATTTGTTTGTTACATCTATATTATGTCTATGCCTTTACACGCTTTACCTACTTAATAGACAGAGCCATCAGTGTAGCCAAATACTGGTCTAAACTAATTTGATGGCTGTTGCGACTTGACAAGAAGAACCTACTTAACTAATCTTCCTGAAATTTCGTATACACATAGTAAGAAGTACTGAGAATGACATAGAGTACCTTTCATCTCAGGAAAAATCACTGTTCCCGTGGGAAATTTACGCGGGCGAAGCTGTGGGCAAAAGCTAGTTTATAATAAAATAGTCTTCTTTTACACTTTCCATGTTTCGCATCCGAGGTTGCCCGGGACAGTGGGACATTAAGCAAATATTCCTGTAATTGCGTTGTCTGAAAAATGTGAAGATAAATTTTTACGTCCGTTGCCCGCATACGAAATGAGTCGGCTATTTGAACATCCTAATTAACGTGACTTTCTTTTTGTTAGACGGATAAATAATGTGGTTAACTATAAAATTGTTTGCATTGGCCTCTGATTTTGCGCAAATAATTCGGTATTCTAACTAAATAATCAAATTGGTTTCGTTACTTTAGGTAATTGTGACCATTGATTGTGAACTCTGTCGTTTCGTTCATAACTAGACGGTTTATCATGGAAATAAAATATGGTTTTTAAATTTTTATTTCTCAAAGAAATTTACATTTCGCTTACAGAGAAACTTGTAATACATTTGTAAAATTGTGTAGTTAATGTAGGCATTCTATACAAGAGAAAAGTGTAATTAAAATAATATAAAATGTATGTGGGTGTCGTTGCTAGTTCGTTCAGTAATTTTTCCGGTCAACTCCCACTCGTACATCGCACTCGCAAATTTTTGAACTAACGTAAATACATAGACGTTTCGTACATTTCGTAGCGGAGTCCACTTTTCCATAAGGTACATGCTCATGGCCAGGGCGGCATATGACAGACGGCCCCATGGATCGCCAATATTGCAATCAATTATTTTTATTTTGAAACTTCAAGCCAATATTGCAATCAGTTTTTTATTTTAAAAATTTCAAGCTTTCTAAAAGTTCCAGGAGCCACATTGTTAATGAGCCCGGCACTAGCACGGTGGGTAAACAATTCTCTGTAAAGAGCCACAAGATCCTTATGTGCCCAGGGCTTTCAATGAGTACCTAATAATGCTGCTGCTTTGGAAGGATAAGACATATTGCGCCGACTCCAGATGATGGGATAAGGTAAGAAATATGATGATGAATGATGCTGCTTGCTGTAACATACCTCATGTACAACAAGCTAATTATTTAAAAATAAAAAACACGACTAACTACTTACATAGCCTATGTCCACTCGACTCGGAGGAACGCAAGGAATCTAACTATACCTCTCACATCAAAATCTGTTAAGCCGTTCAGGACTTATGGTGGACTAAAGAAACTTACATACATATGAACCGTGAAAACATAACATAACATTTTTTGGTCAGTCGCACGGTGGGGCAAGGGCACCCTCATAAGTGGCAGAAAATGCGAAATGTGAAACGCGTTTTTCCAACTACCCACTATAGCCTTTTAATAAACCAGGAACCTATGCATCATTTGACACTATCAACTTGACTGTTAACTTCCACAGACTCCCGTTATAATTATCTTTTGTTAGTAGTTGTGACATTGCGTCTGATTGTTAACTTTATTGCGTGTGTTTCTATTGTAATTTCTTGGGGTTAGTTTAGAAAAAAAATGTGATATAGCTATGAAACCTTTAAGCTCAGGTATGTGACGATATTTTAGCAACATTTAATTTAGTTTTAGGGTACAGTAAATGTATCAAACCAATTAATATATTTGTTATAATAAAATTTTCACGAAATTCTAAAATAGCTAAGGTTTTAGTTGTGTTATCCAGTGAATCTCGGCTCATTTTTTTTTAGACATTACCCATGCAATATCATCATCTTGAAACTACAAAAAAACTTTACTCCTTTTTGCTCCTTTTGGAATAATTGCGATTTTTGTAACTTTACTATTTTATTTCCATTATACAAAATCACTTATTTTGTTTTAGGAACGAGTTCAAATACATTATTTATTTTAAGAAATGATCTCGTTACTATAATGCGATTCTTGGAAGAAAAAAATAATTGAAAAACAATTTGTTTTTTTTTGGTTTTTATGTAAAAACGTAAAATTTGTGTCAAAAAAACATAACTAATTTGAATCAATAGTTTGCTTTTAAATTTGAATATAGGTCAACATGGTTGTTAGCAGGGCATGTTACCGGTTGGTACCGGTACTAAATTCTCATATAAACTACCAAAAAGTATCGGTACTTTCCGGGAGTTTATATGGAGAATTTGGTACATGTAACAAGCTCTGGTTGAAAACGTGAAAAATAGAAGATAAATTAATAAAAAATAACTAAGAATACCTTGACACATCTTTTTCGTTTCCTATCTTCAAGCTTCTGTTCCCGTGGTACAACATATCACCGACATTGCTCAAATACTTGATTCATGGACCAGAATTATATCCTCTGTACTTTTTAGGCAAAAGCCTATAGGACAATTAATGGAAGAGTCTCAAAAGGCTAGGAACATTGACTTTAAGAGATGTAGGGAGCATAATTCAAGTAAATGTAGCCGAGACAAGAATAGCTGCCCTATTTGCAGCAAATAAATGAATTTAATTTAATTGTGAGAAATCCAACAGACATTTTTATATTTTTAAATTTGTTCTTCAGGTCCCTTTATTTCAAATAAAGGAAAATTTTGGAAATAAATCCCCAGAATCTTCCAAAAGAAATTAAAATTAAAAAAAAATCCATCTCGTAAAAATTATGACTTAAGAAAGAAACATAAATTGATGATGAGGATGATAATGATGAAGATCATGATGATGATGATGGGTTGTCATATGTTTAGAATGAGTTCCTATATTATTTCAATAAATTGTACATGATTATTAACGTTATTTTTTTAAATAAATATTTATTTAATATAAAAATCTATATACAAACACGTATATATGTCTACAAAAGGATTCTTTATCGTCTAGAAACTATCTTATTTGTATTTAATAACCACAGAAGCAATTTAGCTAGAAAACTTATTTAATGCCAACTTTAGGAGTACCTTGCCCCAGTGTGAGTCGTGTAAAAATAGGGCTGAGTCGGCAGTTCCCTAAAATTCCCAGCACGTGCTTGACATGTCTAGACGGTAACCAATACCCACAAGCCGTGTGAGCCGAAATACACGAGTGCCTGATTACCATGTCAAAAGAATTACGAGTTGTTTACACGGTTTTGTCACCGAAAAATGGGGAAGCGGAAGAGAAAATAAGTGATACCTACCTGCTACAGCAGACATTGCAGCATTTTTTTTATTTATTTAACGAGGTAAAACTTCTATGAGAATTGTAATAAAATAATTGTCAATAATGGCTATTTTGATTTTATTTTATGGCTGAGAATCTAAGATGATAATAATACCAAATAAAGTAATTAATAGAATGTTTATGAAAAGCTTTATAAAATGAAATTACTCAAGTTTTCATAAAGGCACTGATGCCAACCTTAATAAATAGGTAAATAAGCGATCGATCGATTCTAGGTATAAGGTTATAATCGATAAGTTAAGTAGGTATCTTTTAAACCTTCAATTAAAAATCATACAGATACAATTTATTTTTATTCACCATTTCATCTAAAATCGAACAAACACGCCGTACAAATACCTTTTTATCCCTCATTCATATTCCCAGGTTTGGACCATAAAATGCACGCGAACTGGATCGATGAAATTTTTCACATTGGGTGAGAAGAAGCGTCGAGTAGAATAGTTAGTATGTAAACTCGTTCTTGTAGCAGTTTTATGCCTTCTCCATTTCACTGGAAGCAAGTGGTGGTCGATGAAAACTAACATACATGAGTCAGATCGGTATACAAACTCATGTAGCACGGGCAGGATTCGAACCTGGGGCCTTTGCGGCCACAGGCGGGCGCCCTACCACTCGGTTACCACCGCGCTTCTGTAGATAGTAATGCATATAAAATCTATGGTAAGGTCATGGTAAATAAAATTGAAAAAAAAGGTATTTAAATAGGACGCTGACTGACTTATTGGTATACCGGCCCCACGAATACCCATAGACTACGCCAGTCGGTATAGAATAAGTCTATGGGTACCTATATAGCTATCAACGCAGATACGACACAGCTGAACGTAGAAACTTGAAATTTTGCAGATCATCATAATATCTCGATGGCAGAGAGATTCTTTCGTGATCACTTAGAAAAGAATTTTGGAAATTCCACCTCTAACGGGATGAAAATAGGTGAAAGACGAAATTCTCTCGGCAGAAGCCGGGGGCAAGGGTTAGTTTGAAATAAACGACTCGTCCAATGTAAACGTTTGCTATAGCTCAGAATCTCATTTTCTTTTATTCGGGCTCTTGAGAACCCTTTCGAGGGCTTTCAAGGGTGCACTGGATAGTGGCAATTAGAGGTTGGTTGGCACAAACATACTCTATTCTTACAGTAAAGAGACTATTCTTATCCAAGTGGAGAAATTTGTTTACAAAAACATCATACCTACCAAAAACTAAAAACTTGACCTATACATAGATTCGACGCTGTAGGTACATAACATAACTTACCATTCTTCTATATTTAGTGTGGATAAATTCTAGGTGGATATTAAAGGTATTAACTTTTGAAATTTAAAAACAAAGTAAGTAGCTAGGTACTACCTACCTACTAAGTTTTTGAGCACCTGGTGTGCTCCTCTTTTTTGGGCATTTTGGCTTAAAATATCCTTTGTGAACCTAAATACTTGAGACTAGGTACCTACTAAAATTCATGAAATTCTCTTCAGTAGTTCGTACTTGATACGTACCATATTGAGTCTATACATACACAACCATATATTCGCAACATGACCATGTTTTCGCCTAATATTTAAAGGATAATAAGAAATAACATTTATTTTATTACCCTGTCCACTAAATTTCCCAAAAAATTGATGGAAAAGTAATAAAATAAAAATAGCAAGTAGATATAGGCATATTTAGCTGAATAGCTGAATTTAAATGAATAAAGCTGAATTTAGCTGAATTTAAAAATAATGTATTTCAAATTATAATGCAGCTGTGCATGTCATTCGATGTAAAAGCATTGAAGTTTCAGAGAGCCTTTCGAAATAATGAGAATGGCTTCGTTTCAATCAAGTCACGTCTCGGCCTTTGCCCTTAGAGTAGAGACCCTAGTAACAAAAATGGTTGGCATATGGTTGGCCCTTTGTGAAAAAACAGCTGCCCACGGTTGGCTTACGGTTAGTTTTGTCACCCCTACTTACGTATCTGCCAACAATCGGCCCATCGTTATTATTGCGAGTTGGGCCAACCACGTCATACCTACAAAAGGCCAACCGTAGAAGAGAGGTTGGACAACGTTGGGCCGACGGCGTCGAAATAACAAAAGGCCAACAATACGGTTGGTTCATTGTTAGTTATGTCATCCTTACTTTCGTATATGCCATCGGTGGGCCCAACGTTTTTATAACTTCAGTATTATTACAGTAATGTACACTACATTGGTCCAACCGTAGTGTGACTAACGGTGGCTCAACCCCTTTTATTTTACTTTGGGCCAACTGAGTGTACTTTACAGAGGCCCTACGTGTTTTATTCTACTTTAGGCCAAAGACGTGTTCCTTACAGTGGCCTTATGGTTTTTATTCTACATTGGGCCAACTATGCGTGCGTTACAGTGGCCCTACGTTTTTTATTCTACTTTAGGCCAAAGACGTGTTCCTTAAAGTGGCCCTATGGTTTTTATTCTACATTGGGCCAACTACGCGTTCGTTACAGTGCCCCTACGTTTTTTATTCTACTTTAGGCCAAAGACGTGTTTCTTACAGTGGCCCTATGTTTTTTATTCTACTTTGGGCCAACTACGTGTTTCTTACTCTGGCCCAACGTATTTTATTCTACTCTGGCCTAACTTCGTGTTCCTTACAGAGGCCTTACGTTTTTATTCTACATTGGGCCAACTACGTGTTTCTTACAGAGGCCCTACTGACGTGCATGCGTGCCCTGACTGCAAGCAACACGGCTGCCCGACAAATGCCTTCGTAAGAAACAGAAGTTGGTCTTAAGCAGAATAAAAAGGTACATCGAGACTCTGTACGGAACACGTAGTAGACCTGTAACAGAAATAAAGGTACATTACTCGTACAGCAGCTATATTATATTAAGGGTAGATTATCCAGCGTGGCGAAAATAATACAATATGAAAATTATTAAAAATTTATTTTAATTATTATTATTAAACATAAACACCATATGTATTGAAAGAAATAGTTTCAATCACTGTACTCTTGCAATCGTAAACTACAAATCTTATTTCTGTTAACATAAAAATATTATTGATTCATCATTAAAGCAGAAAAACTAAGATACACAATGAAAAATAATTACATATTAATATTAGGGTAAGTTTTAGTGTATACTATCTAATGATGTAATTTTAAGCTGACAAAGGGTATACAACATTGTATACAAACAAAAGAACCATCATTATCACTGAAGTTTGGCAAAAGAATACATTTTTTTTAAATCAGACACGCCTAAATATTTTCTTTTGATTGTACTATTTACTTTGTATATACCTAATTTGCTGCTTTGGATTGGTTCTTCGTAGAAATCGGTTTTATTAATTTATAAAACAGTTACATTTTAACCTGTAAAAATTACTTTCTAATTCTATTGATTTGACCACGACAATATCACCGTTGAAAGTAACAAAGCAAGAATCAGATAAAGATATACCTAAAGTACACTGATCATATATTGGATTTTTTTTTATAATACCCCCTTTTTCAATATATTTTTTTTTGGCTCGAATTATCGTTGATTGGTTTTTCACCAAGTCTCTTGGTAACTTGTTCCAAAGGCATGCTATGTGAACGAACTATAGTCGCTTTATTTTCGACATAAAGTTTTCAAAAGGGAACGCCGAAAAGGAAATGCTTGTTTCTTAATAATGTAATTTTTATGTATATAGTATAATGCGATATATTAATTTATATTATAGCTGTCTGTGTCGCCCATTTAGGGTTCCTGATTCAAATATTTTGAATAGAATTCTTATAACAGTACCTACTCTCATTTCAGATGATTTGACCAAAGCTCGGGCAATAGCCAAAAAAGCAGAAATTGATTCTGAAGATAGCAGTGATAGTGTTGAAACTTCTGGTAGAGGAAAACGCAAAGTGTCCAGAAAAATATATGATAGTGACACAAGTGATGATAAATCAGATGATAATGATAATTTCTTTTATCCAACACCACCTACTTCTCAAATAAAACATAAGAATAGATCAAAAACAACATTACAGCCATCATCTACACCTGGAACAACTTCAATAGATGTCATTAATAAAATTCAAGAGAAAAATTCTGCAGTTGGTTTATCCACACTAAGTAATACCACTGATGACGAAAATTACGATCAATGTCAAAAACAAATTCCCACAACTTCCTCCTCACCTATTCAAAACACTGAAGCTTCGGAGACCTTAGGTATGTTAGTTTAATAGAAGTATTAATCAAAAAAGCTATTTACATGTCTATGTTTTTGTTGTGGTTTACTAGCAAATAATCACCCGCATTATTAAGTTTGGATTCACCATAATATAGTGCGACAAGAAATGGCTGCTGGTCAAGTGATTGATCTAATATACACAAAATGGGCCAGAAAGAATTAGTCGAACTAGAGTGTATTGGCAAACCATCAACATTGAGAGTAACGGAAAGAAAAAAGACTCTGCTTGTGACAGTTTTCTTTGAAGAAATGGATACATTTTAGAAGTTGTGCCCTTTAAAGCTCTTTCTCTTAACTGTCTTTCGAGACCAAAATATATGTATGAGCCTCCTGCACAGTTTATGACGTTAACACTACGCGGCGTCTCTAGTAATGTTCTTGCATCTCGTGACAAAGTTGGGTGATGTGGTTTTAACATTTTCAGTAAATCAGTGAGAGCAGAGTGACTTATATTATGTTTGATAGACCATGATATAAGAAATGAATTAATATTCTCTGGATTGGAGTTCACGCAGACAGAATTGGTAGGTTTATGAGTAGAATTATTAAACAGTACATTTTCTGGATCACGAGCTCTGCAAGCAGAACTATTTAGAGGTCCATCATATGTACATAAAGGTGATTTATTATTAGATACGACAGACGGACTAGTATCTAAATTAGTTACAATTGTGACCCGCGAATCTCGGCTTCTATTAGGAAAATTCAAAATATTTATCTCATCCATGATTTGTGCAGTCTTTTTAGCAAGAATTCGTTTCCTGGATCGCTTTGATAAGTCGAACTCTGCGAGCTTCCCGTCCTCCATGGCGATCTTTGGTGAATCTAAACCAATTCGTAATAACTTCGTTTATTTCAGCATCCGTTGTCTTAGCAGCAATCAAGTTAGCGCGCGTTGCGTCTATAACAAAAAAAAAATATTTTTGCAAAAAAGTGCACTTCGATAAAATTAAAGAAGATGCAATAAACATGTGGCAGATAATAGGGGTGGTTTAGGTACAAAGAAACAAAGGATGATACAAAAAATGAAATTACGTTCTGATACACACACACAGATTCGCATCCCGTCACACCCATAGATAAAGCTTGTAGAGCGGAGGTACATTATAAAAACAAAACCGGCCAAGTGCGTGTCAGGTCAGGTCACGCGCAATGTAGGGTTATTATTATTTCGTATACTAGTAAAGCATACTTAGCTGTGATAGTTTTCCTTTTAAATTCTTTACTACTCCTGTGAATTTTACCACTTTGTTGGCGTAACTAATAAGTATGTCCATGCCAAATTTTATCTTTCTGTCTCTAAGCTAAGCTGCAGAAGGACGGATGGACATGGCAAAACTATACGGGTCCCTTGTTGACTATGGAGCCCTAAAAATTTTTATATTTATAATGTTATATTTACCTCGTATTATTTTAATTATTTTCAAATTCTTCAATGCAGTCTTGTTATTTTTCCCCGTCCAATTGCAGTTTATCGCGAGATTGTTGGTGAACAGTTTTTCCAGGATCCTCCTAATTATTACAGGAACCTTATGACCCCCACCGAAGCTTAGATGTGTAACCTGTCATGAAATGAAATGAAATCCCATTAAAATAACAATCAACTGATAAATTATAATATCCTAGCAAAGCGCATATTAAAACGACACTACTGTAATGGAGTAACAATGGCCAATGCACTTACAAACACTAAAGTAGCAGACCCACTAATTACTTGTCAAAATTAGTGGCTTCTTAACTCATACAATCTTTAAAATTTTAAGATTAGGTGTTAAGATAAAACCTTGAAAAAATATATATTTTGGAATGAACAGTTTAAATTGTAATTGTTAAACTCGACTAGGGTTAAAAATAATACAATATTAGGTAACTGTTTTAACCACCGTTATCAGTGTGACACTTAATAAAATAAAATAGTGTACCATAAGGCTGGCATTTTCTTCTGTCGAAATACAAGTTTAATTGTTCACAATCGTCGCATGGGAGTGACTTTCAACGGCCCCGGTGGGACGGACCCGGTGACGGGGCCGTTGGAAAAAATCCAACGGCCCCGCCCGGCGGGCCCGGATTTTGCGTTGACGGGGCCGTTGGAAAAAAATCCAACGGCCCCGCCCGGCGGGCCCGGATTTTGCGTTGACGGGGCCGTTGGAAAAAAAAATTACCAACGGCCCCGGCGTGTTTTTTAAATGGGACGGATAGCATAAAAAATTTTAGCATACGCTCCGGTAGTGTTTAAAGGGGGGAAATTGTGTATTATTTTGTAGACCTTAAATATGAAATGAAATTATAAAAAAGAGTTTGTATGTAACAATCACTTTTTATTGTTGTTAAAAAATAAATATCAACGAGGTACCAACAATCATATTTTTTTTGTAGCTATAACATGTCCCAATCATATATATAAGAAAATAAAATACATGATGTTTGTTTTATATTATGACACAAATTACATAATAGTACAGTACAATAGTATTAAGATAACAAACTGTCAACTACTAAATATCTTTCTGTCTCTGTTGTATTTTTGCTCCGTAAATAGTATTTATAACTAATTAACGTATTATTAACTGATTGTTACTTACAAACTCTTTTTTTATTTCATTTCATATTAGGTCTACAAAATAATACACAATTCCCCCCCCCCTTTAAACACTACCGGAGCGTATGCTATAATTTTTTTATGCTATCCGTCTCATTTAAAAACCACGCCGGAGCCGTTGGTGAAAATTTTTCCAACGGCCCCGTCAACGCAAAATCCGGGCCCGCCGGGGCCGTTGGAAATTTTTTCAACGGCCCCGTCACCGAGGCCGTCCCGCCGGGGCCGTTGGAAGTCACTCGTCGCATGGTAATGGTATGCATTTGATCGTAATCTTGTTAAGATTTCATGTTGAGAAATTTTTATCTCTTTTAAGTCAGTTTCAATACTAGCCAAGTGCTTTGCAATCACATCTGAAATCAATCAATAGAAACTAATTGCGATATAATTTACTACAAAAATAGTTTAGCACAAATTATAGGACTATGTTTGCTAATGGGCCATTACTTAAATGGGCGCAGGATGATTTTTTAAAGTTTTCGTAGTGGCGCCTTAAAAAATCATATGATAAACACCTGACTTTTTATTTTAAAAAAACTAACAGTTGTCGATAACAATATTATATTTAACGTATGCCAACTTTAAAAAATAGTAGATTTTTTCTAGTAGGTATGCCTAGTTAAGCTAGGTGCACGTCATGCATCTATCTCACTGTAGACGTGTCCGAACAGTTCTGAATTTCTCTCGTCTAACGATAGAAATCCAGGTTATTTTTTATGTTATAATTTGAAAATTGTTCTTACCTAAACCATGGATGTTTGGAACCAATTCCTTTAGAAATGGTGTTAGAGTAACATCTGAAAATTATATAACCTTATGAATATAAGGCGAAGATTATATACAGGATTTTTTTCGCTGGTTGGATCGGGAATCTCACCCTGTATATGTATATATCGTCGGTCCCAATTAAAAGAGTCGGATCTGTAAAATTGCCATTTTCATTTTATTGCGCCAATCCTTTAAAAAACGCCATTATTTTATTACTACATTCACAGTTTTTAATTTTTGCTTTAATTTTCCGAAATATTAAAATTAACAAAGACATATCTTCTACAGTATCCGTTTAATATTGTCGGAAGAAACGTTGCGACAGTATTAGCGGGGCGTTGGGAGGGGGCGAACGGTCGGTAGTGCCAGTACCCGCTATGTTGCACGGACAGATGATCAATTCGCGCGCTCCTCGCTTAAATTATTAAAAACTAACGTTTGCTGCGTTACACTCACTATGGCAAGTAGGTAACCGATCGAAAAGGTTTATACAATCAGTTTTGCATTCCAATACTGATAATAATCCACGAAAAAAGAGGAAAGTACGAGATGGCATTAATTCAAATCACAACGATTTTTGCAAAGGGAGAGGTTACATTGTTATCTATGTAAAGTTCTATTGAAAATAGCGTGTTTTTACGTTATGTTATGAAATAATATACAAATAGTATTTCTCTTCAATGTTTGCGTATAAAGATTTGTATGTCCCTGTTAAAATGTCGGATGTGGTAGTTCCGACGTTTTTTTACGGAAATACCTTAAGTACTATTGTCATAAGTAACATATCCTACATTTTTTTACGAATATACATTTTCTTTATATGTCGTAAGTAACACATCCGACATTTTTGCATGGAAATAAAATTAATGCTAATGTCGTAAGTAACACTTCCGACAGTTTCAAAGGGATCTTGAATAGTGTGTTTTGTTTTAAGTGGCATTACCGGCAGTTTTTATAGAAAAAAATGGCATTATTTCCTGTTTGAAGTATCTTTAATTTGCCACAATTGCCTTGTAAAATAATATTTTTTAATATATATTTTTCTTTTTAGATGCACCTGAATTCCCTATACTAAAAAAATAGAGGATGAGTTGGTACAACTGCAAGATTTATTGGGAGATGTATTCAATGATGAAAATGAATATCATTATGATACCTTAATAGATGAACAAGACATTGTTCATCATATCCTCCCTGACGTGTCCGTACACTGAGAATCTTGTAATCTCCGTAGATAGGAACGGATATGACTAGCAAAACCAAACTTGGTTTTGAAGATCCGGTTGCATGGCGCACAGTGCAACTGACATAGGTTGTTGTATGTATACGTGTAGGAAGGCTTGAGACGGGTTTTTCGTAGAAGGCCTCTTTGACAGAGCTGCGCCGTGCTTGCCTCTGCCTCGCAAGCTCTTCCCAACGTTCTGTTGGAATCTCACATGCAGCAAGGTGACGTTTTAGGACATCTTTGTAACGCAGGTATTGACCTCCAGCTTTGCGTTTGCCTTTATGCAGCTCTTAATAGAAAACATACTTGGGCAGCCTAGAGTCGTCCATGCGTACTAGATGTCCACACTATCTTAATTATCCCTGAATAAGCAGAGATTCTATACCCATCATTTAAGTCTTCTGTAGGATAGTAGTGTGTGGAATTCAATCCTGCCACTTAACTCGAAGAACTAAGCGCAAGCACCGCATATGAAAGGCGTCAAGATGTTTTATGTCATCTTTGTACAGACACCAAGTCTCGGTAGCATACAGCAATATAGGTAGTATTATCGCCCTATACACAACCATCTTTGTGTGCAGTTTTAAGTCATGTGAATTCCAAACACGAGATCGTAGTTTTCCAAAAGCCGATGCAGCCCTAGCAATGCGTGAAGGAATTTCAGTCTCAAGACGACAGTACCACGGGCCAGCTGTTTGAGCACTTGAGTTTTAGAAACGCTTATAACCAAGCCAAACTTTTTACACGACCCATTCAGGTGGTCCAAGAACGACTGCAAACTGCTAGCATCATCGGCCATTAAGCAGACATCGTCTGCATAAAGTATGTCTAAGACAGTTAAATCCAGTACCTTTCGTTTTGATTTAAAACGGGATATGTCAAACACGGTTTTACCTGTTCTTACGTCAAGGTGAATTCGTCCACTGTGATTAGAGGCGTCCCCCAGGACAGTAGCAAAATAAATAGCAAATAGGGTAGGAGCCATCACACAGCCTTGCTTCACGCAACTGGTAACTGGAAAACTCTCTGTAAAGTCGTGTCATGTTAGACTCTGGCCATCATGCCGTCATGAAATTGCTGGATCAGAGTAACAAACTTTGCAGGACAGCCTTTTCAAGAACAATCCAAAGGGCAGATCTCGGTACACGGTCGAATGCTTTCTCCAGGTTAACGAAGCACATATTTAAATCTCGATGTTGCTCTTTTCTCCTGTAACTTTTTTACAACAAAGATAGCGTCAACCGTCCCCCTGACAGACCTAAAACCGAGTCTGCGATTTATAATATGCGCCAGAACCTTTCCAGCTGCGCTTAGCAAAGCAATACCTCTGTAAGATTCACAGTCGGAGAATCACCTTTTCCCTTGTACAATTTGCAGATGGAGGTATCTTTCCAGTCCTGGGGTACAACCCCAGACTCCCATATCCGCAAAATAAACTCGTAGAGACTGTTCTTGACGCTCTCACCACCTTACTTAAAGTGTTCCTCAGGGGTCCCGAAGCTTTCCCATTCTTTAGTCGGCTAACAGCTTGAAAAAATTCTTCATAAGATGGAGGATTGTCCAGCTCTATAGATATAGGTAAAGATGGAAGAGAACTAATGTACTGAAGATCAACATCCTGACTAGGATTTAAGACCTCACTGAAATGCTCAGCCCATCTATTCAGTACTTCAGCATGCACCACAAGTCGTCGTGATTTGTCACTGCTGTATATGAGACAAATATTTTTGAACTGTGGACCAAAAATAGTTTAGAGACTATCAAAGAAACCCCCAATTTGCTTACTGTCTGCGAGATTTTGCAGTTCTACTGACAAAAAGAACACGACTACTAAAAAAGAAGTGTGCAATGAGTATATTTTTTAACTTTGTATGTTTTTATAGTAACTATATTTAGTCGTTTCTAAATAAACAGGGTCTAACAAAATATACTGAAACTATTTTAAGATATAATTCAGTTCATGATACTAAACAACTTTCTCCAAGAAACTTATATCGCAATATGAAAAATAATTTTGGCATCCCATACAGGTTGACCGATCAGCTGATTCGAGTTTATAGTTATTAACAACACATACGACAAGCGAAAGTGACGTACGACCAGAAAAATCAGTCGCATGTGGCACTTTCGACAAATTGCAGTGATTCGAGTCCAGACAAAACAATCGGAAGTGGCTCTTCCGACAAACGACTGTGACACGTGTCCAGGCAAAACAGTCGTATGTGGTACATCCTACAGATAGTATTTGTTAGGTATCGGTTAAAAACGTAGCAACTGTCATTTCTGCTATTTCTAGTGTTAAATTTCTATATCTGTTCATACACATTTTAAGGGTAAATAAAGATAATAAAATATTCAAAATTTCACAACAATATTCCACAAAATGACAAAGTTATACACAAAAACTTATTTGGCAAACTTTGATCGTCTTTCCTGTAAACTAGTCATTTCGCAGATCCGACTATGTTAATTGGGACCGTCGATATATTTATGAACCAGATATATTATTATTACCTCAAAGACTACTGGTAACAATGAACAAAATAACAAATTTGGTAAAATACATCATGAAAAAGAAAAAGGAGTACAATATGTCTTAATGGCTAATGTACAATGGCGGCCTTATCGCTACAGCAATTTCTTACAGGCAACCGACAGGTAGGACTTATAGATCACTGTCTACTTGATGGCAAGCAGAAACTGCTGCCTGTGTCATATGTAACCTTGAATGCCAAAGATTGCATATGCTTTGTCATCCTAACTAAGATGTAATACCATGTGCCTGTAATTACATGGCATCTCTTACTCTTTGAATCGGAACACAACAATGCATGCATTGCTGCTTTGCTGCAGAAATAAGTAAGAGGCTGGTACCTACTGCCACCTAGTAAACCACAACAAAAACATAGACATGTAAATAACTTTTTTGATTAATACTTCTATTAAACTAACATACCTAAGGTCTCCGAAGCTTCAGTGTTTTGAATAGGTGAGGAGGAAGTTGTGGGAATTTGTTTTTGACATTGATCGTAATTTTCGTCATCAGTGGTATATTGCCCGAGCTTTGGTCAAATCATCTGAAATGAGAGTAGGTACTGTTATAAGAATTCTATTCAAAATATTTGAATCAGGAACCCTAAATGGGCGACACAGACAGCTATAATATAAATTAATATATCACATTAAACTATATAAAAATTACATTATTAAGAAACAAGTATATATATTATTATTTAGCAGGCAAGCAATTGTGGAAAACTTCTTAAACTGGTTGACATTTGGTGCTGAGATCACTTCTTCTGGCAGCTTGTTCCAAGCCTTGACTACTCTTATTATAATTGTGTGTGTGAAGAATATTTGAACTAGGTACTATACATAGAAATACCTACATAAATAAATATTTAGGACATCTCACACACATTTGCCTAGCCTCAAGCTAGGATACCCAGTATTTTGGGTATAAGACAATGATGCAAAATTTCACAGTTTTTGTTGAAAATTGGCCATAAAAAAACCAAGAACAATGGTGCAGTTGACAATATAAAGGAAAAAAAAATAAAAAAATATTTAACATACAAGACTCCATGTGCTCATCACACAAATATTTGCACCGACCAGGGATTGAACTGCACCAGTCAGCAGGAATATTATGGATGACAGACTCTATATGTACCGTTTATGATTGTTTATCATGTGACAAGAGTAACCATAATACACGAGGGCAGGTCTTCTAATGTCTATGTATACTGTAAGATGCCTTGCTTTTAATATATAATGTATATTATATATCATATCATATGTGTGTGCGACGCACTTAACCAACAAACCAAAAAAAATTCAATCTCAATATCTTCATAAATAGAGCAGGGGACTAAGAAATAAATAATTAAAATACAAATCATATTAAGCAAAAGTTTAAATTTAATAACAAAAATAATGGCCAAAAAGGCCTCCGCTCAGCAATTGCCATGATGTTAGACATCATGGTGCTGGTTTATACATACTTAGTAGACACGTGTGTGTGTATCAACCGAGTCTTGCCGTGACTGGAAAAAGTACTATTGTCTAGTTAGTAGCCTGAAGCTTAGGCTACGTGATCGGAACGCACAACGCTGCGATTAGCGTAATACAGTATGGGAAAAACAGACCATTCCAGACATTTTACATACCATTGACTGTCCCACACCGCATGCGGTCCGATCACGAGACCAATAGGGCTAGAAAGTATGCCCTAGAGTATGCCTAAAAAACCAGTAGGTAGGTAGGTACTTACCCGATTTATAAAATATTAGCCTTCAATTAAGCACCTGTTAAATCTGCTCATTAATTTACGTGGAGGCCACAGGCAATTTCCTTTCCTCGGTGTCAACCATTCTGTGTGTACGACTGCAATTTCACCGGCTGAGGCGTCATAATGGCCGCCACAAAATTCGACAATTTTAAACATTTTGGTACTCGCTAATCCCACCTACAGAATAAAACACAATCACATTGGTACTAAACACTCAGTCTATTCTATAACACGTTATAACTAAACCCAGATAATCAATAAAAATCATAAGAACTAACCTCGTTACTAATACACTTTGGGCACACAACTCTTTGTTTGGGTTTGTTTTGGTGGTATGAAGTGAGGCGCGGGGGCCCGGGCGGAGAAACCAAACCGTCCAATACGATTGGCTCATCACCCGACGCGTCATGACCGCCAGTCGTGATTTGTTCATTGCTACTCTGCCTGCACGCGCCACTCTACTCTCTAGCTAGACGACGACAACAAACACGCTACACTTCCGTGCAAATTAATTGACTCAACTTTTTTATACTCTGGTAAGTGAAAAAGTCTTATTTTATGCTACATGGAAATGAAACAAGTAACTTTATTAGCAATTACATAAATACAAATTTGCTGCATCTGTGTTTGAATTATTATCTATTGTTTTTTAGCAACTGGCATAGTGTGCTTTTCTAGCCCCCCCCGGCGTAAAAAAGGGGTGTTATAAGTTTGTGTGTGTTTGTCTGTCTACTTGTGTCTGTTTGCGTAGCAAACGGGTGAACCGATTAAAATGCAATTTTCTTTATTCCAAACTAGATAACCCGGTGAACTTCTTATCTACATTTTTCATGTGAATCTCCGATTGATGTGATCTCTGATGACGACGATGAAGATTACGAAGAAGACGAGGACAAGGAAGACGATGGCGAAATTGCCACGACCAGTATTCAGTTCATTCCAGAACGTGAATTAATTGAAGGTGTTTCACCTATGTCACCGTAACTTTTAATTAAAATGTACATATTACCTGCTTATTATTTTTTGTTTTAATTGTTTTTACGACTGACCTTACCTTATTATATATTAAATTTGTTTTTAACTACCTAAAAAAAAAGATTAGGTAGATGGCTCCATTTTATTTTGTCGCAAGTGTACGATGCGCAAAGCGATCTCCCACTCTTTCGGCCAAGCAAGATCTATATAACCGATACTAGCGCCTCTAGCGGAACGAAAAGCGATTTCATTTCTCCTACCCAGTGTTGCCGTTCATCATTTTAGTGCCGTTTACCGTAATAAATTTTGATATTTTCGACAATTTTCATACAATCACCGTAATTTTAGCATTAGGACTTTCATATAAACACCGTATTTTTTGTTTAAATTTTGACGTTTTGTATGACGGACACCGTAATTTTCAAATCATGCTACCGTAATTTGAATTCTGTACATGGCAACACTGTGGAATCATCTCATCATCTCTCTCAGCCGAAAGACGTCCACTGCTGGACAAAGGCCTCCCCCAAGGATTTCCATTCCCTTATACCTACCGAATATTTCCCGTAAATTGAGTTTTTTAATTATTTTGTCGTAACTGTGAAATAAGTTTATAAATTGCCTCAAAAAGCTTGTATTTATGCTTTTAGAAATACTTTCTCAGATATAAGAGTTCCAATCGTACATGGCATGCTAGGCGACCAAGACTGTTTCATGAGTTTCTTTCGAAATTTCTTCTCACCAGTGGTCGTTCCGAAATGCTAGTAGTTTGTAGCTTTGAAACATAATATATTATGATTAAATAATTAGTTATCGACGTGAAAAAGAGCCTTCTTTGAAGGCCAAGTTTCAATAAAAAATTTTGACTTTGACTTTGATATGTCTGAATTTTCAGAATTTTATGTATTTGGTTGAATATGCAATTCGTTATTACATGATATATAATATACGTATGCATTCACGCTGTTGGCCCCCTGTTGGCATGTTGTGTGGATTTGGTATGAAATTTAAGTAGGTAATGTCGCTGTTGGTCCACTATTGGCATTTTGTATGAAAATATAACATAAAATACGTGGGCGTTTACTATGTTGGGACTCTGTTGGGATGTTGTCTGGAATTGTTACAAAATTTTATAAGTAATGACGCTGTTGGCCCACTGTTGGCATGTTGTGTGAAAATATAAAGGATAATACGTATAGGACTTCACGCTGTTAGCCCTCTGTTGGTATGCTGTATGAAATTGTTACGAAATTTACGTAGATATTGACGCTATAGGTCCACTGTTGGCATATTGTGTAAATGTATAAAGAAAAATACGTAGGCGTTCACGCTGTTGGCCCGCTGTTGGGATTTTGTGTGGCATTGTTACGAAATTTACGTCGGTAATGATGCTGTTGGCCCACTGTTAGCATGTTGTTTGAATATATAACGAAACATACGTAAGCATTCACCCTGTTGGCCCTCTGTTGAGATGTTGTATAGAATTTTACGAAATTTACGTAGGTTATGACGATGTTGGCCCACTGTTGGCATGTTGTTTGAATATATAACAACACATACATAGGCATTTACACTGTTGTCTCTCTGTTGGCATGTTGTGTAGAACTGTTACGAAATTTACGTATTTAATAACGCTGTTGGTCCACTGTTGGCATGTTGTTTGAATATATAACGAAAAATACGTTGGTATTCGCACTGTTGGCCCTCTGTTGGCATGTTGTGTGGAATTTTTAAGAAATTTACGTTGGTAATTATGCAGTTGGCCCACTGTTAGCATGTTGTTTGAATATATAACGAAACATAAGTAAGCATTCACCCTGTTGGCCCTCTGTTGGGATGTTGTATGGAATTTTTACGAAATTTACGTAGGTTATGACGATGTTGGCCCACTGTTGGCATGTTGTTTGAATATATAACAACAAATACATAGGCATTTACGCTGTTGGCTCTCTGTTGGTATGTTGTGTGGAATTGTTACGAAATTTACGTATTAAATAACGCTGTTGGTCCACTGTTGGCATGTTGTTTGAATATATAACGAAAAATACGTTGGTATTCGCACTTTTGGCCCTCTGTTGGCATGTTGTGTGGAATTGTTACGAAATTTACGTAGGAAATGACGCTGGTGGCCCACTGTTGGCATGTTGTTTGAATATATAACAACAAATACATAGGCATTTACGCTGTTGGTTCTCTGTTGGCATGTTGTGTGAAATTGTTACGAAATTTACGTATTAAATAACGCTGTTGGTCCACTGTTGGCATGTTGTTTAAATATATAACGAAAAATACGTTGGTATTCGCACTTTTGGCCCTCTGTTGGCATGTTGTGTGGAATTGTTACGAAATTTACGTAGGAAATGACGCTGGTGGCCCACTGTTGGCATGTTGTTTGAATATATAACAACAAATACATAGGCATTTACGCTGTTGGTTCTCTGTTGGCATGTTGTGTGAAATCGTTACGAAATTTACGTATTTAATAACGCTGTTGGTCCACTGTTGGCATGTTGTTTGAATATATAACGAAACATAAGTAAGCATTCACCCTGTTGGCCCTCTGTTGGGATGTTGTATGGAATTATTACGAAATTTACGTAGGTTATGACGATGTTAGCCCACTGTTGGTATGTTGTTTGAATATATAACAACAAATACATAGGCATTTACGCTGTTGGCTCTCTGTTGGTATGTTGTGTGGAATTGTTACGAAATTTACGTATTAAATAACGCTGTTGGTCCACTGTTGGCATGTTGTTTGAATATATAACGAAAAATACGTTGGTATTCGCACTTTTGGCCCTCTGTTGGCATGTTGTGTGGAATTGTTACGAAATTTACGTAGGAAATGACGCAGGTGGCCCACTGTTGGCATGTTGTTTGAATATATAACGAAAAATACGTAGGCATTCGCGCTGTTGGCCCTCTGTTGGCATGTTGTGTGGAATTGTTACGAAATATAAGTAGGTAATGAGGCTGTTGGCCCACTGTTGGCATGTTGTGTGGAAATGTAACGTAGGCTTCCCATTGATAGCCTACAGTTGGGCCTTCGTTGGTAGAAACCGTAATATCTCCCAACCTTTCCCCAACTGTTGGGAAATCGTGGCCACTATTTCCCAACGCAAATTGTTACTAGGGGAATATCCAATGCAAATCCAATGCTGTTAGCCTAAACCACAGATTAAACGTATATTACCTAATAAATATGAGTGATACCTACTTACCTCTAATCAATTCAAATTTCTTTACAACCACTGTAATGTAAGTAGGTAGATAGGTAGTAGAGTAATTTCCCTAAATATGGACTAGTCATACAATATGGACTACGGTGATATTTCGCTAAATGTCGCTACAACTGCAGTGAAGATAATTACGTTCGACGCTCTCTGCCCCGCCTCGCACCTCCAGTCGATCACAGAGAGTTTACACGGCGTATTTGTGTCACTGATCGCCATTATGAATTTTTGCGTCGCTGGATGTACTTTTTCGGTGAGTTTTGTAAGGTTATTACTATTATCTTTTCCGCTATTAAGCTTTCATTTTTTAATTCTAGAGCCATTATTATATGTCTGTATTGTAGAGATAAACCGGATTGTTCTAGTTATTTACTATAAAATGATACAAATATCATAACATAAAAGTATAACGTTTTTTAATATGGACTACGTCTAAAGTCCTAAATATGCATTACGTCTTAAGTCCTAAATATGGGCTGGTCCATATTAAAAAGTTGTTAAGATACGTTTTAAAATGCATAATTTTGTTTTAGGAAATTGCATCGACACCACCATTAACGATATGAGTGTGCTGGCGTGGACAGTGGCCGATTCCATTGTTTATTTTGCCGAGAAACCTGAATTCCATTTTATGGTCCGTATTGTAAACGCTGTGGTCCATATAATATGACCATTTTAAAAAAAGGCGAAAGTGCAGGTTTAATAAAAAAAAAAGGAAATTGTTAAAACTGTTGTTATTTTTTGAGAATTGAGTCTATTTTGTTAACTTATATTAGTTTCTTCATAGATTTACGATAATAAATCTTTATAAGCATTTAAATTCTGAGTTTTATTTAACAAAGACGATGTGGTAGTCCATATTTAGAGAACTTACTCTACAATGTAGGTACTTATTTATCTAGCTTCCATAAGAACCCAGTAGTACTTAAAGATGTAATTCCTAAATATAACTCTCTCTCTCTCTCAGCCGAAAGACGTCCACTGCTGGACAAAGGCCTCCCCCAAGGATTTCCATAACATAAATATACCTACATCACAAGAAACCTATCACAATATCGATCAAATAGTGTAGGACTGTAGTGTGTACTTGTGTAGGATAAAGAAATGTAAAAAAACGAACCTTCTTTTTTGGAATCGGTCGAAAATTATATTTGTTTGACAGCAAGCCGCAACGAAGATGATTCGGTAATTTTCAATGAGTAGGTTTTCATTGCTCAAGAAGCTAAAATTTTATTGGTCAATTCATAGCGGAAAGGTTTGACGTTTTAGTACATTCCTTTTCGGGAAAATAAACTCAACACTGTTATTGTGTAAGTAAGTACATTATTTTTAATTATTTACATATTTCTAACTAAAATATTATAACAAGGAGAAAACGATAGTCTGATTTTAAAAGTTATAAGGTCGTAACTAATTTCTTTTAGTTTTCATATTTTCTCGCCTTTTATTTTTCTAAGTGAAATGGAATGTATTCGGTGCTGAAGTAAACGGCCAATGAAAACACACCTATCAATTTTAAGTTGGCTTGTCATTGCCGCTGAACACAGTAAACGAAAATAAAATTAATATTACAATATTTACACCGATAAATGAGTGAAATTAATCAATTGTATTTACAATAACTTTATATTTAAAGTATTATAAGTAGCACAGGATCATGAGTTCAATCGGGACTGGTGTAAGTTACATTTTTCATAGGTTATGTGTTATAAATAGTTGAAATAATAGTTTTTTTTGGGTTTTACTTTAATTTACAGCTCCTCCTAGCAGTATTATGCATTTACATATCTCTACAAAATAACTATTAACTAATTTTGAGCGAAATTTATGAGTATCCTATTGCATTTTGTCAAAAAATATTGCTTATTCATGTTATGGAATTTAATTTTTTCTCTTCCAGTATGACCTTTCAGCGTCGCAATTCTCACCAGATGGTCGTGTATTTCAAGTAGAATATGCGGCTAAGGCTGTAGAGAACTCAGGAACAGTGATTGGTCTGCGAGGGAAGGATGGTGTGGTGTTTGCAGTTGAAAAGTTGGTAACATCAAAATTGTATGAGCCTGGTGCTAACAAAAGAATCTTCCATGTTGATGAACATGTTGGCATGGTGAGTATCTTCATATGTAAGAAGTTAGTTCCGAATGACATAGATACCAATCAAGTTCTAAATAAAAAAATTTATGGCCATGACAAGATATTGGAATTGATCAAGTTATAAAATGCTTTGCATTATGTACTGTTATACTTTAATCTTAAATTATCTGTCAAGATTAATTAATTTCTTTTATTTTAATAAAAGCAACCTGATCTAAATTTACACTTAATAACTTTATTTTCAGGCAGTCGCAGGCCTAATATCTGATGCGCGACAGATAGTAGAGACAGCTCGTTCTGAAGCATCCAACTACAGATCTCAGTATGGAGTCCCAGTGCCGCTGAAGTATTTAAATGAGCGTGTGTCTATGTACATGCATGCGTATACACTCTACAGTGCTGTCCGTCCATATGGCTGCTCCGTGGTTGTGGGCACCTGGACAGACTACGAAGGACCACAGATGTACATGCTTGACCCTAGTGGTGTTTCATTTGTAAGTGCAATAAATTTTTTTTGGCTCTACTCACTTTGCATACTTTGCCTATAGATAACTTGTGTAAGTTCTTTACCTAATAGGGTATTTGACTGTTTTTGAAAACCTATCTAAAATTGTTCATTACGTTAACAGAAAACTAACGACATATATATTTTTGATTATTTTTCAGTATTTATATTTAAAATCAATGAAAAAGTTCAAAATAATGATATTTCCACTTAAAAGCTCAATACGTTACAATGAGAACCCCGTGACGTATTATGGGCAATCGTCACTAAAAGCCGTTCTGTTTTACATATACTAATATCACTTCCTTGTTTTCATAACAAGATTTTCAATAGAATACGATGAATTTAAATATTAAAGTGAGCGACAAAACTAATTAACAATGTAAGTTGCTATGACATTAGTGTAAAGGACCCAGATATATTCTCACAATTTTTCTAAAATAACGGTGCGACATTTACAGTGCGAAAAGGAACATCGAATTGACACTTGACTGATTTGACCACCTCAATTACGTCATTGAAAATGGCGAAGCGTTTCATATCACGTGGTCCAGGGCTTGAAATAAATTACTTTAAAATTAGTTTATTAACATAATCGTTGCTTCTTTAGACATGTTCGAAGATCCTGAGAGAATTGCCTGATGAAGGTATAACAGTTTTGACCCAGATATACAATGCAGTGCTGTCGAAAACATTTGTTCCACCGCAATGGAAAGTAGCCCAGATCATTATGATACTTAAACCTGGGAAAAATGCTGAAGATCCAAAATCTTATCGCCCCATAAGCCTGTTACCAATAACATCTAAAGTACTGGAAATCCTCTTCTTGAGTAGATTGAGCCCAATACTCAATGAAAAGAAGCTCATCCCAAATCACCAATTTGGCTTTAGACAAGGACATGCCACAATAGAACAAATCCACAGGTTGGTAGACAGTATACACGATTGCTTTGAAAAGAAAAAGTACTGTTCTGCGGCATTTTTGGATATATCACAGGCGTTCGACCGAGTGTGGCATGAAGGTTTATTTTGTAAGATGAAAGAAATGCTACCCATCAACTACTTTTTGTTCTTAAAATCATACTTAGACAAACGCCACTTCTTTGTCAAATGTGGTGAAGATGTTTCCGGCTTGGAGGAGATACTAGCGGGGGTTCCCCAAGGTAGTGTCTTGGGTCCTACCCTTTATCTTTTATTCACCTCAGATCTGCCATTGACAGATGGTATTAAGGTGGGCACATTCGCCGATGATACTGCACTCCTGTCTGTCGACAAGGATCCAATTAAAGCTTCGAACCTACTCCAGAAGAGCCTTGATGGTGTCTCTTCTTGGCTTAAAAAATGGCGCATAAAGGCAAACGAAACTAAGTCAGTCCACGTCACATATACACTAAGAAAAGAGACTTGTCCTCCTGTTACTCTTAACGATATCGGCATACCACAAGCTCAGGAAGCTAAGTACCTGGGAGTTTACCTAGACAGAAGACTCACTTGGAAGAAGCACATTTTCACAAAGCGTAAAGCCCTCAGTATGCAGTTTCGAAAATACTTCTGTATGCTGAACAGGAAATCAAAGTTGTCATTAGAAAACAAACTTCTTATTTATAAATGTATAATAAAACCTACATGGACTTATGGGATACAACTCTGGGGAACATCAGCAAATTCAAATTTGGAAATCCTTCAACGTTTCCAATCTAAACTCCTGCGAACAATAGTAGATGCACCATGGTACATTACTAATGCACAGCTCCATCGGGACCTAAATATCCCAACAGTCTCAGAGGAAATTAAGAATAGAATGCCTAAGTATAAGGACCGATTATTGAACCATGCCAACGAGCTTGCAGTTGGTCTTATGAGACCGAGAATAGTATTTTCAAGATTGAAAAGAAAATCACCCCTGGATTTGTGTACTTAATGCGAAGACCTCGATAACTATTACAAGCAGAGTAAAACTTCTGAATTGAAATCAGGGCCTTGTCAATGGACTCGGACCCGTAGAGCTAGTGAGGAGAGACCTTAAAACTATTGTTTAATGTCGTAAATGGGACAGATTGCAATAAAAGAGAAGATAAAAAAAAAAAAAAAAAAAAAAAAAAAAACAATCGTTGCTTCTTTAGACATGTTAAAATATCCAAAAATTATAGAAAAATATTGTCTTTAAGGATATTTATAGAATTACTCATATTTTTAATCTAGTCAAATACCCTATTACTCCTTTGGTCGTATTCTTCATAATTGAGGATCGTAGTCATTATGTCTAGTGAAACACACACAATGACTATCTTGACAATGGTAATGAGTGGTTTGCCATTGACTTCTCCATTTCACACACTAGCTTCTTTTTTTCTTTCCTTACGACTTTTCCTTCACCAGTAGCAAGTGGTGGTCGATGAAACCATGACTCAGATTAGTCTACAAACTAATGTAGCATAGGCAGGATTTGAACCTGGGACCAATCTGCCACCACTACTGCTTTCCCCAATTAATGATTTACTATTGAAATAACTACTGGATGAGTTTCAATAAAATTAGCACATACATTGGATACTTTCATCCTGATGTTTCCTGCAAAGTGTTCTTTCTAATAATAGCAAGAATAAAAATAGACAAACAATATTCTTTTAATGAATGACACACAACAATGTATCCCATGCTACAGTGATCAGATGACGACTGAAGTTCAAAGCTCATGGTATAGAGTCCTGTAAGTATACCAAGAGTTCCGAGACACACACTAAACTTCATTATGTATGTATTTAAAAGGTTTTCTACAGTCAATGATGTATGGTCTACAGTCAATGATGGATGTAGGTATGGTAATGATGGTCAGTTCAATGATGGTCAATATGTTATTTTTTTAAATGAATGATCATTTATTTTTTCAGTCTTACTTCGGCTGTGCTGTAGGCAAAGCAAAGCAGGCTGCCAAGACTGAAATTGAGAAGCTCAAACTGGCTGATCTGACTGTCAAGGACTTGGTCAAGGAAGCAGCCCGGATGTGAGTATTTTATACATTAGAATAAATTTTACATCAATATGCAAACACGGAACTATTACTATGTACCTACATGTAGATGGCTATGGAATCCTTCATCCAGGAGTTGCTACATTTCTCCTAGTTTAGAGGACATTTGCAGATGGGAAGGTTTTTGGTCAGGTATCTAGGGGTCTAAAATGGCCACATTGATAAATTGGAATATGATCCATTTCCTATTTCCTAAATATTTAAAAATGAACATAATCAATTATAAGGTTTATTTTTAAGTATTTAGGATTCCCTACATTTTGTTTTTACGAGCAATGAGCCATTTTATTAAAATCCGTCGAAAGTTTTTGCATGATGGATGGATGATGGGTGTCACTATATTTGCAGTTAATTTTTGTCTACAGTGCCATCTCTGATGTGCTCATTGAACTTGTGAACGATGCTCATTTTGTTACAAGTTATAGGATATTTCAATAGATGGCGTTGTTTTGTGCTTGGAATAGACGTGCAGAATCCTCCTAACTAATATTATAAATGTGAAAGTGAGTTTGTTTATTTGTTTGTTACCTCTTCACGCTCTAACTACTGAACCAATCTTCTTGAAATTTTGCATACACATAGTTTGAAGTTCAGAGAAGGACATAGGGTACCTTTCATCCCGGGAAAAGCACTGTTCCCGTGGGAAATTCACGCGGGCGAAGTCGCAGGCAAAAGCTAGTTCCTAATAATTATCCACCAGGCTAGGCTAGTTTTAGGTTTGTAATGTATAATCATTTCTTATCTAGACATCAATCAATGTAAGCGATTGTATGTATATCAATGAATTCATAATATTGTATGTAACTCATCTCCTTTATAGGCAGAGTTTATTACTTGTCACTGTTTCTTCATTGGAACCACAATACATGACTAAAACTACTTTGGTAGGCGATTACAGTAGGCCTGGCAAAAGTGTATCATCTAGGTGATTGGATCATTTGTATCTGCATCAGTCCAAAGATTTGTATCAGTGGAACGTATCATTATTTATCATTTGAATCACTAAACGAACGAAACTCAAGTACATATCTAGAGCAGAAATTAAATTGCTTGCGCGAATCAATTAAATAACTCCCTAATTAGCTTTTAATTGACCTTTGTTAGTTTAATGGATACATTTTTAATAAAAAAAAATACATGATAGTAAAACATATGTACACATTAGTTTTATATTTCTCAGACCTAAATAAATAAAATTTCTTAGTCTATAGATTTTACGTCTGTACTATTTTGTTTGCGTTAAACCGAACAGCTCGATCTCACTCTTTCGTGAAGTTTCGTGTCAGCGGGCGGATGCAGTGATTCGGTGATCGCGGTTCTCATATACCTCAAATTGACCGAGATCCGAAAGAGCCGAATGAATGATACAGAGATACACTATTAGTATACATTCGAGATACTCTATAGTGTATCACTTTGAAGAAACGACTCACTGAGTCGACTCAGTAAAGAGTTACACACGTCTAGATTACAGTGCCCAGCAAAGGTTTTCTTTTGTAAATTTTGAATGTATCCCTATACTATAAAGTACTAATATTCTCCTTTCTCAATTCCAGCATCTACTTAGTCCACGACGAGCTGAAAGACAAGCAGTTTGAGCTGGAGATGTCCTGGGTATCGGCGGCCACCCGCGGCCGACACCAGCTGGTGCCCAGAGAGCTGGCAGCCGAGGCTGAGAACCTGGCTAAGCAGGCCTTGGCTGATATCGAGGATTCTGACGAGGGAGACATGTGAATTTAGATAATACACTTTTACTATTAAAGGTATCGTTTTATTTTCTCTCTCTCTTTAGTCGTATTCCTCATGAATGAGGGTTATATGGAATGAAACACACAAGTTCGTGGTCTTATATGAAATGAAACACACACAACGACCATCTTGGCAATTTTAATGGACTGGTTTGCCATTGCCTTCTCCATTTCACACACTTGTTGATAATCATCAACTAGAGTGCAGGTTTCCCACGTTTTCCTTCACCGGAAGCAAGTGGTCGTCGATGAAAACAGGTACACGAGTCAGATTGGTAGTCATATAGCACGTGCAGGGTTTGAACCTGGGACTTCTGCAGCCACAGGCAGCCCTACCACTCGGCCTCCACCGCTTCCATTATTTTCTCTATTTGGTCCTAATTTGCTGAATGTCACACACTAAGCGCTTTTCGTTAACATTCTATGAATGAAACTCCCTGCCTGTATCTATGTTTCCGAACACAACCTGAATCTCCTCAAAACCGGAGTGTATAGGCTGCTTCTGGGTGAGCTCGCTACACCGTAGACCTTATCTCTGTCCTCGGGCAAGATTGTGGTCAAAAGCAAACCCATCTTTTTAATTTAAAAAAAATGTAAGTATGTATGTTTTGTCCAGCCGGAAAAAAAATTGCCGTAAATACGACATCATTGCTTTAATGAAAATTAAATGAATTACAAAACATCATTGTGTCATTGTTTTCTTAGACATTATATGACCACTTTACACTTGCTGGAGAAACAGAATTAAAATATGAATAAAAATAATAATAATTTAAATTTTCTTAGTTTATTTAACCTGTGATAGGTTTGCAGATCGCTATCTACAGGTTATCGTCTTATAAACCAGACTTCAAGTTTCTAATTCTAAACCTACCAAATCTTGTTCGATTTGGAATATCTATCACTAGGAGGACCTTGATCAAGATCTTTGCAGACCACTCTGTAAGCAATCTTTTTACACAACTGCCTAAATAGGAGTGTTTGTGTTTTTTAAAGTACTTATTGAATTTCACATTTAATTCATTAAACATTACTGTTTGCCTCAAAATATGTAGTCTATGCATACAGTACTGAAATCTCCTTACAGAAATTCCAGTGCGTGTGTCAGAATAAATCGGAGCTATACAGACTGGTTTGATATCCAAAAGGTGTTAGACAAGGATGTGTAGCATCACCTTGGCTGTTTAATTTATTCATGGACAACTGTTTGAATGATTTGAAAGATGTTGAATGTGGATTAAGAATGAATGAGTTACGCATCAAATGCCTCTTATATGCCGACGACCAAGTATTGCATGCGTCGTCAGAAGAGGAATTACAGAAGATGGTGACAGTTATGAATGACTCATTTCAATTTGAAAATTGAATGTGTCTTGCTTACATTCACTTTCATACCCTTGAAAGAGACGAGAGTGTTACAAAATGCGAAATTGGTATAAATGGAAAGAATGCAGAACAAGTGAATGAGTTTGTATATTTAGGTTGTATGTTCACAAGGGATGGCAAGCACGAGGGTAACATTGAAAGAAGAGTGGCTGCTGGAAACCGAGTGAATGGGGCATTACATTCCTTTATGAACAGCAGAAAAGTGTCCAAGAATGCTCGTCGGGCTGTGTTCATCAGGGAGTGTTAATGCCAACTCTTATGTATGGTAGTGAAAGTTGGGTATGGCAGAAACATAATGAAAGTAGAGTGAATGCGGTTGAAATGAGAGCAGTTTGAAAGATCGAATTAAAAATATTGATGTTAGAGAAATACAAAAAGAGGATGTAGTGACCAAAATTGAAAAAGGAATGTTAAGATTGTTTGGGCATGTTGAGAGGATGGATGAAAAGAGATTGACGAAAGGTATTTATAATGCAGAGGTGAATAGAAGAGTTGGTCAAGGTCGATCTCGAAGAACGCACTCCAACCAGATTGCGGACCTCCTTAAAAAGGGAGATATTAGGAGCACCCATAACCGGAGAGCATGTATGAAGAGAGTGATGAGTGTAAACGAAGCAAGAGAGATCTGTAAGGATCGTAGCAGGTGGAAATCGCTAGTGTCTGCCTACCCCCACGGGAAAAAGGCGTGATAATATGTATGTATGTATGGAGATTCAGACATAGTGACAGGTTGCTAGCCCATCACCTATGAGTGGAGAAATCCCCAGTTTAAAATCCTTTCCCTCGACTGACTTTTACAATCTGCGCGGGAAGTGTAGCAGCTGGCACATTCTATGTTTTTAAAATACATTCTTATTTAAAAATTAAATAAAAGGCGCCAAATAGTTCATGATTTATTTGTATTGTCAATTTATGAGTAATATCTCACAATATTCCAGACATTCTAAGAACAATATACAAACTTTATGACCAATATTTAATTATGACTCGCGTATTTATAAAATGTACAATATAATCTCATTCGTTTTGGACTTATTTAAATATTTACAAAATATTCGATCTGATAAAATTGTATACAATATCTATATAGTTTAGATTACAGTGATATAAATACATAAAAAATAAAAGGAGCTAACAGTATTTACAAGATAGTCAGGTCATGTATGTAAGCTTCATTGAATTTTCATTCCTGCTGCGTGGTTACTCTCGGATATAACTGAAAAAGAAAAAAACAGTTAATTTCAAGGCAAAGAAAATTGTTGGTTGGTTTTTGTTCCAAATTTATTTCTACCCGTGTACCAAATTGCATCGAAATCCTCCACCACTTATGCACAATGGACATAGTTATAACATAGACTTATAATATATGTACTGATTCTTTGGTTCATGAGTTATAAATGTATCCTACGTAACGTACTTCCTACCTACTATATTATACATTGCATCACCTTCACCTTTACGAGTATAAACTTTTTGTAGCCATAGTAACTTGCTTTCTTTTTCAGTGTCTTTTGTTTAAATATGTAATATCTATTTGTAACAGATTTATAATTTCTCAATGTACAAGTGTAAGTTAGTGGTAAAAACTGTTTTGGGTTATGTACGACCTTGTATTTATTTGACCATATGTACTAAACTGTGCCTGTAGTTTTTTTCAAATAAAAAATAACTAAAAAAAATGCGAAAGTTTCGATGTGAGTTTGTGAGTGTGGATGATTGTTTCTCAATCACGCAAAATCTGGACGGATTTTGATGAAATTTGGTAGGTACACGTGTACCCGGTATTTTTCTACTCGCGGGTAGAAAAATACCGGGAATAGCACATAGGATACTTTTCATCCCGATATTCCCACGGGATTCACGAGTGACTTCCAACGGCCCCGGCGGTCCTGCCCGGATTTTGCGTTGACGGGGCCGTTGGAAAAAAAAAAATACCAACGTTGGAAATTTTTTTTCCAACGGCCCCGTCACCGGGGCAGGCCCGCCGGGGCCGTTGAAAGTCACTCGGATTCACTGCCGGGCTCAGCTAGTATGGTTATATAGTGATGGACCTACCCCGAGCAGGTTCCTGGGCACATATCCCTCTTGCCCCTGCTCCCCGCGGCACCACCACCACTCGCGCTCGCTGTCGTCCCCCTTGCGCAGCACGTGCAGTCGCGCGCCAGAACTAAACGACAACTCATCGCTTCTACTCGCCGTGTACGAGAACACCGCGTACACTAGGCCGTTATTCATGATGCCCAGTTTCTCTTGTACGCCTGGAAGAGGACACAGAAGTTTATTTCGTTACATTGATAGGATATTCTTTATAATAATTCTCGATTTTTGTACGAAAACTGCTGACCGTTTGGGAGCCTTATTCCTGTTTACAGTTTCATCCATTTAGATCCACCGCGCACCGAACCTGTACCTCTGGTGGAACGGTGGGTATTCTAAAGTACGGTACCACCTAATGTAGTGACCTATCTCTCGCATGATAACGCATTATATAGACTGGACACAACTAACTATGAGTGGAAGTTTGGTGGAAGAGAAGACCGATTGGCAGAGAATGGTTTATGGCATTAATAAGTTGAAATAAAATGTTACCTTCATATAATTATGGAGGTAACATTTTATTTCAACTTACTTGCAATTGAATAGTGAAACATTTTAAGACTTCCTTAACAAAAGCAGTAGAAAGTAATTAGAAATTTAAGGAGGAGTTTAAAGTTATTAAATTTCAGAAAAGTCTTGTCTCTTTCTCTAATACATAAAGTACAGAGTAACAAAAGTGAAGGACTTGGGTGTTTCTTTTAATGCTGAACTCAATTTTAGAGATCATATTATAAAGGTGTGTAAGAAAGCTTTTAGGAACTTAGGTTTCGTTCTTCGTAATGTCAAGAATTTTAAAAGTATTGCGGCTATTAAAATTTTATATAATGCTTTGGTACGGAGCCATTTAGAAAGCAGCTCAGTAGTATGGTCTCCACACGAAACCAAATACAGCCTCATGTTAGAAAGAATACAAAACAAGTTTGTGAGATACTTATACTTGAGGCTGTATAATGCGTACCCGTTTTACCCGCTTATGTATCCGACTTTATTCGTGCTCGGTATGGTAGGATACAATGAGCTTAGAGTTAGACGAGAGATGGCCCTAGTATCATATATATTTATGTTACTGAGAGGGAAGGTGTACAACGCTTGTATATTGGAGCAAATATGTATATTTGTACCGAACAAGTACGTATGGCGGCGTCGTCAGCCGCAACTGCTGGCCGTGCCGCACGGCAAGACCAACCTGGTCAACGAGGCGCCTCTGACGCGAGCGCTGCGCACGTTAAGAGTGTATCACGTCCGCGCGCCCGACCGAGTTTAGGTATTTGATAGACCTCAGCTGGCTGTGTGCAAGTCACACGCACACATCGACGTGAGATTGCCGCCAACCCGAAGTAATAAGTGACAGGGATCCGACAAAGGATTTGTAGGTACCGTAAACTGCTGCAACTTATCCAACTGTACACAAATTTGCCTATTTCATTTGAATTACGATATATCGCATTCGCTTGCTTTATTCTCGTTTTCTATCATTCTGTAGTAACTGTTCATTATTTGGGCAACATATTTTTCATTTTTTATAATTGTAACTCCATTAATACTCTGTCAGTTGTACGACAAAGATCGGTGGGTGAGGCAGCATTTTTTTTGCGCTCCAAAACTTTTGAATTTTAACTATTAAAAAGCTGTGTTTTCGCACAGGATTAACTGCCTAAGGTAGGATAATATTGTCTTCTTCTAGTATTACTTGTTTTTTTACGCAAAAGATTGTTTTTTATCAAAAAAAACTTAGAAGGCAATCATGTGTAGTGTTTTGAAAACTTGAGTGACATAACTATGCCTGGGTCTAGGGTTGTCAAATTTTGTTAACTAGCTTTTACTCGCAGCTTCACTCGCGTGAATCTCGCTTACATTGTGCTTACAAATTTATTTTAGAATTTGTTTCCTCTAGTTATATTAGTAATTGCTCGTTGTAAATTTGTAAAACAATAATCAAATATTTTTGTAGAAATAATTGTTAAAGAAATTCAACATTTTGTATACTTTTCTTATATACTACAATCAAAAATTAAGATTATTAATAATTGTTGATTAAAATGAAGAGACATTATTACCAAGAAGTATTAAAATTGTGATTTTTTAATGAAAGTAGCCATCTGGTTTTTTCTTTTATAAAAAAGTATTAATAATAATCTGTATTCTTTTGGACAACCCTATAGTCAACGACATTTTTGTATGGAAAGTCTGTAGAACCTGCTACAACTTGGCCTAGTAGCTGTAATAAAAAAATTATACAGTATATTGCACTGATTAAATTAGAAGGGATAAATAGGTTGTCTCATGCACATGAAAAAAAATTAACGGAAACTATAAGTACAATAAGTATCGAATTATCCTTCTAGGCAAACTTGTGTCTTTTACATACAACTTTGCCTACGACTTTGAGCCCTTGTAATTCAGAAAATTGGTGGCAATTAGTAAGATTTGGGGTCTCAATAGCAAGCCATTATGCCTGTCTTCCATTTAAAAACAATTGAGAGGCAAAATTATGAACAGGTTCCGAGAAAATCGTAAAAAATGTCAAATTCCGTGCAAAGTTGCAGCAGTTTACGGTACCTATATATATTTTTTTCTTGCTTTACGGTAATGAATACTAAAAATAAAATTACGACCATTTTCTTATGTAAAACATACTTGGCGCGACTTGGCAGTAAAATGGACACGAATGCCGCGACAGAAAATAGCATGACCGTCGTGCCAGGATGCTAAGATGTTAAACATCTGCCTGGCATCCCATGAAGGCCAATTTTTCGGGATGAGGTTTACAAAAATAGTATTTTTGGATCCAAGATGGCGGACAACTTTTTTTAATTTTGCAATATGAGTATGGTTATATAGGTATTTCGATGCGCTGATGACAAAAATAACATTTATTTTGAGATCCAAGATGGAGGACAATTTTTTTTTTCAATTTTGCAATATGGTTAACATGTTGTAGGTTTTTGGGGACGCTGATGACGAAAATAACATTTATTTTGAGATCCAAGATGGCGGACAAGTTTTTTTTTCAATTTTACAATATGGGTATGTTTTTATAGGTTTTTCGGTGCGCTAATGACAAAAATAAAATTTATTTTGAGATCCAAGATGGCCGGCAGTTTGTTTTTTCAAGTTTACAATATGGGTATGGTTATATAGGTTTTTGGGGACGCTGATGACGAAAATAACATTTATTTTGAGATCCAAGATGGAGGACAGTTTTTTATTTTATTTTACAATATGGGTATCGTTTTCTAGGTTTTTGGGGACGCTGATGACGAAAATAACATTTATTTTGAGATCCAAGATGGAGGACAGTTTTTTATTTTATTTTACAATATGGGTATCGTTTTATGAGTTTTTGGGGACGCTGATGACCAAAATAACATTTATTTTAAAATCAGCGTCCCCGAAAACCTACTAAACGATACCCATATTGTAAAATAATAAAAAAAACTGTCAGCCATCTTGGATCTCAAAATAAATGTTATTTTCGTCATCAGCGTCCCCAAAAACCTATAAAATGATACCCATATTGTAAAATAAAATAAAAAATTGTCCGCCATCTTGGATCTCAAAATAAATGTTATTTTCGTCATCAGCGTCCCCAAAAACCTAGAAAACGATACCCATATTGTGAAATAAAATAAAAAACTGTCCTCCATCTTGGATCTCAAAATAAATGTTATTTTCGTCATCATCATCATCATCAAATTTAAGAGCGAGGCTCTTGTCGGTGGAGTTCCTTCCATTTTTCTCTCTCCATTGCCAACTGTTTTACTTCTTGATACGACCCGACGCACACTTTTTCCTTTATTTGCCTCATGTAGCCTTGTCTTGGTCTTCCTGGGCCCCATTTTCGTCATCAGCGTCCCCAAAAACCTACATAACCATACCCATATTGTAAACTTGAAAAAAAAATCTGCCCGCCATCTTGGATCTCAAAATAAATGTTATTTTTGTCATTAGCGCACCGAAAAACCTATAAAAACATACCCATATTGTAAAATTGAAAAAAAAAGTTGTCCGCCGTCTTGGATCTCAAAATAAATGTTATTTTCGTAATCAGCGCACTGAAAAACTTATGAAACGATATAATAATAATAATAATAATAAAGCCTTTATTATCTCCTTAACTTTACAATAAAATTTATAAGTACACAAAAAAAAAAAAAAAAAAGGATTCCTCTCTTAGTTAAGGCCCCTTTTTTGGGTATAGGCCTCCTCCAATAGTCTCCATGCTGGTCTGTCCTCAGCTTTCCTTTGCCAGTCCTTTCCGGCGACTTTTTTTTATATCGTCCACCCATCTGTCTCTGGGGCGCCCTCTGCTTCTGCAATTGTTCGGGCCGACCCATGTAGTGACTCTTTTTGTCCATCTGTCTTTTGGTGCTCGTGCCACGTGCCCTGCCCACTTCCACTTCAGATGTTGAGAGTGTTGAAGAGCGTCTATAACTTCAGTTCTCCTTCTGATCTCTGTACATTTCTGCCTGTCTTTAAGTTTAATGTTTAACATACTCCTTTCCATGGAACGTTGACATGTTTGTATTTTTTGTTTCGTTTTGTTGTTGAATGTCCATGATTGTGCACCGTATGTTAGACTAGGCAGTATGCAGGAATCCAATACTTTCTTTTTAAGTTTCAGTGGGAGTCTGGACTTAAATATTTCTTTTAGACCCCAGAATTTTTTCCAAGCGATATTTATCCTTCTCTCTACCTCATCTTCTTGCCTAGAGTTTCTAAAAGATATTTGTTTCCCGAGATATATATAGCTATCAACATATTCAAGTGGGGTTTGGTTGACTGTAATGGGATTTTGGACTCTGTTCGTGGCTACTTTTGTTTTTGTTATATTTAGACGAAGGCCAATACTTTCACTCACTTTGCTCAGTTCGTTTATCATTTTCTCTAGTTGTGATGAGTTTTCCGAAAACAGTATTATATCATCTGCAAATCTAAGGTTTGTTAGGTGTTTTCCGTTTATGTAGAGTCCATATCGTGTCCAGTCTAGGTCTTTCATTATGTGTTGTAAGACTGCTATAAAAATTTTTGGGGAGAGTGGGTCTCCTTGTTTCACACCCTTTCTTATTTTTATTATAGGTCCAATCCGGTCTAGTTTCACACGACTCGTGCTTTTGCTGTATATATCTTTTATTATATTGATATATGTATTTGGTACATTTTGGTGTTTTAAGGCTTTCCAGATACTCTCATGGGTTATTGAGTCAAAAGCTTTCTCGTAATCGACAAAAGCGAGGTAGAGTGGGGTGTTGAATTCCTGGTATTTCTCTATTATTTGCTCCAAGGTATAGATATGATCGATAGTGGAGTATCCTGATCGGAAGCCTGCTTGCTCGCTAGGTTGATTTTCTTCTATATTTGGCTCTAATCTTTTTTCTAAACACATCGCGAAAAGCTTGTAAAGTGTGGGGAGTAGACTGATTGGTCTGTAATTGTTGATGTCGGCTGCATCACCTTTCTTGTATAGGAGCACTATTGTTGATTCCGCCCAGGATTTAGGAATTTTATTGGTTTCGATTATCTTATTGAATAGTATGACCAGTGGACCAATCAGTAAAAGCTTTCCAATTTTTAAGGCTTCATTCGGGATGTTATCTGGTCCTGGACTTTTTCCATTTTTTAGGCGCTCTATGTTGTTTATTATTTCCTCGTATTCTATTGGTTTAACGTTTATGTCCTGCTCCCGCTCTATTCTCGTTTCGTCATTTTTCTCATAGGTAGAGCGGTCGTCACTGTAGAGTTTTTTATAGAAGGTTGATGCTACCTGAACCAAATCTTGTCTTGTTTGTAGTTTCTTGTTTGCTGTTTGTGTCTTGAGTTTAGGTATCCATGATTTCTCCGTCATCAGTTCTTTGTAAGCTCTTTTTTGGCTTCCGTTGTTTGCAAGGTTTTTTTCTATTGTCTGCATTCTGTAGTTCTCGTAGTCTTGTTTTAGGGATTTGTTTGTAGCTTTGTATAGTGCCGCCAGTTCTATCTTCTCTTCTTTATTTTTTAAATGTTTATGTTGAAATGTAGAGCGTTTTTTTATTAGTTCTTTTGTTTTTTCTGATATTATGCTTTTCTTTGTTGATTCTTTGGTAAGTGAGTGCAGACTTTGGTGTACAGCTGATTCAATTTTTAAATAAAAGGACTCTATGTCGTCATTACTTTCCCAGTGTACTCCTTCTAAGTTCTTGCTTAAGTTTGATAGATATTCTTTTTCGTTCTGTTCATTCAAAATATTTGTTTTGGCTTTGTTGAAAGTTGCTCTACATCTCTTTGGTTTATCGAGTTTAATTGTAGCTCTCACCATTCTATGGTCGCTGGCAAAGGTTTTTAGGTTTAGAATTTCTATGTTCGTGAATAGTTTCGGGCTGTTACTCATTATATAATCTATTTGATTTTTATTTCTTTTATCCGGTGTGAGCCATGTCCACAAATTTTTTATTTTTTTTTTGAAAGTAGAGTTAATAAATGTTAAGTTATTTTCTATTGCATACTGTACTAGTCTGGCGCCTCTTTTGTTTCGTTCGCCATAGCATGATTTGCCAATGATTTCATGTTCTCCCGATTTCCTTTGGCCTATTTTGGCGTTAAAGTCACCCATAAGTATTTCTTTCCCGTCTACGAGGCTTCTAGCTTTCTCTATTTGGTTGTAGAAAATATTGACTTCTTCTTCAGGTGCTTCAAAAGTCGGCGCGTAAGCTTGTATAATGGATAGTTTGATTTTTTCAAATTTTAGCTTCAGTAGACATACTCTTTCCGATATTCCAGTAAAATTCTCAATGTTGTTTTTTAAATGTTTTTTAATTAGGAAACCGACTCCATGCTGTCCGCCTTTTGTTGTTCCGCTGTAGCAGAATATATAATTTTCGTCTGCATTGATATTGATTCCGGGTCTTCTTACTTCGGATATCCCAAGTATGTCATGTTTGATGTTCGACAGGCAATGTTTCAACAGTTCCATTCGTTGTGGTGACAGCAGAGATCTCACATTATATGTAGCAATGTATAGTGATTCTTTTATTGGAGGGTTGTAGTCTTTATTTCCCGCGGTGACAAGCCGTTGTGGGGGTGGGTTGAGAGAGGGCTGTAGTTGCTATTTTTTGTTGTAGCGTTGCTGATTTTCTTCTTGTGCTTGAGAAGTATTTTTCTCCGGGTATGTGAGTATTGGCGGTTTGATAATGAAATTGTCCATGCTATTTGTTTTGTTAATTTTTTTCGGCTGATTTTTTCTTTGAATTTGGTTCGAAAGATTTGTTGTTATCATTTCTGGAGACTCTGATAGATTTCTTTTGTTGCTTAAGTTTTTTTGGGGTGACGTACGTTTCTCGTTGCCATTTTTTATAATGATCAACTTATCATATCTGATTATTGCTTTTCGACCTTGTTCTTTTTCTTTCTCTAACTGTGCTTGTAGAGCTTTCCTCTTGTTAAGAACTTCTAAGGGGTAGTCTTCTTTTATGTAGTATGATGTTGTTTCTAGTTTTTTCTTATTTTGTTGTATTTTTATTTTTAATCCCATGGTCAGTAAAGTTACAACAACAGGTCTAGCTCTTTCGCCTTTTTTTCCTATTCTCCTTAAATATTCAATACTGTTATTCTCGCACTGAATGTTCATGATGTTTGTTATTATACTGAGAATGAAACGATATACATATCGCAAAATTAAAAAAAAAAAAAGTTGTCCGCCATCTTGGATCTTGATTTAGATTTATTTAGATTTTTATGATTTCGATTTATTACGATTTCTATGATTGCGATTTATTACGATTTCTATTTCATCAAAAATTGTCGGCCATCATTCATGAGTCTGAAAATGGTACCTATATAAATTTTAAAAAGATTAAAAGTAATAAATATTTAACTCTGATCTACATTACTCTCTGCTGTCTGTGAATACATGAACACGCGAAAATTAAATGCCTCCCGAGCAGCAGAGCGACGTGGATTCCCCTTGACTCTTACCGGCAGACTGATTTTTCTTGGGCTTAGAACTCGTATATATTGAGCGATGGCATTGCCATACAAAAAATGTATGGGGAATTTCTTAGTGAATTGTTACGATATATAATATTTTTTTCGAGTTATTTTTCAAAAATCTAAAACGAGCAACTTGTAGCTAGTTTAATAAACTCGCGATTTAACATTATGTAGAAATTATAATTTGTGTTTTACATAATGATTTCGTTAAAGCCGTGAACCTTGTTTTTCATATTTTTCGTGTTTTCTGGAAGGTATTTACGCAAAAATAAAAGGCAAAATATTTTTATCTGTCTCGTATAAGTAGTAGCAGTTATTTGAGAAGCCTATAGTACTATTTTTATTATCAATAATGATCTAGTTTTGGCACCAGGGTCAATTCAGTAACGCCTGTTTTGGCTAAAAACGTGTGATGCAGGCTTAAACAGTATGGCTAACGAGTTGGACCTATTCTGTTGCTCTTTAAATGAATTTAAGGAGATGGCATTGTATGTAATCTCATACAGATAGTTGCTTATACTATCGCATTAGGTAATTCCTGTAATGATAGATATAAGAGATGTAAATAAATTAAAAAAAAAAAAAAGTACTTACTGTAGAGATATTCTGAGCAGCCGTCGAAGCCTTCCTCGTCTTCTTCGCACTTCTCCGCCGCCGTCTCGTGGTCAGACAGCGTCGTTGCGAATATACACGCTCCTGAAAACAGCATTTTATGCGAGATTTATATTGGTAACTTGATTGTCCGTTTCCAGTACAGCTAGAACCAACATTTTCATGAAACGGTGGGTTTTTGCCAGAAAGACTCCGGCACTAATTTCGCTCCCTTTCTAGGCGCACAATTTTTACTATTGAAAACTGTAAGATTAGTAATTCGCAATTTCCCAAGCTTTGGCAGATGCGACTTTCGAATGCCATCTGGTGGTTGTTGTACAAATAACAGTTTGGCTCCCTTGAAACTACCTAATGATCGTGGCGTTGTTACCGTTTAGTAAGAAAACCGACATCTACCTAGAGGGGGAAATAGCAAAGAAAAAGAGACGTTAAATGTTACCATTGTCGACGAGGAAGCGCACCATCGGCAGGTTGTTGCAGGAGGCGGCGCAGTGCAGCGGCGTCCAGCCGTCAGAGTCCTGCGCGTTCACGTCGCAGCCCAGCTCCACAAGGAATCTGTACGTAAAAGGTTTATATTATTAAAATAAAACATAGCCTACGTATATTTTCGCGTGATTTTGCATTATTTTATACTAGCATATGCCTGCTTCGCCCGCGGGAGCAGTGCTTTTTCCCGGGATGAAAGGTACCCTATGTATTTCTCCGTACTTCTATGTATACACATAGAAGTACTTCTAACTATGTGTATGCGAAATTTCAGGAAGATTGGTTCAGTAGATAACGCGTTAAAAGGTAACAAACAAACTCACTTTCGCATTTATAATATTAGTTAGGATATACTACCGGCTGCTTTATGCGTGAGAAATTTTAAAGGTAGGTTCAGGGTATACTACGGCTTGTGGTTGTTTACATTTTGCCATTATTCTTCATAGCAATAAAAAGTCTAGCCAGGGCGGAAATATACACAATGACATCTGACAAAAGTCTCGCAATTCCACTTCCACTCTACGCTGATTTCCACTTCCGTGTGTTTTGGGGGTGGACTTTATACTCACTTAACGATTTCGAAGTGGCCAGCACAGATGGCGTTGTGAAGAGCCGTGATACCTTCGTCGTTGGCAGCACTGGCGTTCTGCACCTAGTAATACAATTTTATTGGTATAATACGATTTGCATATTGATAACTTTCAATACTTAATAGGCGAGCGAACGTTTTTCAATAAACGTTAATATTATTTTCCTTCTTTCATATTTTTCGCGTGATTTTGCATTATTTGCGTTTTCAATTGCCGAACGACTATTAATTTTTGTTTGTCATCGACATTGTAATACTTAATTGGTGCATGTCAACTGTTTTCAACCGACTTCAAAAACCAAAAAGAGGAGGAGGAGAAGTTCTTAAGTTGGCTGTTTTTATTTCTAGGTTTGTTCCCATAGCTTCGTCATTTATTGAATGAAAGATTGCAAATTTCGCTTCGTCATTATCATATCATATTTACTTACACTTGATAGAAAATTTTACTTGAAATTAGATACCTGTGTCGCTGTTTTCTTGACCAACTCCAACTCTCCCTCCAAACTAGCGTCAAGCAGTAGCGCAAGCGGATCGAAACTAACCCGCCTGGCTAGCGGCGCCTTGCCCCCTTGCTTCAAGTTGCCTTTCTTTGACCGCCTCAAAACATTCTCAGTGCCCTGAGAATCCTGACCGTTCAAATCGACAGAACTAATCTGCTCAGCTATATCTCCCACATCATCCTTATCACTACCCAACGATATGTTATTATTTAGAGCCTTATCAACTTCGTCTTTCTTCGTTTTATCTTTTAGGCCGTTCTGCATGTCACTTGGAGCGGAATCTAGAGTCAGCCGATCCATTTCTGGGAACAAAAACGCTGGTGGCATCTCTATACGGCGATTAATGCTGACGCTTATTCCGTTCTTAGCTGGATTCAGATTCCGTAACTTAGGCTGCTCGCTTAATGGTGGTTTTCTAATCGTTAGTGGACGTGCTTTGATGATCATGTCGTTGTTGCTTCCATTGCTGGATTCCTTTTGATTCTGCTGTGATTCTTCTGAATCAACGGATGCAGACTCCGAGTTTTGGTTGAAACCTACATCATTATTTGCCGATTGTCTTGGTGGTGTCTGAAAAAGATAAATTGCACCATTAGTTTCGGGTACCAACTTATAAACTTATGAATACGTTCCTTAAAATTTAAGAGTTCATACCTTAATCGTAGGCTTTGGAGGTAAGGCTGGTTTAGGAGATTTATCTGTACCGCTGACATCAGGAGTAGACAACGGCGTACTGGCACTTTGCGGTGGAGACAGAAGAATACTCTGTGACGTATTCTGGCCACTGAAGGTGCTCCCACTAGTCGACAGTCCTGACGCCGTGTTTCTAACAATCTGGGGTTGGGAAGTTGCCACGTTACTAGCTACATGATTGGTTGATGGTGCAGTGATACTTTGGGTTTGAACGGTCTGCGGTTGGACCGGTTGGATCTTTGTGGATGATGTCTGATAGATGGGTGATGGTTTTCCACTTGATACCTGAACCGTTGTAGGTGCTACACTCGATACAGGTTTCTGGAATGAATTAATGAATGATATGATATTTACAAATGTGAGGTGAACAGCAACTTTTGATGCAAGCCGAGGGTCACAATTCTAAATGAAATGGAATCGAAGTAAATTTGCAAAATGATATCAACTTACCCCAAAACCTATAGAACTGCTAGCAGATGTTGTGTTAGGTCCCAAACTCGGAGAACTGCCTTTTATTGCATTACCCTGTTGATTTTTCCCTGAACTATTCTTCGAGCCATCATTGCTCTGACTATTACTCTGACTTAGCCTAGAATTTTGTGGATATGCATGGTTCTCTTTCCCCTCTTGATTACATCTACTAGAGGAGTCGGATTTCTGCAACTGATATGTATGTTCCTGTGGATATGTAGTTTCAGTTTGACTTAGAGGTGTCGCCAGACTCTTGTTCACAACCGTGAGTGGCGTAGAATGTACTGTCATATGATTTACATTTATATTAGCATTCTTATCTTCGATATTCTTCCCGTTTACTTCTGCTTTCAACTTTCCGTTTGTACTTTGAGGGAATTTGGTGTTATATGGCAATGTTTGATATTTAGGGTCTGATTTACTCGCAGCAAATTCTGGCAGGAATTCTTGCTCATTTATTTTAAGCTCTTTACCAGTTTGGTTACTGTTCGAACTGCTTGTACTATTAGGGCTGTATTGTGGTTGCTTATTATAATCTTGGTATTTCATATGGTCGAACATTCCTTTTTGATCATAAGCATTGCTTATTCCCTGTTGGACATGATTAAAGGCATTCGTTTCATGTTTGTTTGGATACTGATTCTGGTATTGGTTTTCTCCAGGTTGTATGTGTGGGTATCCGTTGTATAGAGGGTTCATCATTTGCTTCTGTTGCAAATAATGGGCTTCTTGTTGTGTCAAGTGAGCTTGTATATTGTCACTCTGTGTGTGTTGTTTTAATGGCACGTTATTTTGTATTACATTCTGCTTCATTGCCTGAAAAACATACAAATAGGTCTATTAATTCAATATTTACATGATTCAAGTATACGCTATGTTGAGCGGTGAAATCTGTAATAAACATAAAATTTTGATATTCTGTATTTACATATGACTTTTCTTTAATGTTATCTACCTGAAAATTAGCGTTATGACTGACGCTCTGCGCATGAGGCACATGGTTGTAAGGCTCCACTGCTGCGATGTTCCCCCTCGCTTGCTGGTTCTTTGGTTGGCTCCCGTTGTAGTTGGAAAGCTGCTGCATCGGTGTCGGGTTGTTGGTTCTGAAATTTTGAAGATCGTGTGTTAAATATTTTAATTTAAAACAGAAATTAAAATAATCACATAGTATCTATCAAATTATTTTTGGAGTGTAAACTGATCTGTACGAGAGTTACAAGTAACAGATGCTAAAACTAAAGTGATTGTACAGTACAACATATGCCGTTAGGTACAGGTATTTTATATCTACATACATACATATTATCACGCCTTCTTCCCGTGGGGGTAGGCAGAGACTAGCGATTTCCACCTGCTACGATCCTTACAGATCTCTCTTGCTTCCTCTACACCCATCATTCTTCTTCATATTCTCTATTTTGTATCTACGAGTAGGTATATTTTCAATGTGCTTCAACTCTCACAAATTTTTGTATGAATAATTTAGCAATATGATTTACGAATCCTAAAGGACAAACAAGTTCAGATTACTTTGTAATATTAAATGGGCTGCTTTTCACCAAGAAACGAGATTGAAATTTGTGATGTGATTGTTGTAACTTTGATGAAAAATTATTAGAATTTGCCAAACATTAAGTTAAGAAAAGACGTGCACAGAATTATTTATCCTATTGTTGTAAGCCTAGCATTTATTATCGCATTTGGAGAAAGTTTGTCAATATTGCTATTTCAGCTACATTTATCTGAATGACAAAATAAACCTGTCTTGTCTTTATAAACGTTTAATTTATTTTGTGCTTATTACTACTGTAACAGACAACCATTGAGCCGCTCTTTTCTGCACTAATTTAGCTTGTATCATTGATAGCCTCCGATCGGTGCTTGTCCATGTTATGCTACTTCATTAAACTTTCAAAAACCAGCAGACTTATTAAACCTTTCCAATCTGCTAGTGCCACAATATTTACATTTGCTCTTACTGTAATGCCTATTGAAGGTTCTCTTCCGTAGTTACCTCACTTGTATAGCTGTGATACCCGGCGATCCATGCTTTGCATTTCGTTTGCATTGCGTTCGTTTATCTGGAGGACATATTAAACTTTTCTAATCTAAAAGATAATTATTGTTGCTGTTGAGGATGCCTATAGCTGTCTGTTTAAGGCTCGCTTCCGTAGTAACCTAGCTTATAACTGTGCATGACAGCCAGCGGTCCATGCTTCGCATCTCCGTTCATTTATCTAGATGACATATTAAACTTTTCTAATTTAAAAGACCTTTGCTGTTGAGGATGCTTATGCGCCGCCGCTAGCTGTCTGTTTAAGGCTCGTTTCCGCGGTAGCCTAACCTAATAATACCCGGCGATCCATGCTTTTCATCTTCATTTGTTTATCTGGATGACATATTAAACTTTTCTAATCTAAACGATTATTTAACTTTGCTGTTGCTGTTGAGGATGCCTATGCGCCGCCGCTAGCTATCTGTTTAAGGCTCGTTTCCGCAGTAACCTAGCTTGTAACTATGATACCCGGCGATCCATGCTTCGCATCTCCGTTCATTTATCTGGATGACATATAAACTTTTCCAATCCAAAAGATTATTTACCTTTGTTGTTGCTGTTGAGGATGCCTATGTGCCGCCGCTAGCTGTCTGTTTAAGGCTCGTTTCCGCAGTAACCTAGCTTGTAGCTCTGAGACTCGTCGGTCGATGCTTCTCATCTCCTCCTGCCGAGCGCCTAGCGCCGCTCTCTGCGCCGACAGCCTGCCATTCTGCTGTTCATTCAGCTTGTTGCGGTACTGAAATAAAAAAAAAAACATTTTTAAATAATTTAACTGGGGAAAACAATGGGATATACAATCATTGAAATGAAGCTGAAAATTCAAGTAAATAATAGTAAATTCATAGAGTAGGTAATATAATTTTATTAAGTTTTTATTTGTAACGAAACGTAAGTAGTTATATCAACAATAATACTCAACATAATAATTAATCGTGGTAGGATATTAGATGTGGTCAGTAACTACGACCATTTTGGTATCAATTTTTATTTTTACTCTAGTCCAAGGACATTTTTGGAAATAATAAAAAAATACTACGGATTCTGCGCTTGGCCAAATTGAAGCTAACACCTAACTGTAATAAAACCAGAAAGACCAATTTTAATGTTGTCATTACACGTAAAATCGGGCAAATTAAAATTCCTTTCAGAAAAGAAGATTCAGTGCACCATTTTAATTAAGTACAGTAGAAACGTGCGCTGCACTCTCACATACTTAATTTGTAATTTAAAATGCATTCGCCTGGGAAAACAGACACCGGGGCGTCAGATAGTAGAGACCATGAAAAAGCTACAAATAGCTAAACTTTTTAAATCCGCCATAATCAAGGTGCACTAGTTAAAACTTAACTTCATTCTAAACTTGTACTCTGCACTTTTAGCGTGATTTTTTAAAATGCATTATTGCAAAAAAATGTTTTTGTAAATAATATGCAGTAGATAGTACCTATACAATCCTTCCCTTTCCCTTTCCCTTTAAATTTTCAATTTATCGCTTTTCTACTCCTAAATAGAGAAGATTCTCAAAATACACTTAGAAGACCTTGTATTTTTTTGTAATGTACTGTACGACAAATAAAATATATTTTTTATCAATAAGTCGCTATAAAACAATAATAATCCTATTAGCTGTATCTTTAGTACTAGTTTAATTTCGGATATAAACATGACGTAATCAAACAGGGAAACAGAGGTGTGATAATATGTATGTATCTAATCAAAACCACGATGATTCGCAAAAGATAAACGCTGTTTAAATTGTGGCCTTGCCACTACACGACGATGCGACGTAGTAGTGTAGTTTTATTTTAGTGTCGTGTGTTGTGTGATTGTGTTGTCTGTCATGAATAAATAACTAAATAAATAGTAATAGTATTAATACATAGTGCATATATTGAATATGTATTAAAAAGTGTAAAGATATTAGCTTTGATATTATAGTGAAAATAATTTATAATTTTGGTCTCGCTTATTGACATTGACCGTGAACATTGGTTAGATACAAGTTAGATAATAATAAATATCGCGGCAATTCAAAGTTTGAAAACTGTGTGTATCTTTACGATATTATCAAGTTAAATATATGCGTATCGTATAAATTAACAGGTTAAAAATATACATTCTACGCCAATAAAATGAGGCTCACTCGAGTTTTAAGCAATATGTAAGTATGTTTAATGTTTTTAATTTTTGTACCTAATCTTCTAACTTTGGACTTAAAATATTTATAGAAAATAGGTTTTACACAGAGTAATTGATTTTATTTACTTAAAAAAATGGACTTTGTACAAGGTATGTCTCCGTATCAGTTACATAGATACCGAGATAAGGTGTAAAGTCCAATTGACAGTGTAAAGATCAACAACTTAATTTCCACCAATTTTCTGAGACTTTAGATTTTTCATAACAGTCATCATATTACGGAGTGCCTACTACCTAGGTGTGACGAATTAACATTCAGTATGGTGAACTTAATCGTGACAAATTGACTGTGGCAAACTGACAAAGACATGATTTTTGAAATAACTTTATTTTCGTGTAGAATGTCCTTCTACTATCTGCATTATCATATTATTGTCTTGTTATTTTTATACAAACTATTTAACTACTAAATATGAAAATAATTATTTACTTTCAGCGTAGCCAATACTCTGACACATCGAGCAGAAAAAGAAGTTGTAATAAAGGCGCCATGGGGTAATATAGCAGGTAGGTGAGTTTATTTAATTAACTGTAATTATGTTTAGTGTTTTTGGTTTAACTTATTTAAAAAAAAACGACAAGACAACCATAAATGATAAATAACTTCATCATATCCTTTACTTTTTTATTATGATCCGAATCAGCCAAACAATAAAACATTTTTTTTCTGTTGTCAATTCTAACGCTGGAAGTGTGATGTCACCATTAGATCAAGTCTCTCTCTCTCTTTAGTCGTATTTCCTCATGACTGATGGTCGTGGTCATTATATGGAATGAAACACAGAAAACGACTCTCTAGGCAATTTTTAATGGAGTGGTTTGCCATTGCCTTCTCCATTTCACACACCAGCTGATAATCATCAATCAATCAGAGTGCAGGTTTTCTCAAGATGTTTTCCTTCACTGGAAACAAGTGGTGGTCGATGAAAACTAACATTCATGAGTCAGATTGATGTACAAACTCATGTAACAGGGGCAGGATTCGAACCTGGGACTTTACAGCCACAGGCGGGCCCCCTACCACTCGGCCACCACTGCTTAGACTATATATCAAATATTTTTTTACAGCATTAACATGGGGAAATCCTGCGAATCCTCCTGTTTGCCTGGTCCACGGGAAATTAGACGCCTGTTCATCATTCCGTCCTTTAGTGTCGTTACTACCTGATGATTTCTTCTACGTATCAATCGACCTACCTGGCAATGGGCTCTCAGACCATCTGCCTAAGGGCATCAGATTCACTGCAGTGGATTTAGTACCTAGTTTGGTTGTAGTTAAGAATCATTTCAAATGGGACAAGTTTGCGCTCATAGGACATTCTATGGGCGTTCTAGTTGGTGAGTATGAGATAAAACAGAAGCACCTATAGTAAAGTCCATTTATTCATAATTGTCCTATTATGTAAACAATCTTACCATATCTTTTTATGATTTTACAATGTATAAATTAAAATAGACTTTTTAGGAAATTACTTTCGTGGTTAATAAATGTTTTAATTTAGAATGCTTAGGCTTAAACTAATATTTGATTTATTTTCAACAAAATTCAACAAAAAGTACTGTGAAGATTGTTTACATAATAGGACAATTAAGAAAAAATTGAGATTATATCCAAATCTTTAATTGACGCGAAATGTTTATCTAGTGTCAAAGTACGAATATAATCTGGATGGACTTGTCTGCATGATAATAATATAGCATTGTCATTTATAAACTCATGCAAAATTTACGCCTTATCTTAATCTAAATATAAAATTTGTTTACACACACATCGGTGTCTTTCTGTATGTAATCAAATCATGATAGTAGATTTTAATTGGGCTCGGGTTAGACTGGTTCTTAACTAGTTCTAAACTTTATTTTTTATGTAAAAATATTCATAAACAAAAACTACAACAGCAATGACTAGGTATTCCTTGAACTATCTTTTCGGGTTTCATACGTTTGGGTTTAATTTTTGTATAACCATTTTGACCAAATCTAAATCATCTTTCTCAGATTTTTTTTCTCTGTTGACATATCGAAATTCGCCGTAATAAATTACAGACACTGTAGTCCTAAACGTCTCAACCGATGGATATTCCGGATGGATAAATGTGTGAGGTATTCTTACATAGTTCTAATAAAAAGTACTTATTTATAATTTCAGGCAAATATTTTAATTTAGCGTACCCTGGCCAAATCACAAAAGCAGTGGAATTGGACCCAATGCCAGCGTACTTTTCTTGGGAAGTCCACCAAATCAGCGACTGGTACAAGAATTACTACGAAAGGTTCTACGGGGATCAGTACCAAAAGTGGAATGCTGGGAAAGAAACTGCCCCAAAATATACATATCAAGAGGTAGGACATTGATAGATCTAGATAAATCGTTAGTCACGAAAGGCGAAATCATAATTTTCAGCTATCGTTGATTGCTTCTTCATTTTTTTAAATTTTCAAACACGATGTTGAATACGTAGACCCTAAGATCGTTAGAACACCTACGCCGCGAGACTGAAGTAGCGAAACCGCTGTAGGTACTAATTTCGCCGCGCGATAGCACACTTACGAAGCGAAACAGAAGCAGCGAAACCTCTGTACTAATCTTCTTCTGCTTATGATTCAGATAGAAGAGCGGATGATGAAGGCCCGGAGGTTGTCGAAGGAAGCCGTCGCACATGTCCTCGAGCGATCCTTGGAGCCAGCTGGAGATGGACTTTACAGGTCTATAAAGTTTTATAAAAGCAACTTAAAAGATTTTCTCAAAGCTAAAGCAATAGAAAATCTACATAAGTGCTGCCCAAGCTATTGTCATGCTCTACGTGTCCTTACCACCCTATGTACTGAAAGACCTCTAACATATAACGCCACAGTAAATGCTGTATCAGTGGCATCGTATTAGTCTTTACAAGAAGAAAGGTTTTATCCTTAAAATATAATGTGAATGAAACCACAAGTAAACAATTAAGTAAAGAGCCAACATTCGACGAAACATAAGACCTAAGCGGTGCCGAGAGTATAATTGATACACAGACGTCATACGAGGACATACGGACAGACGCTAGACGTACACTGCGAAGCTATTACAGAACTATGAAATCAGGGACCCTTCTAATTTTTTCCATTCATAAATAATAACTAAATAGTTACATTTTATTCCAGAATAACGTATGATCAACGCATGAAGTACATCACCACGGCACAAATTACAAGATCAAATCTCCAGGAACTTTACACAAGCATCAGATCCCCAACATTTGTCATCCTGGCCAAAAAATCTGTAGATGCTGGTTTTTTTGACAGTTCACCCTTTTTACAAGACCCAAAATGTTGGCCACATAATAATTACAAGTTTATGATTGTTGATGGCAGCCACGACATCCACGTAGAAAAGCCTGAATGTATGGCCAAAGAGATAAGTCAGTTTTTGAAATTCGGCATTGCGAAACTGTAGATAACTACTACAAATCATCATGTTTTAAGACTGAACCCTAAGAACTTCCAGGCGGATCCAGCTTTTGCGTAAGAGAGGATCACATGGTCAAGATCATGACCCTTCCCCCTCAATCCGCCCCTGTCGATAGCCTGCAGATAAAAAAATAGATGAAAGAAATAGCTACTGGAAGCTAATTAATGGATCAAATCAAAGATATACAATACAAAGTACAATTTTGTTTTCTCATTTTTATTGCCCACAAAATTCCTCAAAAATACCTTAAAATCTTCGGAGAACTCGTACGAAAATTTAATATACACAAAGTCCATGCAGCTCAACTTGACGCAAGCAGTGGACAGTACAAGCTCTAACCTAATATACGTAAAAATACTCGTAAGTATAATAAAAAGAGATGTGACATAAAACCCTGATCACTTTTACTTCAAATCATCCTTAGATCAGAGTTGGATTAAGGGGGAAACTTTCCCAGTAATTCTTCCGTAAAATTGGCTGGTTATCGACCAACGTCTCACGAACTCTTCAAAGTTTTTGTAACCCAAGTTGTGGCACTAACTTAAGTACTTACTAGGGCGATAAATTCCAATCAAATTGACATGAACGCTATTTTAGAAATAAGTAAATGGGTATTTTAGTGAAACTGCAATTTTTTTGGGATTATCCTAACTAGAATTTTTACTGAAAAGAACCTAAATTCCAATTTACATCACATAAAATTGATACGTCTATTTTTAGGCCTTCAATTTGGAGACTGTCCCTACGTTGCAAGCTTATTATTTGTCTATTTGACAAACATACATAACTTTAATGAGATATAAGTACCTACATACTTGGGACTATCCAAGCATTTGAACCCACAAATTGCAAAGATAACAAAAGGTGCCTTCTGCGAACTATGATTCAATTCCGCAAATCCCAAGCGTTCCAGATATTAACTATCATTTATTATAACCCTTTTGGCAATGGCCATTGTAGACATGCTACTTTCTGGCTGTATGGTGCCAAAGATACAAAGAAGAAATCTGTATAAAGATATAACTATTATATATATATCCTTCGGGCATTTTAGCAGCTGACTGAAGGCTAAAATGTAAAATTTCGTCCATGTAGATTGTGGATCTCATAATACCAAAACAAAACTGATGTAACTAACTAACTATACTTCGTTGCATTTATTTTAAATGCGTTTTCTGTCAAGTTTTTATGGCTTTACCAGTACCGGTAGAAGTTTTATTTCTGGCATCTATACCTAAATTATTATACTCGTATTGCAGTGTCACAATAGTCTCAAAAATGTATCACGTTTGCACAGCCCAAAATGGGATCACACCGTTGAACTTTATCATAATATAGCATTCACTCAGCAATATCCAAGCCATTATATCAAGCGGGTTTATCTCACCGCGAATCCTTTTCGGAGAACCGATTTCTAAATTCTTCTAGATATTTTTGAATATGCATTGCATTCACAATGTCACTAACCTAATGAACACCTAGCTAATGATATAGCATATCATATATATATATATATGTTATGTTGATCCGGAGGGAGTAACTTTTAACATGGAGACGATTTATCCGTTGTTTTTATTTATCATCTATAATATTTTGGTGGCTGCAATTTGTTAGATTACTTTTAGGTACATTGCGACCAATAAAAAAAAATCTATAGGGAGAAGTTTGTTATTATTAATTTAAATAGGTAGGTATTCATAACAATTACTGCGCCCTAAACTTGAAAGTTGTTTTCGATGAAAACAATTTCGAATGCGCACATTTTCACATGCTCACGGAATTCAATAATCGAGTCCCTAAGCTAAATCTATTCCATGTGAATGCGTTTTTCCATATCAATGGTTCTAGCCGAAATCAAGATTGGGCTCTAACGAAGAGAAGTCTTAAATTTAACTTGTTATCACCTAATTATTTTTCGTGTAAGTGTTTATTCTTGTTATCTCTTCATATGTGCAAATAACTTATATAACTTTACTTTGATGGCCTAGCGTTCATCTTATTTCATATTCGTGGAACTTTTAATGCCTAATTAGTACGTTTATTACTTCTTGATTAAGGCAAATTCAATTATTCAATTAACAAGATCTTATATTGTACAATTTAAAAATACCAGTCATTAATACTAAGTTAAGTGCCTTAATAGTGCCTCAATTTTACAATTAAAGACTAAAATTACATGTAAGATCACTAAGGAATGTAAGCTCTTCAATGTAAAGAAGTATCTAAATTTAAACACAGCTGTATATAGAAAATTTCGCAACTACGTTCGTACGATGTGACAAAGATACGAGTAGCAGACGACACTGGCGCTGTCAAACAGCTCCCCCTACGGAAATTGGAGAAGTATGCCTCGAGAACCTCCTTTTGATCTATCTCGACAGTTATTGAACTCACTACGAAATATCACGAATAACTTTGTACCTACGAGGAAAGTCAAAGTTCCTACGCATCGTCGAACGGAGCCTGTTAGTTAAACATCAAAAGTTGAGGCAACTATATCAATTTCTCTTTTATCCCTTATGGGGTAAGTAATTTCGTTTTTACTGTGTGGATACTTATAGCTCGCAGTTATAAGTTGGCAATATCAGCAAATAAATTTATTTCAACAAATGCACCTAACTACCTACATGAATCTTTGTAGAAAATTATTAGTTAAGCACAGATTAAAAAAACAAGGATAGTTTCTGATATCTAGCAATACCAATTATTATAAAAGGATCATAAATTGATTAATCATTGTACCTTACTATTTTTGGCGAACAAATCAATAAGATAAGCAAGATTAATGATCTTTTCCCTAACGTTAGCTACGAATTTAGTCTTAAATGTAATTTTGATATGATTGTTATAGTTTTTGTTCTTACTCAAAATCCTTTTGAATGATACCTTAGGGTTTATAAAGGTCGTAGATCTGAACTTCACTGAACTTTCTGCAAAAGTTAGACGACGAAATAGCGATCTCGATAGAATTCTTTCTGGTGCGAACTTGGAAAAAGTTTCTGAACTAGAATCCTGTACACAAATTCCTACTTTCTTACTTACCCTTGCGGAATGGGACTTGTGAATATCTGACAGTTTGTTTACCACAAAATTTAGTCTACAATATACACCTTAGTAGTACATATATATTATCACGCCTTTTTCCCGTGGCAGAGACTAGCGACTACCTTAGTAGTATCCTATAAAATTTACTTCCTTATTTCGTTACCTACTTTACTACTGATAGGTTACACAAATAAAAAAAACTATGAATTTTGCACTGTTTTAAAATGTCCATCCAGCTTCTCAAGTCTATCAGCATCATTCACGACAATTTCGTGTGCAAAGTTACAAACGATAATATGATTAATAAAAACAAAACAATCTACAAAGCCTTATATTTTCCAAATCCTCAAATTTGTCCCGATAGTGTCATACTCCACCCATTTGTAATTTCACAAATTGAAATTCTTACACGCCACCCCATATTTCACGGTCCCAAGTATCTTATTAATTTCGCTGTCACAATAAACTCGAAATCTCGTGTAATTTTGCCACGGCTGATTTTTATCACTGGAGACAGTATCAAATTTTACAAAGCACGCCTCCCTGAGTCGTCCCGGTAGATTGGGGCAGTAAATTTCCACCAAATTAGAAGAACGGATCCCGATATTAATCCAGGACTCAGGGGATGCCCGTGCCGTGTAGACACTTCTGTATCGCTGTGGAGACAATTACCTCTATTTATTTTGTCCTAGGCCGGTTTTATTTTTTGTTTCTATGTTGTTCTGTTTTAGTTTCATATTTCGTACCTAGGTTTGATTCAGAGCGGGCAACTTTTTCTAAGTTTTTTTAACTGGGTTGTGTTGTGGACATCATTTGAGAGTATGTGTGGTAATAAATTTTATTGTTGTAAATTTAATAATATTTACCCAAGAATGAGATGTGTATTGTTGCTAACGTTAGGTGAATCATAACACTAGTTTACAAATTTTTTATTTTTTTTATACCCTCAAAGCTACTAGGTTTTTTTGATAGATCTGTACGTGTGGAATATAGGTCAAATTATAAATTTCCTCCATCACGTAAGATTAGAGAAAAAAAATGTGTCAAAAATTCAAAAATTAATTTTTCGCTAATATTTTGTGACAGAATTAAAATAAGTAGTTCTAAAATTTTCAACATGTTTTTAGCTGTAAATGTTATAACACTCTTCAATAATATATAGCAATTCAATTTTAAATTTTACAATTTTTTTTATCGCAAAAACATTTTTTCAAAGTTGTGTTAATTTCTCCATACATTTTATGGTTATAGTCCTTGTATGGAGAAATTAACACAACTTTCAAAAAATGTTTTTGCGGGAAATAAAAAATGTAAAATTTAAAATTGAATTGCTTTATATTAGTGAGGAGTGTTAGAACATTTACAGCTAAAAAACATGTTGAAAATTTTAGAACTACTTATTTTAATTCTGTCTCAAAATATTAGCGAAAATTTAATTTTTAAATTTTTGACAAATCTTACGTGATGGGGGAAATTTATAATCAGACCTATATTCCACATATATAGATCTATCCAAATAACCTAGTAGCTTTGAGGGTACACAAATACTGTAAACTAGTGTAATTTTTATCTTTTCTCTTATTATTATTTTCTCTACTCTACTTATAATTTGGTAGACCATCTATGAGAAATTATTAAAGCTTGAGGCGATGGGAATGTTTCTATGCTATCTCATATCACGCGTACAGTCAACAGCAAATCAAATATAGAGTAACTTGACAAGTAGTATGTACATGTCGACGATTTTGAACGACGATTTTAAACGCCATTGATATCAACAACTTCTGCTATTAAAGAGACCGTTTTCAAGCAAACACCAATAACATTTTCACAGCGACATACGACACTCGAACGATCAAATCGATTGTATTCGTATCGCTACTCATTCGAAGTCTAGACTCGACTCGTAAATCGATATCGTTACTAGAACATCTGATCGTGTAAGAGACATTTGCTTTTGAATTGTGGCTTCACCACAATAACTTTAATTTCGACTCAGGTTTGAAATTAAAATCCTGTCTGTCTTCTTTGTTTTGGCTGAAATATACTAGTTCTCGTAGAAATCCTTTTTAAAAGGGTAATTATATTTTAATGAATTATTCAACTGAACAAGTATTCTTAATTATTGCAAACAACAATAAAACAGCAATGATATTTGTGGTGAATGATATAATGACACCCTTATTTTCGCCAATATTAAAGTAGAATTGTAGAGTTGTAAAAATAAAACAAGATCTCAATCTTATTTCCTTTTAATATCTAGGCATATAATTAATATATAGGCATCCTATATCACATGGGAACTATGAAACCAAATAATTTATTTTCAGAATATTCTCCATAAGTTGACGCTTTTATTTCAGCAATGACTTTAGAGGTAGATAAGACAACCGTATTGGGAACATTATTGCAAACGACGTATCGTTACACGCAGATGGTAAGCAATAAGCCACGGCGATGAAACATGAACACTAATAGTTTTGTTATGACAGCCTGAAGTTTCTGCTCGATTGGGTACGCTCTTGGGTGATAATAAAATTAGCTGATACGACCAATGCATGACAAAATTACATTTATAATTTATTGGCTGTGCCAAGATTAAATCCCCCTTGTTTATGTTCAAGAAGAACCAATGAACCAAGGCATAATTTTTTATGAAAAAAGTACCATAAAGAAATAAACATGAAGATTTATTAGTATTCTTAGATAATACAATAGTGATAGGATCATTAAGTCAACTGATAACTTTATATACTTACAATGGAAAAATGTAAACACTCTTATGTTTTCTTTTCTGAAATGATGTTAAGGTACCTAGTGCAACTTAAGGATAAAAGTATCTATATGCCTTCTCAAATTCACAAAATTATATCACATCAGATTGTATTTTATCAAGCTAAAACAATGTCAAAGCTTCGCTACCACTTAATTAAGGAATATAAATCTACTGAAATGACTTTTTAATGTGGCCTGAAAACTATGAAGATTTTTTAATAGCCTGTCATATAGTAATGAAGACAAATAGCCTTTATTATATTATCTCTCTGAAAATAGCTTGAAATTAAAATTATTTTAGGGTAAATTTTTCGTCATTGCCATCAATTTCAGTTTCGTTCATGAATCAAAAAATCGATTGAAACTAATCCTTTATATTTTCATTTAGTTAATACAATCTCGGAAAATAGCGATATTTACTCCATACTCCATACATTTTGAATCCTACTGCGCAAACAAAGTTGCTATCCCATTCTTCCAACTCAGCTTTATTTGCGTAGTCAGCAGTTTCCACAATAAACCTGGCAAATTAAATATCAAAACCAATTTAATTTCGCGATTTATGCTTACTTTTATATTCTCTCTTCGCAGACCTTTTTTTAATTTGATTTATTGTTAGGCCGTGAAAATAAACATTTTGCAAAGATAAGGTAACAAACAAATGATATTTTATACTTCATTTCACGTAATTGTGAAGGTATTAATAATATTTCAGAAAGTACAATTTATTTTTCTGTTCCTACTTGTTTCGTGAGGTACCTATTTGATTAAGCAATTTGGTTAATTTTAAATTTGTTGTTTATTCTAGTAACAATATCAACTTCTTTATTCACTAGTCAGTAGATTGTTATTCATTATTTGTTGTTTATACGCAGGATGTAAGTAGATTGTATAGATATATTTTAGTAGTTAATTTTATGTCTTTTCTTGTAGTTACTGTATTTCCTATTATTCTATCATCCAGTCGTAAAAAATATGCAAAATCATTTAGTAACCACACAAATGATCACGTACGGTATGCTTCATAATTGTAGGCAGAATCTACAAAGAAATAGCCTTAAATAGAATACAATAAGATCCTTGAGGTATGACTGTACCTCAAGCTACTACTACTACTGTTTCTTGACTACAATTTAAAATAATAAATTCAAAAATCAAACAGGTCAGATATATCCCCTTGGTATGACCCGTTGACGAGTTGACGCATGGGTAAACTCGTCCCAAAATTAACCCAGCTGCTTCATGTTTAACAAATAAAAACCCTCGCTTCACTGACCTTTCTAATTCAGTAATCACTGCACTTCACAACACTAAATTCACTATTTTGTTTACCACGAGGCCACTGTGTTAGTATGCGATCGGTGTTGTCGAATTGGCGTCCGAATCAATGTTGGCACAGAACACGAATGCATTTAGTCCACAACGTGTTCCAATATACAGGTTGATACAGATTAGATGCTGATTTCATTGATGGGTTAAAAGGTGACCTTTCTCAAATAAAGCGCGTTAGTCTCTTGGTCTACGCTAAGATAGTAGGAGAGAAACACACTGTCTCTGCTCAATATGGTAATGATTTTGACACATGTCACAGTGACAGACATGCTTCCATGCTGGTCTGGGAGCGAAGAAAAAACATAGAATGTGCCAGCTGCTTCTCTTCCCGCGCAGATTGTAAAAGGAAATCTAGGGAAAGGGCTTTAAACTGGGGATTCCTCCATTCATAGGCGATGGGCTAGCAACCTGTCACTATACCTGAATCTCCATTCCAACAGAGAGCCCACTATTCAGTAAAGCGTGGCCTTCGAGTCTCACGACTCTTGGCTCCGCTACCCCGCAAGGGATAAAGACGTGATTCTATGTACGTATGTATGTACAATTGTACACGTCACAGTCCCACAGAATCGTCCAAGCTTCCTGTAGCTGATCAGTAGACTAAGAAGGTCTTTTTCTCAGATAGGATGATTGGCGTAAACCAAATCTCGTTGTAATATCTGTACCTATAGTGCGAATAGATTTCGCTGTAAAATCTGTATAGTGCGAATAGTATGGTGCCAGACCAGAGTAAATAAGGCTTTGACATTCTGTGGTTTCTAAAAACCCTATAATACAATCTGGCTCCTTGTGGCTAGAAGGTAGACATGGATTTTAAAAAGCGGCTGCTTGAGAATTTATTAATGTTTACGATTCCATTGTACATATATTTGATATATTGTGTAAATTTAAATATGATTACTTAGGTCATTAGTCATAAATCTGTGTGAATAAGGCAGGTAATAAATTAATTCAGAGCAACTTGAGAAAGCCTTTGAGAAATACTATTGAAAACACAGATAAGACTGGGAATTATATTAAATTGTTATTGAATTTTCATCGTTTGTAATTCTTAATAAAACAGTAAACATAAATCTACTTGTTTACCGAGATTTAACAGATATTTTGTAGATAGAATATCCTAACATCTAGAGAGTAACATTTATTCGACCGTGAAAATAATTGCCAAAACTAATTTTCTGTTATTCGTGACTATACGAATGTCTCCTTTTACATCAACAAAAAAAAACTATTAGTGTTCAGTTCATATTGGAAAAATATTGAACGCACTTCCAACCTGTTACTTTGCTTTTCTTTCTGCAAATATGCTCGTACGAAAGGTGACCTCTGAGCTTAAAGCAAAAGAACGTCGTCAATCCCTTTATTTCTCATTATACAAAATCACAATATTGCTTCTTTGACATCTTACAATCTAACGCTCGAGATGTTCACAAAGGCGGAGTTTTGATCATATTCTAACTCAATATGTAAGTAATTATACCTTTTCAAAGTTAATTAATATTTCAACGCATGTTTTTATAACATTTTGTTTTTCAATATTTCTAAAACAATGACATTTGATTTTATTATCATTGATGTCAGTATGTAATATAAAATAGTAGTTTATATAATCTATCCAAGTAGGTACCTATAATATTACGAAATAAATGTTGTGATAAAACATATATTCTTAATATCAACAAATTATTTATAATGAGCATGAGCAAGGGTAGGATCGTTAGTTTAAGATCAAATTTACATAGAAGAAAATTAACCACTGAATAATATATATCTATACAATCTACATCCTGCGTAGATAAACAACAAATAATGGAATTTAATATCTGTACGTTTTGGTACGAAAAGCCTCATATATCAAACAACAAACATTCCCTAGAAGCCTCATATCAAAATATACCAGGCAAACATAAATTTAGAAGAGGTTAACCACATGTGAATACGATATGACTCCGAAGTCTTAAAAGTCACGTTGAGACAATTAAACTTGTACCTTACAGGGGAACTTGTTAACGCACGTTTATCATAGGCATACTTGGTATAATTTATGTAATCCTGGTAATTGGAAAGTTAGAAGATGGGTTCATGCAAAATAAGGGACATGCGTCCATTGTATAGTTGCAGATAGAGGAGAGCGTTTAGTAAATTCAACTATAAAGTTGAAGACCATTTTTTCTGCCTATAGTTTCAATTTCAACCGATGAGATTAAATGAGTGAAGTTCACGATACCGGTTACTAACGCTAAATGGCATAGAGCAACGCGCGGAAGTCCTTGTTGCTGCAAAATCTGACACCAATGACAGCAAACTAACATTCACGACAAGAATAAATATAGGTAGGTATATTACCCATTAAAATGTCTACCAACCAAATGAAATGAATGATATCTAATGAAAACCAAATTGGAAACATATTTATCAAATATTCCAAATTATTCCTTCGTAATAGATGCCTTATTGTTTTCGAAAAGTAATTAACTAAGTTATAGTTTACAGTCAAGCTATTAAGACTTATACAGGACTCAGAAGTAGGCCAAACTGAAAGTTAACTAAAATAGGCGATAACTCAAAGCTGGTTCGGTTCAGGTTCTATTAATGTATTTTCTTGAGGAACAGGGTAGTTTCCAAATGTATATTCCTGTTCCTGTTCTTCATTATTACGTTTATTTGTGAGTACTTAATGTTAATTCGTTGCACTTTATCACAACACCTTACTACTTATATAAATAATAATAAAAGAATACTTAATTTACATAATATATAGTACAAAATTAATCCTTTGAAATATTTTAAAAATTTAGGGATAAGCAAACACTATGGATGGATCCCTGGAGATCTTTCTAGATCAGAAACAGGAAAATCAACAGGAAATGTGCCTGAAATATTTATGAAACATAAAACATAGATTTTAACTAACATAACCAAAGAATTTAATAAAATTATAAAAAAAATGTTTATTTAAACATATTCCAAAAGATATTATTTGTTCGTCAAGAGTACTCCAATATATTTGCCAAAAGTGCGAATTAATTAAAACAAATACGTTTTCATTAATAAATTTAGATTAGATGACTTAATATAAATCGTTTTATAATCTTACATTAGCAATGAAGATAGGTCAGTGTCTATTCTATTAATACAATGCCATTGAGTCCAAACACTGATTTTGTCAACACAACATTTATAATAGTCATTATCTAATAAAGATATAATTGACACACAGCTGAATGAATCTATATAGTTTAGCGAATCACGATCTAATTTGGCAAGCCACTTGGTCGTCGGCATTGATCGTTGATTGTTACATCGATATCTGATTTATTTACGGTTTGGTATCTCTATCAAATTGGTTCTCATCCCACTTGGTATTGACAACGAAAAAAGCCTCGTAGCTCTTAAGGCGCTAGGTGTAGTTTTAATGTTACGAAAAAAATAAATGAAACAAATGTTACTTAAGACATGATGGTACACTTTTTTTATTACACGACTGACCAAAAAAGGAGTGTTATGTTTTCAGGGTTCATGTATGTATGTATGTATGTATGTATGTAAGTTTCTTTATTCCACCATAAGTCCTGAACGGCTTAACAGATTTTGATGTGAGAGGTATTTTTAGATTCCTTGCATTCCTCCGAGTGACATAGGCTATATGACGTCATCATAAAAACAAAATGGCGGATTATATATGTGATAAATAGCAGACCAAAAAAATAAAATTTGATCAATCTTATCGAGTGGGGTATCAAATTGAAGGGCTTTAAAAGGCGATTTCAAAAATGTATATAACTTATATGTTTGTATGTACTTTTTAGTAAATACTTGTCAGTCGTGTTTTTTATTTTTAATAATTAGCTTGTTTGTCAGATTTTTCTGGCTTACCACAGCTGAGCATTGTCTTTACAAAATCACCATTTCACAGACTATGGTGATTGAAGTGCCTTAAAATAAGAACACACTTTACAAGAGTACTCCCCCTTGTAAAGTGTGCTTTAACTAACACTGGTGTCCGATTTTTTCAAGTCAGGCAACTGACGTGACTTTACGGTTACAACTGAAAAATCAGCAAGTGTGCAGCAGGTTTCCTCACGATGTTTTCTTTCAGCGAAAGCACCAATTTCACTAAAGCAACTCTCTTTATTGTAAGTAACGCATTAGTGCCGATTACCTCGATAAGATTATAATAAGTTGAAAACACAATACAAAAAGCCAATTTTTTCTTGTAGTAACTTTAAAACAATTTTTAGTGCACTTGCTTCGGAATATTTCAAAGCATTGTAATAAACTCAAATGCGTTAGGAATTCGAGTGCTTAAATAAATGGAAGTTTCTCTGTAATCGCAACCCTGTTCCATGAAAGTTGGGGTGTGCGGTCATCAACAATTAATTAGAAAACCACAAGACCTTTGGGTTCTTTTGAAGTAGGCTTCAGAGCAAAACTAATTAAGTTTTAGGTCAAATATGTAATTGTTATTTTTTTAAAGTACGGGGAATGTTAAAGTGAATCTTCAGTCTGTAGTTAAATATTTGATAGGTAGATTTACAGGAGATACCAAATGCAATCAATTCTCTTTTATTGCATAGATGGAACTGCTTGTGGTGGCAACACAGCGTAGAACGAAAGGTCGAATGTAATTTTCCATTAACACTCTTCAGCCTTACTACAAATTATTGACAAAAGCGAAAGATTACCACACAATTTGAACTGCTCGAAAGCTGAAGAACCACTTTTATCTTGGCTACCACCACTAATAGCTGCTTCTCCTTCACATTGACTGAGATAGAAACAGATAACAACTCACCATCAACTCCCTCCTCAGTTTATCCAACTCATGCGCCGATGGTGGGGCGGGCTGCGCGCGACCTCTCCTCAACTCTTCAAGTTGCCTCGTCAGCTCTTCCACCTTGGCCACCGCCACTGATAGCTCTTTTTCTTTCTCATTGAAAAGCGCTCGGATCGACTCGAGGTCACTGGCTGTGAACAAAAAAATATATGTTAGGTATATAGGTAATGGTAATTAATTCGAAATAAAGAAAAAACATGTTTTCTACGAACAATTTCAATAAAATCAATATCAAGTCAAAAAAAAATCATCAAAATAGATTTTCGCAGATTTTGAATTTTCTGAAATTCGTAAAAAATATGGAAAAAGATAAATTGAATTGTGCTTCTTGGAAGTTGATAAAGTACATATTGTATGGGGCGTGGGGTGAATATGGAATAAATTATAACAAACATCAACTTAAAAGTTTGAGGAATATGCAAAATATCTAATGTATATTCGAAATAATCTTAACCAGTAACGTATATAGATAGACCTTTTCCTTCGGGACTATACTCAAGAGTACAGAGTTTCCTATAAAATACATTTCCGCCATATTTTAACAATCAATTATTTACAAAGCACTCCGGTATATTATTTTCTTTTCTCATGAAATATCTCCAGTAATCCAGACATATAAATAAAGATGGCGTACAACATGGAGTTAATCTAGACAATGAGAAGCCAGGCTTGACACATACTAAAGCACCTAATCCCTCAGACGGATAAGACTATGAGTGAAAATGCAAACGAAATTACACAATTTTATAGTTTACATTTTTGTTATATTTTTGGTTTTTGTTGGCTTTTATTTTATTACAATCTTCTGGGAGCAGAGAAGACATGGAATGTGTCAGCTGCTTCTCACCCGTTATGTCTAGATAAAGACATGATTCTATATCTGCATTGACAATAAAATATTAACTTGAGAATCCCATAATACAAGTCTCGAACTTACTTTGGGGCTTGATCAATTTGTGTGATTTGTCCGTATATATTTATTTGTTTGTTTTATCTGTGGCTAAAAAACTATAAAGAAAGGACATAGAATAACATTTGTACAGAAAACTATTTTGATACGAGAGCAGCCGCGGGAAAAAGTCTCTTATCATGTCTTATAGTAAGCAGTTACCGTACCTTGCTTACTCAGAACATTAAAATATATGTCGTCCTAGGGATAGATATTCTATGGTCCACTACCAAATCAGTAGCCTAGCCTAGTAATATCAAATTCACTGTCACTAAGCCCTTCTTACGATTCAAACGAAAAAAGGCCTCACAGAGTACCCTCATAGAACATAATATAGTAATTTGCTTTCCATGTCAGTCGCTCGTAAAATATACTGAGAAAGCGGGTGTTCATTACTCAGGTTATATTGTGGAGAATACCTCATTTTCGAGGACGGGTAACAAGTCGGTTTGTGTGTCATGATTTAAAGCTGCACATGAATGAAATTAGTCTTAATAAACTTGAAAATTTTCAGAGAGTTTCTTATTTATAGTGGAGAAAAGAAATTTTGGAAAGTCCACCCCTTAGAGGATGAGTAGAAAATGAGAATCACAACAACAAGAATACTTTATTTGTACAATAAATTACATGTTATAGATACATATATAGTAACTTACAACTTGAGAGGCGGCCTTATGGGTGTAAGCAATTTCTTCCAAGCAACCAATTGAGAAATTGATGTAGACGAAATATATGTGTGGCGTACTAGCGGACCGGCTAGTTCCCCGCTACCCGTACGGAGGTGTGACTTATTATATCCAGATCGGTCTCGGTGTACGGACGGTTGTCTGAGTGCACGGGCTGTTGTCATTCTCAGTTACTGTCAAGTCGCTCTGTACCAACTTCTATCCGTTGTCACATGTAAGCAATAGTCAGGAATAGTCAGGATACGGAGGAGCCCCAGATCCCTGATACGCTTAAGCCCCGGGTCCGGTTGTGCTGTGGGGTACTTGACATGCGAGGTTGGGGCGCGTCACTATGCCGTATAATATTAGTGACAACGGCACATTTGTCGACGAGGAAAACGTGAGTGCATTAATATTTTGTTAAAAAAAAAAAAAAAAAGAAAGTGAGGGTGGATATTCAATTAAATATTATGATCCTATCATCAATGTCTGTGATCCTATCACTGGGCTACCGCCCGCGTTAGAATCTTATTCGAGGGTAGAATGTTCAGAAAATATATAGTAAAGAATAATCAGCCATCTCAATAATCATTAATAATTTCATGAACGCCTCAAGGGATCTTGGCGCCAACATAACAACAATACTTTTTATGTGAATATATTTTCCTGCAACTATAGCTTGGCCATAGTGGCCGTGATGATAAAATATATACGAAAAAAGTTTTTAAGTAGGTACCAACCGATAAACGACAAACACAGATTTCACGTAACATTTAATGACTTGGATTGTGATATGCGCCACCTAACTGTTTATGTATAGCTTTTCGCTTAGTACAATGTAGATTATACTGTTAACAATCTACTTTCTGTACTTGAAATATGAATGCATACATAGTTCCCTTAGGTTAAAACCTCAGGTAAAAACGTAACTACAGTGATACAAATCATAAGGTCGGCTGGACCGGCACTACCGGCAGGTTACAAGACAAGAATATTAGTTATTTATTATTTTGCTAACGCGAAGTAAACCTATCAATTACTTTTAAATTAACGAATTAACTAAAAAAAATTAAAACTCGATGTCGTGTCACCTTGATCTATACCTAGTATCTTTACCTTTGGTATTATCAGAATAGATAAAACAGTGAAATAAATGTAAAAATGGAATATTATAAATGTTGGAATGTTATAATTATTTTCTCATTACAATCAAATCAGTTCAATTTGTGTCATGTAAGTAATACTCGATTTCGGTACTTTTGTCGATGTTTTAACTGTCCATTGTGATGATATTTTATATAAATAGGTACTTAAGTGCAACCAGGGATTATGCTCGGTTGGTACCTAAACTAGAAAAATCATGTTTCCGTGGTACCTAACCCGAATGAATGGTCGTTTAGTAACTGATCTGATAGTTAATCGATAGTGTATTTTTCCATATAAAATATATTTGACATCATGATGAAAAAAAAACACAGAATTTGAACTAAGAGTAAAATAACTAGGTATCAAAACAATTACAAGGGTGCAAGTAAATTTAAGAAGGAACTATATTCTTGACATGTCTTTAAATATAAGAATTCTTTAAACCAAATAGGTCCAAGTCTCATAAACGGACTACCTTCACAGTTGCAAGGAAATACACCCCAAAACAAAAAAAAAAAACTGAAGGATAATTTTTAAATAATTCATCTGGTTATACATAATATTATAACCAGTAGAGTTTGTTACAGCGCCTGGTTGGCCGGAACATTGATGGATGTGTCAATTATGATGTTTATCTTCTGTGTGATTACAATATTCAGAAAACTAAAACTTGTTTATGTAACACTGGGGGCCAGTCCCAGATTTGCAAGGGGGTCATTTAGGGGTAACTTATGTTACTCAGAAATAATGTAGGTATTAATGTAGGAATACATCTTAAAATCGGTCCAGTGATTAATATTTTTGCTACAAATGTCTATAACGAAAATGAAAACTTCCATTTTGGGTATGGAAGTGTAAGAAGTGTAGATTGTACACTAAAATGAATTGTATATTTAATGTGAAATAAATAAGTAAAATAAAGAAAATAGGTACCTAAGGTAATCAATAGTGGTACTTGAGAATAGCGTGTTTAAATTTGAGTATGGAAAAAAAAAATACGGCAGTAAATACTTGGCATATATCAACACAATATGACAGATATATCGATAACTATATACATATACAAGTTAAGGCCACCAAGAAACCTACAGTATAAAATGTAGGTATTTATATGCTTTACTCAATTATTACTTAACAGTCTACCCTGTAAAATAAAATGGTATTTCATTGAAAGCAAATTAATTGAACTCATTGGTGAAAACATAAATTAATTTTATTGCAATGAATTTTAGTATAATCGTTTGGTCCAGACAAATACAGTAATTGGGCTATGCCCAACGATTTTGATACTCATTGATGTTATAATAACTACTTTAACGAAGATACACTCGGTTGCCTTTATATGTTTACATACATTAATTGACATCACATCACAATGGTACCACAAGAAGCAAGTATACATGCATGAACAAAGTACACTAATTGTTCTTTAAAGCACTATATGCCATATACATAAAAGTTGTTGTAAAAAAAAAAAAAAAAACTTTTTATAGTTTAGTTTATTTAAATTTCTAATTGTAATGATGTGTAAGAAGATATTATTTTCTATCGATCATTGACAAGTTAGCAATGAATCACTTAGTTGTAATGACAACACAATGTTTATTTGAAAATAGAGAAAAGCAGTTTAAATATCAAAGTACATGGTGTCACCTAAATGTTACTTTTACTATTTTACTCGTACTTAATATCTAACAATATTTTAATTCTTTTGTTTATGAATTCATATTAGGGATTGATAAGTCAGCATTAAAATGACCTCAGCAATTTTATTGCCCGAAGTCATCATTGAATTGCTGAAGTTACCTTTGTGAATCAAAGTATATAAATTTAAATAAATCAATATTATGAATCGTTAAACCAGCATTAATTTTCTCAGAATGTGCAATTAAATTGCTCAGAGTCAGCATTGAAATTGCTAAAGTTACCCAATATTAACCGAATAAACAATAAATATTGATGTGCACTTTTGCTGCGAATAGGAATATTATGGATCATTAAGCTCGCATTAAATTACTCGGAATCTGCAATTAAATTGCTCAGAGTCAGCATTAAATTGCTAAAGTTACCCAATATAAAACGATTAAATATAATAAATATTGATGTGCATTTTGTGCTACGAATAAATGTTTTTACAATTAGGCATTTAAGTTTATATCTAATTGGGAATATCCAATATGTGTGTTGTTTGAAATAAATATGTGTACGGACAATGATGACCTCCTTGTGTGGTCCCGGGTTAATTTCTCGGTTAGGTCAAATGGTTTTTTTAAACGGCCTGGGTCTGGTGGTATGCTATCCTATACAAAAGAGTTCCACTGTTAACAGCTAATCCGTAAAGGGTAAATTTAACGGATAAAGTAACGACTGTTTTTAATTTAACAGCTATTCCACAAAGGTGGATAAAAATAATTATTGTGGTCTAGCGCCTATAAAAGTATTGGCGAGACATCCAGTCTTAGAAAATCCATGTTGTTGGGTTATAATTAAAATATAATGTATATTAGAAAAGTATAATGCAGATCATAAAAAACTCTATTTATATGCTGAACCTGCTACAGGCAAGTTACAAAATCGTATTACCAAATTTAGTTTAGTGGAAAAATACAGAATAGTCACTTCTAAGTCAATACACAAATAAAAAATACAACAAATATGTATTCTCATAAACTAATGTAGGTACATTACATACAATTTAATAATAGAATTATATTAATAAAGTAAATTAATTAAAATTAACACTAAGATTAAATCAAAATAGATGTAATGGATTGGATGTCGTACAGTCCTGACAAGATGTTGCCTCGCCCGTAAGGTGCCCAGAAGTCTGAAAGCATTGTAGCGTTGAATGGCAATGCTGATAGTTTGATCAGTACCTACATAAAACTAAAAAATAAAATAAAAAATATATATATATCGTTGTTATTTATATTTCCAATTACATAGTTGTTTCTGAACCAGATTTTACTAATAAGCAAATCCTTATCCGTATAGGATTTTATAGAGATTATCTAGGTATGTGCTGTGCCGGCTAAGTTTAGATCTACAATTTACGCCAAGCAATGGCATCGTGTCTACTTCATGACCAAAATAAATAATAATGTCTGTCATTTTTTCAAAGTCATTGACACATTTTAACAGTTATCATTGTTCATCTTTCAACTGTAGTAATTATTATAAAATACAAATTCTACAAACATTGAACCGAGTTGGTCCAACTAAAAATAATAAAAATATGATCATAGTACAAATAAATAAATGATATATTACGAACATATAGTTGTTAAAATTTTTACAATTTGGTTAACCGAAAACCAAGTATCAACCTCTGACATCGTAAGAATGAATTTTTAGTATGAAAATGAAAAAAAAAATAAAGAAAAGGAAAAAGAATAAGTGACCGATGTTGGGAAAGTGGACATGTTTATTGATAATTTATCTTTGTCAGTTATGATAAGATTGAAATCTGTTAAATAAGTGACTTTCGGTAAAGGAAATGCCGCTGAATATTTTAATGATCCCAATTTGCGAGATGAGAATCGCAATTTATTGATGCAGATATTTATATGATTCCTATGAGATTGTTCACGTTCTTTCGACCATGCACATATTGAACATGATGTAAAGTAAAATCTTTAGAAAAAACATATAAAAAATAAAATGAATAGAAAGCATGTCATGTCAGAATGACATAATAAGGACCAATACTGTAATGAGTTTCTTTCGGCGTTTCTTCTCAGCGGTGGTCATTCCGAAACGCTGGTAGTTTGCAGCTTTAAGAATTGTGATGCTATATAATTTAAAATTTGATGTAAAGGGTTAATTTGAATTTCTTGATTTTGATTTCATACTAGTGGTCAAAAAAATTATTGACAACCTTTGTCTGTATTAAAATCATCAAAAGAAAGGAGGGATGTGGCGTACTAGCGGACCGGCTAGTTCCCCGCTACCCGCACGGAGGTGTGACTTATTATATCCAGATCGGTCTCGGTGTGCGGACGGTTGTCTGAGTGCACGGGCTGTTGTCATTCTCAGTTACTGTCAAGTCGCTCTGTACCAACTTCTATCCGTTGTCACATGTAAGCAATAGTCAGGAATAGTCAGGATACGGAGGAGCCCCAGATCCCTGATACGCTTAAGCCCCGGGTCCGGTTGTGCTGTGGGGTACTTGACGTGCGAGGTTGGGGCGCGTCACTATGCCGTATAATATTAGTGACAACGGCACAATATGTTGTGCTGGTTGGATTATGGAGAAAAAATGTATAATAGACTGATTTCATATATCACGCGGCGAAGTCAAGGGATTTCAGATATTCAAATCTACTTTCAGATGCCTTTGCTTTTTCTACTTATAGTTGATTTGTAATTATAGTTGTGAAGCCGGTATATCATAGTAAGCCAGCCGCTGACCAGCCGCTTTTTTCGCTGACTACGGTGATCACTATAAACAGCCGCTGTCTACGGTTGACATGTCATTATGGTTTTTATTGAATCCGTTTTATGCAATAAGTGATCATTTTTATTTATTTACCTACTTTATACCTAAATTCAATATTAATAATTCAGGTAAATAGTTGCGTCGATGTTATTTTGAAATATTTAACTTTTTAATTTAATGTTTAATGACTCGGGTTGATCACATAATACCAAATACACGAAACACAAAACGGATGTCTTTGTACTCGTTTCACATCATGTACCTACGATGTCCGTTTTCTTTTTTGGTAAACGCGCAGCAGAGAGGACGAAACGCCAAGCTTTGCTTATTAACCTACTTATTACGATTGTACAATAATAATAGAAGTGGCGAATCGGAGGTTTATACCTATAGATTAAATACCTATTATGTACGGTATAGTATAAGTAAGTAGGTAGGTAATTAATTTAGTAAAAATACCTATTTGTATATATCGGCTCGTATTTCGACTTGTAAGACCTTTTGGTATTGAGTCGGATAATCAGCCGGTTGTCAGCCGCTGTTCATATGTTATTATCCGCTGCTTTGGATAACTACCCGATAACAACCGCTGTTTTACAACTATATTTGTAATTCACTCAACGAAGCAAGAAAGAACTTAGAACGAGAATAAGAACCTAAATTAAAAAGACTAATATGAAGAGCAATAAGGACATTTCTTCTAAAACGAGTAGTTACAATTGAAAAATTGCAGCGCATTTAGTAGCGAAATGCCATTTTCCGCTGAGTGGGCCCAGCTGGCACATTTGCTGCATGGCCCTTAGAGTAGCTTAGTATGTATAGAGCGTGCATTCAATAAGATAGGTCTTTGGGTTCATTTGAACCAGATTTAAATTACTGAATGCAAGGTCCAAAGACTGTCAACTGGTGTTATTTTATAACTGTTCTGAAGATAAACAATGATCATTAGTTTACTAAACTTCTGCTAAATCTATAGAGTTTTAAGCATTAAAGATCCCTTTTCCATTAATTTTGGGTTTCTTTTTTGTTTATATTTTAAATAAATTAATAAATAAAATATAATTATTTCACAATTAATTAAGTTATCAACATTTACGTTTGATGAATAGAATTTACATTTGATATACCTATTTATATCTCTTGGGTTTACAGTCAAATAATGATGAATCAATTTTGGGTCTTGAATGATTCTAAACCAGACGATGGAATGAATGATGGATGGAAGGAATGAATGGAAGTGATCACGCGCTCTATACCGGAAAAAAGAATATACCCTCTAACTCATGGACCTTTCAATTACAGAAACAATAAAGATTTTATCTGGGCCCTTGTTGCGAACATTGTAAGCTTAACGAAGCTCGCATTTAAACGCTTACGGCTTAATGTTCTTCTTTAAAATTTTATTTAACTAAAAATATTGTTCATGTATGAACATGATATTGGGCATCGCTTCCATTAGATAGTGAGGTAAAAAGTACCTAATGTGCTATAGCACATTAGGTACTTTTTACCTCACTATGTGTTATTCTACTCGTCTACCAAATTTCATCGAGTAGTTTTTGCATGAACAGGTAACAAACAAAATAAGTTTTCAAGTGAAAATGTTATGTAAAATTTCGGAAATGTATTGAGTTTTGCCCGTGATTTTGCAACAAAACATCTCATCATTAGCTAACTAACAAAACAGTTCTATTTCTCAACTTACACGTGCAGATATGGGTTTATGTCCAGGAATAAATGGAAACAAAAGGCCTGGCGTAAAGCCATGTATAGATGGGCTAACGCCTGGGAGTAACGGGCAGAATGCGTTTCGTCCCGACGTAAACCCATCTCTGTACACGTGTGTTTGCTCGGCCACATAACCCCAAAACCGCCATGTTTTTGTGTGCAAACATTAGCAGGATAGTGTTGCCTAATGTTGCCTTCAGTTTGGCTAATCGTTTCATGGTACTCTCATGAGGTAAATTTTGATGAAAAAAGGCAGCACAAAGACCGGACCACTTTTTATGATGCCTCTTTGAAATATGTCACAATAATAGAATCATAAGTGTTATATTTAGTTTATTTATAATTTATAGTTTACTAATAGTATTTTTTTTATCTGGCTATTATATCCCACTGCTGGGCAAAAGCCTCCCCTAATTCTCTCCACTCATCTCTGTCCTTCGTCTTTTCCCTCCAGTTCTTATCGAAACCCTTTGAATCATCAGACCATCTCGTTCTTGATCTCCCTCTCTTCCTATACCCATCGGCTGGAATCCAGTGTGTTAGATTTTGAGCCCATCTTTCTGTGTGCATACAGCAGACGTGGCCCGCCCAATCCCACTTTAACCTGCATGCTTTCTTACCAGCATCAACGACTTTTGTTATGGAGCGCAGCGTTGTATTCCTAACTCGGTCAACGAGTTTGATACCTGTAATACTGCGCTCCATAACTCTTTGGCAAACCTTCAATTTGGACCATTGCTCTTTCGTTAACGACCAAGTTAGGATGGGCAAGATGCACCCGTCGAGGAGCTTCTTTTTGAGGCATGTTGGCAAGCTGCCTTACAGTAGCTCTTTTATTGACCAGAAGCTTTTCGACTGCGACGAGTTTGATACCTGTAATACTGCGCACCATAACTCTTTGGCAAACCTTCAATTTGGACTATTGCTCTTTCGTTAACGACCAAGTTAGAATGGGCAAGATGCACACGTCGAGGAGCTTCTGTTTGAGGCATGTTGGCAAGTTGCCTTAAAGTAGCTCTTTCATTGACCAGAAGCCAAGCATTTTCGATCCTTCGGTCGATTTCTTTGTCTTGCCGGTCAATGAAAGAGACTAACTGCTGCATTATAGATAATTAGATTTTAGGCTTTTATTATGTATTATTCATTTTTTTATTTTATTTTTTATTATTATTTATTTCATTATGTATTTACTTTTGTTACTACTTTGTATTTCTTCTCTGTAAATGGTGCAATAAAGTGTTGATCTATCTATCTTTTATTCATCACTGTACAGTTTTATCTATTACAATTAAACATCAGTGGAATAATCACATCAGCAACGAAAGACTTTTTATATCCGAGATACAACCAGCATAAAAATATGTTGAACAAAAATATATGTAACTGAGATGTAACTGACATCAAATAAATGTCTTTGATTTCTTCAATGCCTCATCAAGATCCTTTGATACATAATGCTACTATTTTATGCCAATAACTTATGCTTCGAGTTTGAGAATATCATTTTGTGTAACAAGATAAGTATCATCTTATTTTCTGATTTCGTCCAACTGTGAATTATTCTCCTTTGATAAAATGCCTTTTCAATATCTAAGTGGTGATATCAAAGAAAATCAAGAACGAAATCTGTGTATGGTTCTATACGTATTTGTATAATCATACAACTATAGTCGTACCTATCAATTTTTCTTCATTCTAGAGGGTCACGTTTCTCAGCAGTTGACTGTACATGCTCTTCTTCCAATTTAGGAGATTTTCTCTTGTTGTCATTTTATCGTAGCATTCATACTCAAACACATAAATTTAAGTTTTCAATAGAATTATTTTAAAACACTGATAGTATACATTTTGTAACTCCCATTCAGAATAAGATCTGAAAAATGAGCGTGATCATTTCAAGAGATCGTCTGAACCTAAATTAGAGTGATAAATGCCTGTGAAGATCTAGTTTCTGAAAAATGTAACAATTTGTATCTTTGAATTTTAATAAGTCTCTATAATATTTTACAAGTATCATGATAATATTGTTTTGTGCTTCAGCAGGTTTCAAACAATGATTACTCGTATACCCAACATTCGTTTTTACACGACTGACCAAAAAAGGAGTGTCATGTTTTCAGGGTTCGTGTATGTATGTTTGTATGTAAGTTTCTTTATTCTTTAGAATTTGATGTAAGAGGTATTTTTAGATTCCTTGTGTTTCTCCGAGTGACATAGGCTATATCACTCGACTATAGGCTATAAGCCTATAGCCCGTGCCATAGGCTATGGCACGACTGACTACTCAGTCAGTCGTGTTTTATATTTTTTAATAATCAGCTTGTTTTATAGTGTTGTCATCAGTCTATAGAAAGCAGCTCACTGCTGGACAATACTGGACAAACATAGGCCTCTCCCAAGGCTTTCAATGTTATCAGTTTTAAATTTTACGCCTCCAATATATATACAGCTTCTGAATATAGTATAATATAATCTGATATAGTATAACATCTGTATCCCTTACAGGGTGGATAGAGCTTAAAAACATAATCAAATTTATTGATCTTGACTTCTTTGTGACACGCTTAGGTTATCCAACTAATGTCGGGCGTAGGAGTGCAAAAACACACTCGACAGAGATGGATGTGTAGGGACGAACGAATTGGACTTTCAACTGGGCGATTACCCTGAAGGATGGCTGGAATGGCCCCTGTAAGTAAAAGGTTCGGGCATTTCTTTTATTTACAAATCAAATACACATTTAATGAACTTTTAACAATTAACTGACTCAGTAAAAGGATTGCTGGAATTTTCCAAGAGTTCACAAATCTATACATATAATAAAACAGTAAAAATATTTTGTCTGTACATTTAGTATTTTTGACTGACATGGATAGAGGGACACTTAAAAAGAATAATAGAACGCAAAAAAACTTTTTTGGAATTTCATGTCTGTCTGTCTCTCTGTATGTATGATCACGCTAATATCCGAAAGTACTGAACCGATTTGAATGAAACTTTTTTTGTTGTATAGCTATTAAGCCTGGCCAACATTTAGGCTATAATTGATTTTGAAAACTGGAACACCTGATGAAGAACCAAAACAGAACATTTAAACAATAAGAAACATGGACAATGGACATGGTGCCTTAACAAAAGTCGTTCAATCTGATGAGCATTTTCTGTTGACGTATAAAAATCGAAGATTATGGAACATCTGATGAAGAACTCCCAAGAGACCAGCTACTCGATAAAATAAATGGAAATGGGGCTTTAGCAAAATAGCCTGAGAACAATAACATTGTTCAGTATGGCGAAAAAAAAAAATTCTAGAATAGCGATTTTCTTTTTTTATCGCTTAGATAAATTATCTTACAACATGTTGTGATAAAAATCCACAAAAAAATCGACACGCATATGCAAATAAATAAATAAATTATGTAAAAAAATTATTACAACTGAGCAGAAAATTGCTAACAGGAATATTGTATTTATTATAAAGTAGATATTGTACTGATTCTCTCTGTTTAAGTATAATCCAACTTTTTTGTATTTCGGAAATCATCGATTTAATTTAAAATATTTTAATTATTCTTTAAAAAATAAAATCTTTTGGTATAAAAAAATTAACAATAAAGAAAAAACTTTTTTAACGATCCTTTATACAATTCTTTATATTTTGTTTCAAATCCAATAAAAAAAATATGTGCAAAAATATATGAGTATTATTGCTTGAAAAAAAATTACAACAGGATTTTTTTTGGTAGACTTTTATTTCTGCACTATCAATAAACAGACAGATGTGAAATCCAACACATTAAGTGTTATTTTCGTAATAAATTTAATAAAAGTTCGTAGCGATTTATCGCGGGGTTGAAGCGGGGTGCGGGCGGGTCACAAATCTGCCGGCCGGCCGACCGCTCGCCGCTCGCTCTGTACTGCGGCGCATGCGCGGGGTAGGGTGCGGGCGGGGCGGGGACACTCCAGGACGCAGAAGGAACTCGTACGCATTAATCGTCTTGTGACAATTCAGGCTCGAAACTCTAAAGGTATTAAAAAGGTAATCTGTAGTAGGTTATCTGCCTACTACAGATAACATCTCATCTCATTAACATTAATAAATACAAAATATATTACGATAACGCATCTTTACAACTGTGAAAGAATTTTTGAAAACGGTTCAGCAGTTCCTGATTTTATCGCATTCAAAAAACAAACAAATAAACAACTAAACTCTTCAGCTATAAAATATTATTAAAATAGATAACGGAGATGCGTGACATATTCACAGAATGTTTTATTAAATCCTGTACGCTTATTCGAAGCCCATCGATTATAATAATATTTGAGAGCGGCTCTTCCGTTTCCCTTTTTATCGCTAAATAATTCCGTTTTTCAACCGTTTTTCGCCCTTCCACCGCCCCGCAGGCGAAGTGGTGGGGGCACGTGGGCGCCCCGACTTCGCTCTAGCTTCATTGGCGTCTGATTTCCCGCCACGTACGGTCGTGTTTAAGAGCTACACAAAAACATTTTGTGGCCTGGCAACATTTTTGTTTTTACCACGACCGTTATACATCGCGTAAGTTAAAATTTAAATTTTTTGTACTGCAACGATGTTTGTCGTTCGATTTACTATAACTAATAATTATTTTTTATTCCGAATCCGTGTTTTCTTTCAGCAGTGACTGAATTTCAGTGTTTAATGTGTGAATTCGTTTCAGTAAAATGAGTTTCGCCCTCGGAGGCGATCAAGGTCATCGTCAAGTTCAAGTTCGAGTAGTAGCAGTTCTGGAGCTAAGTCTCGGAGACAAAGGCGATGAGAACATGAGGCTAAACAGAAGAAAAAGTTAGAACAGCTTGCGAAATCGGTGAGTGATTTGCAAAATCAATTCTATTCATAAAATCACAGTACTCCTGTTTACTCCCAGTATAATCAGTCAAATAACGAGTTTATTGATGCAAATATTAGTGGAGAATTATACGATTACCCTTCGCATGATAATTTTGAGGCAGCATGCGCATCTAAGGATGTTCAGCCAAGTACAAGTAAACAATTAGATTTTAACATATCTCTGAACACAAGTCTTAAGGAGCCTTCAGTTTCAAAGGCACTGGAAGCTTTTGTAAACTCTCTTAAGGACATTCAACGTTTCGGGGAATCGTCCTGGTCAGATGTTCGATATTCCGAAGTGCAAAAATCTTACTCCCACGCCCCTGGGTTTATTGAATTAGAGGCTAATGACGAAGTTAAGGCTTTTGATACCTCAAAGACCCTGGCTTATGTTGAAAGGTCTTTCGCTGCCCTTACCTTTGCTATGTTAAAACAAAAGAGGTTTTAGAAAAGAGTTTACAGGATTTGTTATTTAAAGCTAGTAAAACCGAAGGACTGTCTTATGCTGATTTAAAGGAAAAAATAGAAAATATTATTATTAATGGTGAGTATCACAAGGTATCTGTGGATGCACTGCAATTAGTATGTGGTTACAGAGCAGACCTAGTACAGCAAAGACGTGAAAGCGTACTGAAGTTTGTTAAGAAGCCTCTCCTGAAGGTACCGTTGCGTAAGATCCCTCCTACATGTGAGAATCTTTTTGCAACAGAAACTTTTGCAGCTACTGCGGAAAAAGCTGGAGGTATCCGCAAGTCCTTTTGGCCTAGTTCGAAAGCTGCTCCTGCTGCGCATGCAGGCAGCAGTAACCAGCACCACCCTGCACAAGGGCGAGTTGCCACCATCAGGCAATTACAGAAAACGTGTACTTGCGCAAGGTACTTGCTATCATCACTGTAATCATGCACCCGCGCAGGGTCATAATAGTAATTACAGTTGCTCTCGTTGTCCTGCGCAAGGACCAAACAATAGTGGGAATCAAAGAGCTTCCTCGCGCTATAACAATACATTTCATGCAAAAAGCGAGCATGTGCCATCGGGTTCTCATCCCGCTGCAAAGCAACGACAAACGTCTCCCGCTTGCCATGATAAGCCCAAAAATAAGCGTCGAAGATATTGACTCGAGGATATTTCGGGCAGCTTCAAAATTTTTATACCGTTTGGCAGCAGGTGGGGGCCCCTCCGTATATACTCAAAGTGATTCGAGGGTACCGCATACCCTTTACAAAGAAGCCACCATTAGTAAAGCCCACCAGAAGCTACCAAACCCAAAGCTCTCCCGAAATGTCAAATATAATTTTAGAACTCAAGAGGCAAGGAGTTCTGGTCCCGGCACGCAAAGGCCCGAGTTTTTTGTCAACAGTTTTTCTCGTACCAAAGAGCGATGACTCCCAGTGGCCAATATTCAATCTCAAAGCCTTAAATGCGTATGTAAAGCTGGAAAAATTTCACCTTATAAATATGAACAGGGTTCCAGACTTTCTCCAAGAAGGAGATTGGGTGGCCAAGATAGACATATCTCAGGCGTATTTTCACCTGGCCCTAGCGGAAAGTCACAGGAGGTTTGTTCGAATTCAGTACCAGGACGAATTACTCGAGATGACTTGTCTGCCATTTGGCTTAAGTTCGGCTTCAAGGGTTTTCGCCTCTGTGACCAATTGGATCGCCCAGATTTTACGCGATCAAGGCGTGAGGGTGATTGTCTACCTGGACGATTACTTATTAGCCAACCAGGATCGTCAGATTTTGTGCAATTATGTGCAGTTAATAACAGACACGTTGTTCAGACTGGGCTGGCAAATCAACTGCCAGAAGTCGGTATTTGCACCTCAGACTTCAATCGAATATCTGGGAATTATTTGGGATCCCTGGCAAGGAACGAAGAGCCTTCCAAACAAAAAAATTGTGAAAATAACAGAACTCTTGTTGAAGTTACTTCACGATCGCAAGGCGAATTTGGTGCAGATTCAAAGTCTAGTGGGAATATTAAATTTCGCCAGCTTTGCGATTCCCAGAGGTCGATTGAATCATCGACATGTGCCGAACTTTTTACACGTTCTAATGCAAGAGAATCCAAGAAAGCGTTTGTCTCTGCCGAACCCAGTTCTTCAGGATCTCTATTGGTGGCAGGACAACTGCAGCATGGCTTCACCACTGCATGCGCCTCCCCCTACGCAGTTTCTGACAACAGATGCATCGGATTGCGCGTGGGGAGCCAAGTTGAACAATCTTTGCCTATCAGGATCGTGGGACGAGTCGGAGAGATTGCTCCACTGCAACGAGAAGGAACTTTTGGCAGTTTTGAAGGTATTAGAACAATGCCAAGATCTAGGTCTTTGCCAGACATCAATTCTCCTGCAGACCGACAGTCGCACGGTACAAGCGTGTTTGCGAAACGAAGGTGGCACTCAGTCAACATGCTTAATGAATCTGACATACAACATTTATCAGATCTTAGAGCGTCATTTTATAAGTTTAAAAGTTTGTCACCTTCCTGGTATGTTCAACAACGATGCCAATTGCCTATCGAGACACAAACCGCTTCCGGAATGGCACTTGCTACCGGCAGCGACAGCAGTGGTTTTTGCCAAATGGGGAACGCCCGAAATAGACCTTTTTGCGTCCCAGACAGCCCATGTAGTGCCACAATATGTGTCACTCGATCAGAACAACAAGGAGGCAGTTTTTCAGGATGCCTTCAGCAGGAGTTGGAATTTCAGATTGGCATGGATTTTCCCTCCCCCTTGCCTTATGCCAAGAGTCCTTCAACTCCTAAATCAGGCAGTAGGAACGTACATGATAGCGACGCCCAGATGGAATCAGCTTTTCTGGAGGGCGGACATCAAGCACAGAGCCCTGGCTCCTCCACACACGGTCTGGAAGCTTCAGGAAGTGTTATTAGATGTGTCAACTCAATCACCTCCACCGAAAGTCGAAGAGATGTATCTCGAAATTTGGAAATGTGCGGGTGGTTTGATGACTTAGAGGAATGGTCGGTGGAACAGAAATCTCTTTTGCAATCTGGCTGGAGAGCGTCCACAGTTAAAACTTATAATGTTGCTTGGGCCCGTTGGCGTACGTGGACAGTGGAAAGTAAAGTTTCGGAACAAACCAACTGGTTCGGATTTAGCACGTCATTTATGTGATCTGCATCAGAAAGAAGGTTTATCATACAGTACCATTTTACTGCACAAGTCTGTAGTAGCAACGTTGTGTGCACCAGACTTATCAGGAACATTAAGTTCCCATCAGCTTGTTAAGCAAGCATTAAAAGCTATCTCATTGAAGAGTCCCAAAGATCCAAAACCACCGATATGGGATGTATCGGAAGTTACGGCTTACTTAGAAAATAAGGAGGTGCCACTTACCCTTTATGAGGTTTCTAAACGTACAGCTATATTACTGTTATTATATTCTGGCCGCCGGGTTCATGACCTCACTCTGCTGAGCATAGATTCGGAGCATTGTGCAGTTTCAGAGGAAAGCTTAGTTTTATGGCCGGGTTTTGGTTCCAAAACGGATAGATCAGACTATCGTCAATCGGGCTGGCGTCTTAGTAGTGCGATAGTAAGAGAAATAGACCCCGTATACTGGGTCACTTTGCTAATACAACTGGGGCAAGAGCGAAGAGAGTCATGCAATACGTCTAAGCTTTTTGTCACCGCCAGAGGTGAACCACGCCCTGCTTCAAAAACTATAATTGCCGGCTGGATTAAATCTACACTTCGAGATGCAGGCATTAAAGCTACTCCGGGCAGTGTGAGGGCCGCAATGGCATCAAAAAATTGGATAAACAATTTTTCAATAGATCAAATCACGTCTCAAGGCAACTGGCGTTCAGGAGACACTTTCAGGAAATATTATTGTAGAGAGATTCGACAACCGATAGCTGATTCTTTCTTAAGTTCATTGTTTACAGCAATTTAGATCACCGTAAACAAGAATTATTTTAATTCATTTGTTAATTTATTTAATATGAGCATAATCAGTTTCACATGTGTATTTAAGTTAATACTGATTTTATAATTTTTTCTTCAAAAATAAATATTACATTGAAAATTTTCATCTTTGATTTTCATAATATATACCTATACACAGAAATAAATTCTTATCACATTGGCTTCCTTCCTTCCACAGCCAGGCGATACCAAACATGTCTCTCAAATATTATTATAATCGATGGGCTTCGAATAAGAGTACAGGATTTAATATACGCGTTTTACCTTACAATAAAATGCTTATTAAATACTTACCTTATTCGAAGCCCATCGATTAAGTCCTGCCTGGCAGACTTTTTCATAGAGCCAAAGAAGCTAGAGCGAAGTCGGGGCGCCCACGTGCCCCCACCACTTCGCCTGCGGGGCGGTGGAAGGGCGAAAAACGGTTGAAAAACGGAATTATTTAGCGATAAAAAGGGAAACGGAAGAGCCGCTCTCAAATATTATTATAATCGATGGGATTTGAATAAGGTAAGTATTTAATAAGCGTTTTATTGTAAGGAAAAACGTGTATATTGTACGTAATACACCTCATTTTTACCATGAAAAAACAATATATATTAATAATATTATTGCCCTATGGAGTAAAGGTGCCAAGCATTTTAAAATTTTAAATCATATACTCTAGTACTATTATATATTCTGGGATCATAGTCAGTGCGTATGATACCTACACACATAAGCTACTTCGTGTATCTTCCGCGCTACACAGCGATCGAAATTGAACCGTATGCGTTCTATGTTTAAGATTCAAAGTGCCGTGCACTCTGATCCAGGTTTTAAAATTGTGTTTATGCGGTTAGATTTTTAGATGGATTTTTGTATTTCCGAATCTTGTTTTATATGAAACCAAAAGTCTACCAAAAATAACTTATGTTATATTTTTGCACTGTGTTTTAAAGAAGAGATATTATTTTTTTTTGTTCCAGTAATGTTATTTGTTAGATTTTTTTTAGAAATAAGCTTAAAGAATATTTGCTTCTTTTAAATACTTCAAAAAGGCATATGTCATTTTTACCATAGCTTTTACAATGGTATAAAGCTGATTAGCTAAATTTGTTAAAAAAACATTTCCTCTTATTTTTATTAGTGGATTTTATTGTCGTCATTATTATTTTGGTTACTTATGCACGTTTCAAAATAATAACCTCTGTTATTGTTAATGCTCTCCCAATGTGCCCCTATTTTTAATTTTAATTTTTTTTTAAGTCTTCCATATCAAAATTACTTTGGATTCGAAAATATAGTGTCTTAGAATTACCTAATATTTAATTATTTACGGAAACCAGCCTGTTCGTGAGTTATTTTAGTTGGAACGCTATTTTTCTTGGGCTAAAAGTCGTTCAACCTGATGAGCATTTTCTACTGACGTATAAATAGACAGGACATGGGACAGGACAAAGAGGGACTCGGGGTGGGAGTGGTAGTACACGGGAAATTGTAGATAATGAGCAGACGAAGATCGTTTATTGAATGAAATATCACTTTTGATTCATTTTAACACCGCGACTGTACTACGAGTACCTAATATATTCCCGCGGGACACGGGATAACCAAATGGCTGAAATTTTCAGTACTGGAGTTTAGGTTACTACAGTTTGGAACACAAAAAGATTTTTCATCTAAGCGATCACGCGGGCGAAGCCGCGGGCAACAGCTAGTGTCTTTTATATAGAAACCAAAAACACATTTTGAACATTCAACTTACATTCAAGGAAAATGTTTGGAAATATGTTTTTTAGGGTTCCGAACCTCAAGGCAAAAACGGAGCCCTTATAGGATAATTTTGTTATCCGTCTAGATAGACGGATAACAAAATTATCCATTAATTTTGTTATCCGTCTAGATAGACGGATAACAAAATTATCCTATCAGTCAGATGACAGTCAATTTTTTTTTTAAACTTGATCACTGAATGAGATTATAATAGCCTCTAATTGGTGATTGTAGGTCGATAATGGTGGTAGTATTGCAAATATTGACAGTTTACTTCGAGGATATTAAATGTATGAAACATTTTGCTCTCAATTAACTTATGTAAATCCGAAGTTACTTTAACGCATAAAGATATTGAAGATAGTGCAAGAGCAGCGGCCAAATCCGAGAAGACCGATCAATAATCACGACCACTCTGTCAAGAGTGAACGACTAAGAAGAAGAAGAAGAATTGAAGTTAGTATGTTTGGCAAGTCCTTAATAATACACCCCATTGTAAAGCCGTTTATGTCAGCAAAATTATGTTTTCATTATTCGGGATATAGAATAAAAATACTTTTTTTTATCTTTAGGATTCCAATAAAATTTACTACAATGTTGAAATAACTTGCGGCAAAAATTACTGTCACATTGTTCAAGGCATATGGTATTGATTTTCCAGCTGGTATGCGTCATAGTGGGTGGTACCAAAGACTGGTACGGCCGGTACATACATTATGTATAGCTACGGCCTAATGGCGGCAACATTAGTGCCACGGCCCTAAATATATCCAGAAAAAATATTAATATGACGCAGCCAAAAGAGGATGAAAATCATTCGATTGGGGCATACTTTTCGATAAAGAACTTTTGATTTTATCTTTCCATGTCATGTTGGAAAAGTGGCATTCTGCCCCACATTCCCTTCTCGAATGATTTTGTATGAAGTCATTTTTGTAATGCAACATTTTCGTAAAAGAATAATATAGAACAATCAGCATAAATTTTAAAAGTAACTACGGCGTTATTTGAGACAATTTCTGTGTAGCAAATACTGGGAACAATTCCTTATCCGAAAAGCTTTTTTTGTAAAATTCAAGAAACAATTTCGACATAATAGCAATCGTGTCTCAAAGAATAGATTCCTCCGTATCCTAAAATCCTATTGAGTTTATTTTATTATCGTTGTAACGATTCATCGGGGGAGAGGCACTAAGTAATTGGATATTTATCCGTATGTGAAATAAAAGGGGGTACTTGGAGTGATTCAAGGGATTTCTCTCGCTGAGCACGGAAAGAGCTTATAGGAACTTGGTACTAAGTGCACGTAAGCTGCCAGTTGCTGTACAGTTTCATTACCTTCGCAATACCTTGGAGGAAAGTTAACAGTTAATATTGTTCATATAAAAATAGTTGCGTACTAGTCGTTCTTTTGTAATTAAGGTAGTCACGAAAGCTTGTCCCAGATTTTACTTTTAAAATGTTGTATTGACTGGTTCTGATGGATAAGATCTCAAAAGATTAAATTTTGAGATGGCTTAAATTTTTGATTACTTTTATTTCTTAATTGCTACGCCCAATTTCGCCAATTTGGGAATTCCTGAAAAAAGTACTTATTTTCAGATATTACCCTATCCGCATAGTTTTTGATTTTTAAATATGTTCAAAAGTAATTAAAGATTTACAAATCTATCAATCTTTCCTAACTTCACCAATTTTAAAGAAGATAAAACTGTTCTTCTTTTAACTATAATTTTTTGTCTGTTTATATTAATAGGTACCTAGTCAATAAAAATGTTATCAGATAACCATTTTACTAACCTATTGCCATTTTATATCGATCAGATATAACTATTTAATTAATCTATCTATATATAAATATATTACTCAAAGGTACTGACTGACATAGCGATCTATCAACGCACAGCCCAAACCACTGAACGGATCGGGCTGAAATTTGACATGCAGGTAGATGTTAAGACGTAGGCATCCGCTAAGAAAGGATTAACGCGAGCAAAGCCGCGGGCGCCAGCTAGTTACAGATAAATGCTTGGCTTGTCAAATTTCCCTGTATGGTATTTCCCTATCTGAACACGTTAATGTGCTGTTAACTGTACCAAACACGGATACCAACATCTGCAATCAGAATCAATACAAGAACCACCAGCAATCTACATGCCCCCGGGATATGGCCCACCGCATACATAATCTATGCAAACGCTAACACGACAATTCGGAGGAAATAAACTCCATTGGCTTCCCTTCGCTTGTTTTTCAATTTAACTTGTTCGACCCCGTGGGCTTTTGTGAATTATTGTTTCATTTTTTGTTCAATCTTTGAATATATTCCCAACTGAATCAAAAAAAAAGTATGTTCTATTTTTTACTAATTTTCTGTTGATGCGATTCTAATTCGTCTTCCTTTGTGATCTTCATTGAGGCTACGTTTGTTTTATTCCCAAATGGGATAGAAGTGAAATAGTGAGTGCTATACAGTCCCCTGAGGGACCAGTCCTTTATCCAGATAAGGGGATCATAGTGGAATGAGTGTTATTGACAGCATCCAGCTTGTTTCTTTCTTGTTCAAACTCCATTCCTTTGAGACAGACATTCCACAAAAAAATTACCACAGATTAAAATCGAATTAGAATAACGCAAAACTTATATAGCACACATAAAACTAAACTATAAACTTATATTTATAGGCACCAATTAAATTTCCGATTTCTCTGGTATAATGAGCCGCAGAATAACCCCTGAGATAGGATTCGCCGCTAGGTTTCTCTACAGCTGACTGTACCAATAAAATAAAGCCGAAGATTTATTGTTTGAAGTAGAAAAAAATAAATGTTTTTTTTTTTCGTGAAAAAGTGCCTGTGAAGGTCAGTTACAATAAAGTATTTTTCGTCAAAAATCTTCACAAATAATTATCAGCAACATGCTTCGTCAAAAAAAATATTTAAAAAAAAATTATATTATTATTTTTATAAAGTATTTTTGACTTTTTGACTTTTATCAGGAAGCACGAATGAGAAATAAATTACAAAGGGGCTGTCTATCTATCCTGAATTTCTATTGGAAGCAAAGCTTTGTGTTCTTTTGTCTTGTTTTATTCATAAACTTATGACGTAGACTATACGATATACGATGACACTATAAATTATATGAAACTATAACAAGATGCTTAATTACATCAGTTATATTTTTCATCCATCATCATCACATATTTAAGAACTATGTTCATGTCGGTGGAACAACCTCCATTTGCATCTATCTTCCGCCATCGATTTAACCTCCCTATACGACACAACCCTTGACTTCTCTTTATTTGGTCTATAATTGCCCTTCTTGGCTTTCCTTTTCCCCTCCTAGCTTCGACTTTTCCTTTTCATCCAAGAACAATAAAATTTCTATCAACCACGATACATCAACCCTTAAAATGATAAAGCCATAATTATGTGTCTGTTCTATTTTACCCACCCAGATGAGTTATTGCTCACAAAATAATTCCGCGAACACACTCCATCACACTCCGAGTTACTCCCTATCCATAATGATCAGGCGTGGTGCTATTTTTGTAACGTAATTTAGATGAGACAAGTTAATAACATCATTCGAGCTTGTATCATTTTGTACAGTGTAAATTTTATTGTCTTTTGAGTTTTCATTCCATTTCATGGACGTTTTCACGTTAACTTTTTTTAAAATTCTTTTCACAATTTTTTTTAATTAGTGACCAGTTGGTTAGGTTTGGCAGTTTGATTTAAAACTTTCTTGAAATTTTACTCTCTCTCTCTCTCTCTCTCAGCCGAAAGACGTCCACTGCTGGACAAAGGCCTCCCCAAGGATTTCCACAACGACCGGTCCTGCGCTGCCCGCATCCATGCGCAACCCGCGACCTTCACCAGGTCGTCGGTCCACCGAGTGGGAGGCCTGCCAACACTACGTTTTCCGGAATTTTACTCATTGGTCAGCAATGCTGTAATCTTTTTCATGTTAGAGACTACTCATCAAAGGCGAATCCAGGATTTTTTCTTTGGGACTGGGTACAAGTGGTGGACTATGAATATTGGGGTGAACAAATCGACATTCGTTCTGCCTAGCGATGTTTCTCGGGTTTTTAGGAAAATTTCTTTTAGGTGGAATTTCCAAGAAACTTTCCGCTGTTCCTTTGAACATTTCGGAAACGGCACATCACTAGTCCTGCCTAATGCTGTCTGGGGGGACCGACGTTTCTGTTATTATGCACTTTCATGGAATCTCCCTCCACAGTAGGTACACAAAAAAACAGTCTTAGGGGGGCACGTGCCCCCGTGCCCCCCTCCCTAAATCCGCTACTGCTACGTATGACCTAATGTTATATTCTATGTCGAACCTGAGACGTAGCCACTCTATTGTCCACAACACGTAGATAAAATTTAATGTACCTATATCTACCTAAATATGAAGGTAAAGGAAAACATCGTGAGGAAACCTGCACTCTGGTTGATGATTATTAGCTAGAGTGTAAAATTGAGAATGCAATGGCAAACCACTCCATTAACATTGTCAAGATAGTCGTTGTGTGTGTTTCATTCCATATAGTGACCACGACCCTCAGTCATGAGGAATACGACTAAAGAATGAAACTGACAATGCGTCAAGATCATGGGACAAAAAAGTGAATTTTTAGTAAAAAACTTATTGGAAGTTCGACTTTAAACAAAAAAGAGGGTGCTGTTGTTGTGTAATAATGAACCATTACGTACCACTGTGAACATGTATCAGACATTTCACGAGTCATCGCTCGCTAACGGTCCGTGAAATTTTGTTGATGTCGCGATAAACTTAACCTAGAATGTATTTTGAATTTCGTTACAGTTAATGTTCGCAGAGCTTTTCATTTACAAGCGAATTCGAGTTATATCAAGTTTAATTTTTATTTGTTTAATTTTAAGATACAAATGTTTAGGCTTGTTCTACTACATTTTGCATGTTATACGTTTTATTATTTTCATAAAAAAACAGTGTCTCTTAAGAAGTTAAAAAGCAGCAAGTTGCACACGCCGTATAAGGTTAGTAATATTTATGGATGCTATGGCCTTAGTACGCGGCTGCAGTATTAGATCAAGTCCATTTATTTTAAGATGTTTGACATTGCACTTGCAATCTTGCATCTATAGGAACTCCGTAGATTTTGTTTAATGTCAAGCTTATATAAACAGATATGCATACTAGTTACTTGATAAGATATTTTTATTATTGTTGAGAACCAAGTTAAGTGAAAATATAATTTATGTAAGTAATTCTATTAGTTTGAAAATAAGCGTGTTCCAATAAGAAACATTACTGTATTTTAGCTGTATGGAAACTACAGCACTTTTTGAACTGACAACAATCAACCAATCAAAAAGTTTGCACTAAATTCAGAATGGAAATTGAAAACCCAATTTTGACCCACTATTGACCTTTGGAAAAATAATTGGAAGAGAACAAATACCAATTGGTCGATCTAATGAACGTTTTAGCTTTGTTTGAAAGGAATTTGCCATTTTAATCGTTCTAACTTTTATTGGATATTAGATACGATTTTTCACGAAGTGGACATGCGTGTGTCCAGTTGATAAAATTCGAAATATTGATACAGCTTAAAAAATGACCTTCAAAATAAGAAGTACCATCATGCTATCATCCCTTCTTGGATTATATTACCCCCACACGCACCAAGTGCTTTTCATTATCATTCTTATTGCGCACAGCGAACCATTGGAACTCTCTGCCTGCGTCTGTGTTACCGAGCACGTATAACCTGGCTCTCTTCAAAACCAGAGTGAATAGGCTGCTTCTGGGTAAGCTCGCTATACCGTAGACCTCATCTCTGTCCTCGGGCAAGATGTGGTCAAAAGCAAACTTTAATTTAAAAAAGTACCTTTGTGAATTTCCATATTCACAGAGAATATTGACGAATTGCTATAAAAAAAATGCCTCCTCTTTTTGTGTGTACAAAAATCTCACGTCCCAATGTTGGAAAATCCGAAAATAACATGCCACAACGCGTAATGAAATGTCTGGCTTCCCGACGACATGGCATCATATCTACCAATATCAATCTACACCTACTACGGAGCTTTTGGCTTCTCGTTGGTAACTTCGAGCTGTCGGAAGCACAAATCTTTATTGCGAATTTCACACAAGCCTATGTCACAGCAAGGTCACTTACAAAACATTGAAATGTTATACCTATTGTTATTATAATAAGCAACTAGTTCAAGAAAAAAAGAAACCTACAAGAAAAGAAACATTAACGAAACGAAAAATATTTAGCCTTAGATTATGGGAACAAATTATTGCCCATAAATTGTTTTTGATAGTTTTGATATAAAATACCAAATAATCTATAAGCCGGTCGATACAATAGATCGTTAGTTAGATTTATGTATATGAAAAAGAAAATAGACTGGATAGTATTCAAGAGCATTGATAGTATTTTTGCCAACCAATAGTGAAACACTATTGATTCTATTAGTGATTGGTGTGTGTACAAAGCTATCGAGAGAATACTAGGTTTTAAAACTATCGATAGTTTATCGCTAAAGGATCAAAGCGGCAACACTAGCCACAAACGTAAGCGACAACGACAAGGATTTAATAGGAATGTCACGTTGTTAGGTATCGCAGTGGAATCGGATATTGTATTCGGTCTACAATTTGGTTAGCTGAGGATGGAATCCCAATTTGCAAACAGAATTGATTTAGTGGATTTGACAGTCAATTCTTAGTTAAAGCGGGTTGAAAAGGTCAACTGACTCGTTCTAAGTGTTACAGTTTTGAAATAGACGAATTGTCTCTAACGAAGTTTGTGTAGGTATATGAAATAACTCAGTATAAGAAGGGATTGAAAATGGCCGCTCTTATCTGTTCTATCGTTAGTAAGACTTTATTATATTGGGTTATTAATTCTATCAACATAAGCTTCTTTAGTATTTGATAACTATTTTTAAACAGTTATCATAGAAACATCTTTTAAATATAATGGTATTTCGTATAAATAATGACACGTATACACAAACGATACGATATACAAATCATCTCAAGCAATACCGAACACAATCTCTTCATATTGAATCAGCTAAACAATACGGAACATTCCATATCTGGCTTCCAATTAATCCTCGCAATGTCCGTCTGGTCAGCTATTGGCCGGGTCTAACAAATATTTGCTATGGCCGCCTCAATCCAGGTTATCATCGGCTAAGGAATAGCTGTACAAGTGGTTTGAGAATTGAATTTGTTAATGTTTCAACAAGCAATTCTAGTAAGAGGTCTTGCTTTATGCTATAGCCATATACAGTAGCCATAATACACATGGCTGCATAGAACATAGCATGTATGCATAGCGTTAACTGGATGTAAAGAAAATATTATAAAAATAAAAAATAGAAGTTTAAAAACTATCATCAAATTTGCTGTCATTGGAACATTAATTTATATTCCAAGTTATTGTATTATTACTAAAGATGCTTTAGTAAACATCCTTCGCAGTTTAAGTTTATTAAGTTAAAACCATGAAATAACAGCATTGTGAAAAATCTTATTCTCTAAATCTGAAAGAAATTTTAATAACCCTCGCAATAAAGAGTTGTTCGGATGACTTTAATTAAGTTTACCTTGCCGATAAATAAGATGGCCGCCGGTGATTCCCCTGGCTGCTGACACTCAGGTGCGCTTTACAGTCGCCTACCGAGGATTTTTGAGTTGATCATTTGCATTTTTAGGTTACAATGTTAATAAGATTTTGAGGCATTTAGTGTAATCTGTTTTAGTGACTTTACGCCAGGCAGGAATAATAATTGGTACCAATTTGGCTTAAAATTAATACTTACTAAAAATACTAATATATTAGAAATGCTTATCTATGTATGTTGTATATATTTGTAGTTGGTGTTCACATTATCTAACCTCAACTACTAAGTGGATTTTGATTTAATAGTGTAGTCTATTAGAACAAACAGTGAAGTAAACAAGTAAAATAGTTTTTCACTTCTCATGCTCTGAAAGTGCTTATTTGTGCTGGATATAGGCCGCACAAAATTGAATTTTGTGAATAATTGCATTAACGTATCTACTCATAAATAAATCTATATTAAGGCAAAGAAAATTAGCCATACAGACAAACACAATAAGAAGTTCGTAGATAGAATTTGTTATTTTATAATATTTAGTTTAATTTGTTTGTTTGTTTGTTTGTAGTATCTTTATTGTACTAAGGACACATAATTCATAGTAACATAAATAGGAAGGTAAATTGTGTAAAGGTATTGACTACATTGAAATTTTCAAACTACACTGTTACTGTACGGCAAAAAGGAATTAATAACATCTTGTATTCCAGAAATAACAGAAAATGTAATCGGAAATAACAGCAATTCTGGTAAAAGTAACTTTTAATTCTCAGAAATGATTACCTTCAGACACGTGTAGAGAACACGTGTAAGAAGGTCGCATTTCAGTTATGAAATCGATGGTTTAAAAATAGAATCTAATATGTATCTGAAAACTGTCCAACCAACACTGGTTAGTAAATCAATAATAACTCATTAAAAATTTACGAGAGGCGATCGAAGGCCCAAGGGAAGTGGCATATAACTGCTTACTGCTTATTTTCAGACATAAAAAGGCCAATCAAAATATTTTTAGGACAACTGGACAAAAATAGTCACATTTTGGGTTCCGACTGACGGCAAAAGAGCGAGAGGTAAGCCGAAAATGTCGGCCTTTGGCGGTGGCAACAGCTAGCGAACGATAGAGGTAGTTGAAGCGATAAGGGTGGTTTCTAGTAGTGGGACCTACTAGCTAATCCTAACTAATATTATAAATGCGAAAGTGAGTTTGTTTGTTTGTTGGTTTGTTTGTTTGTTTGTTTCTCTTCACGTTTTATCTACTGAACCAATCTTCCTGAAATTTCGCATACACATAGCTGGAAGTACGGAGAAGGACATAGGGTACCTTTCATCCCGGGAAAAAGCACTGTTCCCGTGGGAAATTTACGCGGGCGAAAGTTAGTTAAAAAATAAATAAATAAGTACTCATTATAGCATAGACATATATTCAGTCATTATACCCTAGAATATAATAAACCTTTCTAATAAAGGTAGTCTTTACAGTCCAATTAGAATCTAAACTTGGGTCGGGCTTTAGCAACTTCACTCCGGTCTCTTTGACAAATGTATATGTAGTGAACATTAGTGAAGTTAGTTTCGAATGGTTTTAAATGACAAGCTGACAACTTAACAAAAATAACAAAACCCGATAGAATTTAAATCGCATAGTATTTAGTAGTAGGTACCAACACAAATATAGAATTATACGGTTAAAATCGTTGAAACATTTGAAAAAGGAACTCTGAAATAGTAAAAATTTTCTACACGAGAATGCTTTGACCCGACTTGTGCGATCTGTGTGAAAATGCACATGGTGCTTTAAATGTTTTTTTTTTTATTCTTCCGAACCTGAACTCAATTGAATAGTTTTCTGTTTTGAGCTTGCGCATTCTGAACGAAGATATTATTCAAGCAAATTCTTCTTTTCTAGTTGGATAGGAAGATTTTTTTTAATTTATGTTTTTTTGTTAAGTACCTCAAGAATTAATAAACAGTAAGTAATCATTTTTGTTTAAATCACTCTTTGCAGTCACTCTTCCATTTTTGTATAAATAGGTAATCCAATTATACTTGTTTAAGTTTAATATTAAAAAAGAAAAGCCACAAACCAAAGACTAATAAAAAATAAAGTTTTTAATTACTTCACGTTGGTACTCTTTAAGAGCAATATAAACTTTTTAACGATGAGCGCTCGAAACATATTATTTAATTACTTTCCGGGAGTTTCCGGAATCCCAATTGAAATAATATTAAGGGCAGACAACAAAGTAATCAAGTTTAATGACGCGACTATTGTCTGCAAAACAAAATGTTTCGTTTAACTTTTTGGTTGTATCTCAACAATTCTATCAGAAATGGCAAAAAAAACATATTTTAATTAGGCTAATGCGCAAAATGTCGCTTATTTTTGCGTTTCAAGCATTCTGCGAAAGAGACATTTTGCGAAAGCGACATTCTCCAAAAGAGGCATTTTGCGACTAGGGGACATTTCGCGAAAGCTACATTTTGCGCACGAGCCTTAAATATTTTACTACAAATAATGCCTTTAGTATTTTGTATCAATAGCAAAAGAAATATTTACGTTTTTTTTCATTTACTTATTAGAACTTAACAACAAGATCGTGAAAAGATAAATGCTGGAATAAAATCTTACGTTTTAATTAAACTTTGAACCAATTTCCATTTCTAAACAACATTTAATTATTCATTTATTTGTTCAAACACAACGAGAATAGCATAAAATTCCTATCGATTGAATATAGATTCAAATCTAAGAATTGAAAAGAATTTTCCAGTGAATTTATTCCACACTCACATTCACTCGATTACAAGTTTCGTAGAATTTCGTAGCATCGATACCGGAAAAATCACTCCGTACTCTACGCTCACACATACAACTGTCATTATAAAACAAACTCTACAGCGTACTTACTTAGTGCGATATTCGCTTGCTTGTTCCTGTCAAGCTGGCCTCGTAGCGCTCGTAGCCGTCGTAGCTTCAACTCCTGCGCTTCTACGCGTTCTCGTAGCCTTCGTAGCCGCTCGCCTTCTACAGCCACCTGTAAAGAAAAAAGTTCAATTTAATGCATTACAACTTTAATTTGACTCAAAAGTACTTTTTTTAATACTACACATTGCAAAGCTCTGGAGGAATGGAGACTGTGGGGTGAAACACGGCCACAGGGAAGACCGCAAATGCGCTGGGCGGATGATGTTAAAAGAACAGCAGGTGTGAAATGGATAGAGATTGCCCAAGACCGGGAGAAGTGGCATAAGATGAAGGAGGCCTACGCCCATAGGGTTGAAAAGGGCTAAAGAGAGATACACATTTTTAAATTTTTTCTCCTGTTTATTCAGTGTTACGCTAAAAAGCATTCCAATATGGGCTAAGTATGCATGTAAAAATCGATACGGTAATGAAAATAAATAATTTAACCCAAAAATTCCTGCATGAAATATTCATCAAATTAAATAGCGCCTATTTAATTTGATGAATATTTTTATTAAATAAAATAAAAAATCATTAACTGAAAAAAGTGTATACGTTAAGACTTCTCGTGTAAATACTAAAGAAAATCTACTGCTTAATGTACTTGTAACCTTCCAGTATATCACCACTTATGGCTCGCAAGAACCGAACAAGGAATTTATGGGGTTATTTGTTACACTGACCGGATTACCGGTAAACAACTATATAACTTTCAGGAAGTTACAGGGAAATATTTTACTTATATATAGATTACTGGAGATCATTTTTTTATACAACAAATGTACGTTTATTGACCTAGCTATAGGTTTTTATTGTAATATTTAGTCTGTAAATATTTACGATACGGACTGAATTGAACCAATATTGAATTCTTTTATATTAGAGTGGATAAAGAAATTTATTAATCCTAACTATTGAAATGTAATCATAATATAATAGTAATCCTAATATTGGTGTTGGCGTAGATTAGAAAGGATTAGCTGGACAGAAAGAATAACAAATGAGGAGGTCGTAAATAGAATAGGAGAAAAAAGAAGCATTATTAAAACTATGGAAAGCAGAAGAGGGAAAATGTTAGGGCACCTGATACGACACGATGACTTCATTAGAAACATTATAGAAGGAAAAGTAAAAGGAAGAAGGGGCCCAGGTAGACCAAGACAGGGCTACATAAGGCAAATAAAGGAAAAAGTAAGCGTCGGGTCGTATCAAGAAGTAAAACAGTTGGCAATGAGAGAGAAAAATGGAAGGAACGCCACCGACAAGAGCCTCGCTCTTAAATTTGATGATGATGATAATGAACTATTGGAATACGAAAGTAAGTTTGTTTATTTACTTATTTGTTTGTTACCTCTTCACGCTTTATCTACCACACCAATCTTCTTGAAATATCGCTTAAACATAGTTTGAAGTACTGAGAAGGACATTGGGTATCTTTCGTCCCGAGAAAAGCACAACCAGCAAGTGAATTTACCTCGGGAACCACTGTTCCCGACAGTAAAGAATTTATTAAGCCGCGGGCATAAGCTAGTTTACCTAAAAACTGAAAAAGTAAGATGAGATGTTTGAAAGGTCCCAGCTGTGGGACATCATTCCTTTAATTAAAAGTAAAAAAACATCCGGCTGAATAATTTATATTTTAAATTTAAGGATAAATACTCTTTTTAATAAAAGAGATTTAAATCAATACTAGTACAATCGTTTGCACATATTTTCAGGCGTATATTACACGTGCCAATTTTATCATTATCTCAGCCCATAAGTCCACTGCTGGACATTAGTCCCTCTATCTTAGCCAGGTATCTTTACTTTATAAATAATAAAACTGGTCTATGTCTGTACACAAGAGATATTCAAGAAAATATATTAGGGGAATAAAAGAAAAAAATATTTCATACGAAATTCCGCACGGACGAAGTCGCAGCAAAATGAAACCACACAGCACAGCTTTATAATAAAACCAAATAACATATATTCATTTCAGAAATCCTTTCCACAAAATTTGTAGCAGTTGAAGTGCAACAGTTAGCCCATTAATATAACTTTTCACCGCAGTGGTACAGTCAGCAAATTACCGTACAAAAGTTCATCAGAAAATCGCCTTTATTACCACCGTATAGAGGTCGAGGTAAACTTAATATGTAGTTGGCTGTACGTGTAAGCGGGTACAAAGAAAATTCCTTTCCAGGGAAATCGAGTGGAGAAATTTGCTTTGTGGCAAAGTTATTGTATAAAAACACTTAAATATTTCAGAGAGAGTATATTTATACCAGGTGAAAAAAATACATTAAAATTTAGTCCAAAATTGTTCGCCATTACCATAAAAATGCACTATAAGATTATTAAAAAGTCGATTCTATTGGAGGGTTTTTAAACCAATGAAACTGAAGCCTACATTTGTATACAGCTTTCTTTAATTCTAGCTAGCAACGATTTTTCTGAAAATATCAAACCTTATTTATTTTCTCAATGGTTGATTCGGAAACATATCACGAAGCCCGACCCTCGAGACGTAACACTACAGTAACATTCCTACTTTATGATCGTGGGATTACTCAGGAGAGCGGAGAAATTTATGGAACAATTAGCTCCTTACTACATTGGAGACTATTGACAGGACTGGTCTGAATCAGACTTGTCTGATTTTTCGTGCAAAAGAAACGGCCAATTTTTCAAACATTTCCAAGATAGATATTTCAAATAAAATAAAATAGCAAAGATGGATAGAATATTTTAAAGTAATCTAACAGCTTATATTGTAACATTTGAATGATTTTGATTCATTTTCAGAAAACCAAGAAATCGTTTAATTTTGGAGATTTTGACTGTATCATGTCAGAAAAATTTAAATAACCATGTACAAAAACTAAAACATTTGACTTTATCCACCACACCATCACTTGGCATTATTTTCTCAAGATTAAAATGTAAATTTTAAAAAGAAATTTCTAAGAGGAATAATTAAAAATGTACATAGTCTTAATCAAAAATAACATACCTATTTAAAGACCTTCATGCATAGTCAGATAATTACATCCGTGATAACTATATTAATTATAATTATTATAGTTATCACGGATGTAATATTATTAATTATTATAATAGTTATTATTCACAACTACTCGTAAATAACCAGGATAGCATATCTGCTTTTAATGAAAACTATACAATTTGTTTTCATTTACAGCTAGTAAAAAGTACTCGAGAAAACAGCCGAAGGATTTACAGCGACATTATTAATCAAGCCGGGTAAATAACTATCGGGAATCTTTCAACGAACAATCTAATAAAATAAGAAGATCTTTAAGGTAGTAAGTAGTAACTGCTTTATTGTGATCTATGCTCAAGGTTTATTATACAAGTTAATTTATTTACGTGCAATATTTTCTTGGTAACCTTAAGTCTAGATCTTTGGAAATTTTAGGAAATCTGTTTTTTTAAGTGAAGACTTACGTTGTTGTGTAAGAAATTAGTTCCATGGTTTATTCATTACAAACCCAGCCATAAAAATATTATTAAATTTCTTTGTTTCAAATAAATAATTTAATCTCTAAAGTATCATTATCAACACTAAAACGGCACGAAATCCAACCTCAGGCCTACTCACGGAAATTAAATCTTAATAAAGCTGGAGATCGGCCATTTTGTTTATTTTACGGCCGTTTTTATTGCGTGCGAAGAGTTTATTTCTTTTAGGGCCGATAAATATCGCATTAGGGTAATACTAGATTTCCACAGTGTGTACTTGACTTTATATTTCAATTATTATTTAAGAGTATATTAATGGTTGAATGGAATTCCGTAGGAAAAGCAGGGCAAAAGGTATTGCGTGCGCTTGGACTCGCAAATTTATTTGCGTGGTGAATATTAGTTTAGTTATAGTTTATAGATCGGGAAAATGCTGACTTACTTACTTATTGACTAAAAAGAGACTTTTACTTATTTATTTGCAGTTCTAGTTCAAAATGAAAATACGAAAAAAATGCAGATATGAATTGAGATACATCATTTTGAGTTGACTGATAAAAACATATAAAAATCTTTATTTTTTTAGAGACATTATCAATAAACGGTAATAAGATTTAATTAGTGTATTGAATATCATCAATCAATTAATAAAATATACTAAATACTTTAAGAAAATAATGACATCAAAAATCAGAGTCAGGCATATTAGAACCCGCGACACCGACTGAATAATTCTAACGAACAAACCGACCGACATCCCCGAATAATACCTTATAAGATGCGGGCGAAATTTAATTTCACTCCCCCTACCCCCTCCCCTTATCAGTATTCGCAATTCCCAGGAATCCGGCGACACTTTCCTAACAAGCGGGCAACTTTTTCTTGAAAAACAATCGGATTTGCTTATTAGTAGATAAGCAAACAATAAGCAAAATTTTTTTTTGCTTTTTAAAGTCGATTTTATGGGTTTAACTTTTTTTTCACACAATTACAAGTCAGCAGTGTAGTGAAATAGGTAATTAATTTTCGCATCCAACGATTTTTATTGTGTGTGTCATTTCATATTTCCAATTTCTACTTGAGCAAGTCGTGAATATAACATGCTATATAATTTATTTAAAAATAAAAAAATGGGTGGGGCTGTGTCGGTGGACACGGCCGTTGGTTTTAACGTGAAACGTCTATGTCAGCGAGTCGCTGGACTATGTTATTTCTATTATTAAGTAACCAAATATTTTATTTCTATTATTCAAATTTATACAAGTAGGTACCTATAACTTTCCTCCTTTAGTCGTATTCCACATGACTGAGGGTTGTGGTCATTAAGTATATGGAATGAAATACACACAACGACTATCTTGGCAATATTAATGGAGACGTTTGCCATTGCCTTCTTCATTTCACACACTAGCTGATAATCATCAACCAGAGTGCAGGTTTCCTCACGAGGTTTTCCTTTACCGGGAGCAAGTGGTGGTCGATGAGAATTACCATACACGAGTCAGATTGGTAAACAAAGTCATATAGCACGGGCAGAATTTAAATCCGGGACCTTTGCAGCCGCAGGCTGGCTGGCACCCTAACACTCGGCCACCACCACACCTTCCAGCCTTCCTAGTTTTTACATCCTTCGATGAACTGTATAGTTAATCGAAGTTAACATCTATGAAAATGTGATATTTGTAAAAAAATGGGGTCTGTTTAAAAAGTTCCAAGGAGTTCGCAATTTTAGAATAGTCACATCCTATGTCACTCACGCGAGGAATCTAAAAATATCTTTACACGTCAATATCTGGTAAGACATCCTGGACTTATGTCCCTAATAGCATATATGTGGCCCTACCAAATGCCTACCAAAAATGCTATTAGGGGTTTAAGAAATTCAAAAATTATATTTGTTTTGATGCATGAGGGAATTGCCTTTTACAGAATGATAATATATGGTTTGGTTACAGAATAATAAACTAAGTATTTTGTGAGATCGAAATTGATGGTAATTTTTCGCGCCATTACGAAAATCTGCTGATGTTAATTGGCTCTGTCTGAGGGGTTAGGTACGTTTAGTTTTCGAAAATTTTATTTCACTTAATTTACCATGTTTGTTACAAAGTATCATCCTTTTGATTTACTCTATCGATTGATTCTATAAAAGTACAAGTGTAATTTTTTCGGATTTTAGCCAGTTCGACTCCCGGGCGTGGCAATAGAGTTTCCAAAAATCACTGAATGCAGATTTGGTTCTTTTAAGAATGAAAGAATGTTCCTTTTAAGTAAACTTTGATATCTTTAATGTTAAGGTTACTTTCCCTGAAAGTGACGTGAATTCCGTTTTGTCTTGGTCGGTTAACGACGCTGCCAAAACTGATTCGCTCGACCGATATTGGATATTAGTGTACTAATGTGTAGCCTAGAACCCCCTCTTTCCGATGATAGGTGTGATTTATATTTCATCCTGGCCTTTGCTCGAGCTGTGGCTAAAAACGTAATTATTTTTTTATTTTTTCACATTTTCTGGTTATTTTTAATTACTAATATTATTAAAATTACTTTTATATTTAATTAAATCAATAGTTCTCAATAATATCTATAAATTCATGAAAGAATCATCGCTCTATCACTAACGAGTCGTGAGTAATACTAAATTGAAAATTTCAAAACGGCGTTTTTCGTAATTTCACGCGGCGGCACCCCCCGCCCCTCCCGTAGGGCTCCAACCTTATCTCAAGGTCTTATCACCAAACTGACTATATAAGCTAAACAATGATACTAGATTCATGTTTCTAAGAATAATAGTTTTGCAGTTATTAAGATGAAACGATATATCCCATTTCGTTACGGTCTGAAATCCTGGCATGGTACCCGTATGGCGCTGATTTTAAAGACGTTTCACGTCAAAAAACGACTGACAACTTACATAACCTATGTCATTCAGAGGAATGCAAGGAATCTAAAAATACCTCTTACATCAAAATCTCTTAAGCCGTTAAGGACTTATGGTGGAATAAATAAACTTACATACATACTTATTTCTGTTTATACCGAAGGTTGACTGGTAGAGAATGCTGTTAGCATTAAGTCCGCCTTTTATACCATTATATTATTTTGGTTTAATGAAGTTTTAAATAAATAAATAAATACATGAACCCTGAAAACATAACACTCCTTTTTTGGTCAGTCGTGTAAAATTATAATACTAGAAAATTTTACACATAAATCCAAGAACATAAATCCGTTGACGAAAAGCGTAAAACTTTTGAAACTTGGAAACTTGAAAAATCTTAAAAGAATGAAATAGTTCACTTTTAAGTGTTCCATTTTGTTCCCGACTTTTGTTCCGCGGCGATCAATCATAATTTTAAAAGTAAAAAAACTCAGTAAATTAATTCAAATTAACTCAGTTTAAAACGAATTTGATCTTAATTGAAGATAAAACCGACGACGGTGGATTTTTCAAAGTTGGGACGTTACTTTTTTATTTAGAAGTTGTAATTCCAAGTCAGAGAGTAATTAAAAAGTCGTTTTTCCAGGTTTATTTCTATATAATTTTCCAGTTATGCTTCGTTAGTATTTACAGAATGTCTTTTCCCCTATTTTTCAGTGTTTTTTTTTCAGTAGGTATATAAAACTGCTAAATGTCATAAATTTTTTCGAAAAGCATTTAAGTCTATGCAAAAAAATATTTGAGATAAAGCACTCAAGAGAAACTGTTTTCTTCAATTATATTATTTAATTTTTAGACTATAGATTTTACTGACTTTATGAAAAAAAACTAAACGACTCGTGTAATGAAACCTCTAGGCCCCGAAAGCATTCATTAAAAATCTTCCCTTTGTGGCGGGCGTAACGAGATCCCTTTTATAAATTTATGGCCCAAGGTACACCCTACCCTATTCATACATGTCGTCGCGTCATACATTTTTAAAAGAAAACAATATAATCTCCGAATTACGTTGGTGACAGATAGGATTTTCGCAAGAGCTTTTTACATAGTATAGATTTTATTAATATTTTATTAATTGTGTACACTGTTTGTGTACCATAATCCATATAAATATAATAAATAGGACGCTGACGTCGCTGCATTGATAAAGGTACCAATCAGTCAATCAGACTGAAACGTAAATAATAGAGCAAATGCTATGTAAATAAATAAATTATACACAAGCTAATTATTAAAAAATAAAAACACGACTGACAACACGCCTATGTCACTCGGAGAAATGCAAGGAATCTAAAAATACCTTTCACATCAAAATCTGTTCAGCCGTTCAGGACTAATGGTGGAATAAAGAAACATACATACATACTTACATACAAGTTACGCAGTGTTAATACATGGATAACGCTGCGTCACACAGACCACCCCCGGCTACCGGCGGAGTTCCAACAAACGGCCACCTGTGGTTGAATCATCAGACCGCCCGCCTTGTAAGAACCGCTCCCGCGCCGCGGTACCTCGGCACTTCGTTTTCTCACATCGAATCGTTGGCACGTCATATACTCGTATTTTAATTTTTAATGTAATTAGTTATAGTTTCTAGTAAAATTAAATTATTATAAATAGTTCTGGTTTTTTTTGCACCCTTCGGCTGTAGCCTTTCTATCTGGCGCAGTCGGGGCGGATTACAGTAGAATCAGTGAGTGTGTGATCCGCAAGAACCTACGGGAACCTGCAGCTGAAGGCGTATCCAGACATAGATACCGCAGAGAAGCCAGATATGTTCAAGTAAGTACCTAGAATCGATCTAGAGTTGCTTTCCTTTTATTTCCCTTTAAGATATAAAAATTTCCAAGATTTCCCTTCCCAGGCAATCGAGGCCCCCTAGTCTTAGCGCTAGAGATAGAGAAATAGATTCAAATAGGAATATAGAAATTAGTAGTGATAGTGAAGACAGTGAATCTATTGTTCCAATTAACATGGCAGTGAATTCTTCTAATTTAGATACGATATGGAAGGCCCTTCGATTGGTGCCTGATTTTGACGGCAACGTTAATGTGTTAACTAGGTTCATAGATCTGTGTGACCATTTAGTGCGGGAATACGTAAGACAGGATAATCCTCTCCAGAGCTCTGCTCTACTTAATGGCATTTTAAATAAAATAGTAGGACCTGCAGTGCGCCTTATTAACTCCAATGGCGTGCCAGATAACTGGCAGGGTATTCGTGATGCCTTAATTAATAATTTTGCGGACCAGAGGGATGAGACCTCCTTGTATAATGATTTAGCACTATTGACACAGGGCTCATGCACACCGCAAGAATACTATGAAAAGTGTCAAAATCTATATAGTACCATAATTACATATATTAATTTACATGAAACCATAAAGACTACTATTGATTCGAAAAAAGCTTTATATAAAAGGTTAACATTACAAGCCTACTTGCGAGGCCTAAGAGATCCTTTGGGGTCACGTATAAGATGCATGAGGCCTGAAACAATAGAGAAAGCGCTCGAGTTTGTTCATGAAGAGATGAACACCCTGTATCTTCAGCGACGTAACGAAGGGTTGCCTGAAAAGAAAATTAACCCTCAGTCTCCCAGCGTGCCTAACACAGGTAAGCCAAATTCATTTCAGCAGCCCCCTGCGAGAGGCTTCACATTCAATATGCCTATGCCCGAACCTTCACGCACGCAGCCTATATACTCGCCGCGCCCTCCTATGATGTGGAAACCTAATTTTGGTAACCGAAATTCCCAGTTTCGTAACTTTGGGAATTTGAACCCTCAATATCGTTTTCCCACACGCACCCAGCAAATGTTTGGTGCTACCTCCAAATTATAACCCGCGTAGTAATGTCTTTGCTTTACCCCCGAGGCAGAATAACTCAAATGATACCCCACGTCCAATGAGTGGTGTGAGCCACTTTGTACCCAAGGTACTACCCCCTTCTGGACATGACTGGAGGAAAACATGGCAATCCACCTCCATCTAATTACTTTAAAACTAGGGAGATGAACATGACTGAATGCTATGACTACCCCTACTATGACTATGACTCATATGACGATACTTACTATCAGGCTGACTATTGTGAGTACCCAGACTATTTTACACCTAATTCTGAGGAAGCATACTGTGTATCTTCTTGCTCTGAATCTTACCAGCCACCTATTGTTACTGATGTGACTGAAAATCAGAATAGTTCCCAGCAGGATTTTCAGAAGGAGGATACATCAAGCAAACAAGGATAGAGGTCAACTTACAGACTCAACGTCAACTCCCATATATCAGGATTTCCAATCCTCCCATAAAACTATTAATAGATACTGGTGCTAACCAGTCTTTCATTAACCCTGAGATTTTAAAACGCTACTTCCCCCATGTACCCTGGAACTATGATCCCTTCGAGGTGACCAGCGTACACGCAACGTCACGTAACGACTACTCTGTGACGTTACCCTGTTTCCCAGAATTTAATGACAATGATGATATGACTTTACTACTATATAACTTTCATGACTTTTTCGACGGACTTATAGGCCTAGACTTACTTACTAAGTGGGAAGCTAATATCGACTTAAAGACTAAGAACTTAAGAACTAAAAACTCTGTTAACCCTATCCACATGTATGACTCACGTAACTGTAATTGGTATGAAGACATAGTACCGGCTAACTCTTCAAAATTAATAAAAGTTCCTATTAATACTCGCGATGGTGACGTTATTATCCCTGAGCAGGTACTATCTAACTGTTTGATACGCGAATGCATTACTAAAGTTCATAAAAATCGTGGAATACTAGAAATTAGTAACCCTTCTGATAATGATGTAATTTTTTCAATGGATAGGCCTATTAACGCAGAACATTTTACAATGCAGTGTCAACCTACTATGCGACAGAACCCCTCACGAGTAGAACAGGTACTTTCTAAATTACGCACCTATCACCTAAACCAAGAGGAACGCGTTAACTTAGAAAATTTATGTACTCAGTACGCCGACGTATTTTACATAGAGGGAGAACCCCTAACTTTTACTAATAAGATAAAACACAGCATCCGTACCACTGATGAGGTGCCTGTCTATACCAAAAGTTATAGGTATCCTTTTATCCATAGACAGGAGGTACAGGAACAAATTAGTAAAATGTTAGACCAAGGAATAATTCGACCTTCTGAGTCTGCCTGGAGCTCTCCTATTTGGGTTGTGCCCAAAAAGGCTGATGCCTCTGGTAAAAAGAAATGGCGTATAGTAGTAGACTTTAGGAAGGTCAACGAAAAGACACTAGATGACAAATACCCCATCCCGAACATCACGGATGTCCTAGACAAGCTAGGTAATTGTCAGTACTTCACTACCCTAGACCTAGCGTCAGGATTTTACCAAGTGGAGATGAGCCCCGATGACATACCCAAGACCGCATTCAATGTAGAGCATGGCCATTTTGAATTCTTGCGCATGCCAATGGGTTTGAAAAATTCACCTTCTACATTCCAGCGTGTCATGGATAACGTGCTCAGAGACCTTCAGAACACCATTTGTCTAGTATATCTCGACGATATCATAGTGTTTAGTACCTCCCTGCAAGAGCACATGGTTAACCTAGAAAAGGTATTCATGCGCCTACGAGAATCTAACTTTAAAATCCAGATGGACAAATCTGAGTTTTTAAAGCTAGAGACTGCATATCTGGGTCACATAATAAGTAAAAACGGAATTAAACCTAATCCTGATAAAATTACGGCTATACAAAAATTCCCCTACCTCGCACAGCAACGGAAATCAAGCGTTTCCTAGGCTTGCTAGGCTATTATAGAAAATTTATCCCAGACTTTGCACGGATTACTAAGCCTATGACGCAGTGTCTTAAAAAAGGTTCTAAAATTCCTACCAATAGCCCAGAGTACATAAATTGCTTCGAACATTGTAAAACCCTCCTTACAAACGATCCCATACTTCAATATCCCGATTTTAACAAGGAGTTCATACTCACAACCGATGCATCTAACCTTGCCATAGGTGCCGTACTATCCCAGGGCACTATAGGCTCTGATAAGCCCATAGCTTATGCTTCTCGAACGCTTAACACCAGCGAAATAAATTATAGTACCATCGAGAAGGAACTGCTAGCGATCGTGTGGGCTACTAAGTATTTCCGCCCATATCTATTCGGCAGGAAATTTAAAATAGTCACCGACCACAAGCCGTTACAATGGGTCATGAGCTTAAAAGAGCCAAGCTCTAGACTAACTAGATGGCGGTTGAAGTTGAGCGAGTATAACTTCACGGTTATCTACAAACAGGGAAAGTGTAATTTAAATGCTGATGCCCTTTCTAGAGTAGAAATACACAACGAGGATGTTAACCCTATAGTCGAACAGCCGGTTGAGAAACCCCCTTCTACTGGATCTAGTACTATTACAGCCCCAATGAGTGAGGATCGTTCTATCCTAGATGACAGTTCAGTAGCTGTTCAGCCCACTGAGCGACCCCCATCTGTTAACAGATCTACCACAGCTACAGCTCACACAAGTGAAGAGCACCCTATTCTTGAGATACCCATATCTGAAGTACCCCTTAATAAATTTAGTAGACAAATATGCCTAACCGTAGTAGGAGACATTAAAAAGCGCCCTGTAGTAACTAAACCCTTTGAGTCTTATATACGTACCAATATACAACTTTCCGAGTCAAATCTTCAGGAAGATACTATTAACGCAATTAAAGAATACGTTAACCCTAAAGTTAAGACAGGCTTAATAATATATCCCCCTATAGCTATGTATAAAATAATTCCTATAATCCAAGAAAACTTTAAGAGTTCAGCTATGGATCTAACTCTAACTAAAACTATGATTGAAGATGTAAAAGATTATTTGCAACAGCAAGATATCATTAAGAAGTACCACGAGGGTAAAACGAACCACCGAGGTACTAATGAATGCTACCTAGCATTGTCACATAGGTATTTCTGGCCTAAAATGCGTGAGCATATCTCCAAGTACATAAGTGAGTGTAGTATATGCGGTATGGCTAAGTACGATCGTAATCCAATTAATCAAAGACTTTCTATTGTACCACCCCCTACAAAGCCGTTCGAAATTGTTCACATAGACCTTTTTACTACTGAATGTGAAAAGTACTTGACCCTGGTAGACGCATTTTCTAAATACGCACAGGCATACCATCTTCGTGACGGTACAGCTCTTAGTGTAGTACAAGCCCTCTTAAAATATTTCACTCATCACGGTGTACCTATCACTATAGTATCAGACCAAGGTCCCGAGTTCACCAATCAAGTCTTCTCGGAATTCACTAGATTACATAAAATCCAACATCATAAGACCTTAGCACATAATCCTAACAGTAACGGAATAGTAGAGCGATTTCACTCTACAATCATAGAGCACCTTCGTATTCTTAAATTAGAACACCGTAATGAACCCGCTATCAATCTTATGCCATATGCAGTTCTAGCATACAATAGCTCTATTCATAGTTTTACTAAGTGTAGACCACTAGATATCATTACTGGACACTTTGATCCCCGAGATCCAGTTAATATGAATATGAGCGAACATCTTCTTTAGCAGTATGTGGTAGATCATAGGCAACGTATGGCTAGAGTCTATGATATGTTAAACGAAGTATCTTTACATAACCGCACCGAGCTCACAGAAGCTAGAAATAAAGATCGTGAGCCTGAAAAGGAATATGCCCCAGACCAACGGGTCTATATTCGCAATCCCATGGCTACTAGGCAAAAATTAGCCCCTCGTTTCACGCAAGATGTAGTATTAGCAGACCTACCCATACACATCTATACTAAAAAGAAAAAAGGGCCTATTGCAAAAGCCCGTCTTAAGCGTACTCCTAAAGCTAACCCCTTGTTACACAATACTGGTACTGACGACCATCCTCCACCTGACCCTGGCGGAAGACATAACACTTGACAACCTAGATAATGGACCTGGAGTACTACCCTTCAAACTTGGACCAACTAGACTTGTTACTCATTACCATTCCTTCTTATACTATATCGACTTAGATGACATTTCCCTTAAAGTTAATACAGCTCGAAATCAAATAGATAAGTTCAGATCTGATCTTAAGAATAAAACTTCTTCGCTCTATGAGCCTCATCTCTTATATCTCTATAATAAGCTAGGTAATGTTCGTGATCAGTTGCACTCTTTTCAGCAAACTCGTAGCAAAAGAGGTCTTATAGATGGTCTTGGTTCTATCATTAAAAGTATTTCCGGTAATCTCGATTACACAGATGCCATAAAGTATGACAGTGCTATTAAAATTCTTCAAAGTAATCAGAATAAACTAGAAACTGAAATAAATGAGCATATGAGTTTAGGCAAGGAATGGATAGCTCAGCATTCCTTAATACTAGATAACATAGTTGAAAATCAGAAGAACATTAGCTACGTAATTAACTCAATTTTAAAATCAGATACAGATAGGAATATTAATATAATAAAACACGCGCATCTTACGCAATACTTAATGATATTAACGGATAACGTGAATAGCTTATCCGATGAGTTATATAATTTAGAGAATATGTTAGCATTTATTAAAAGCAAGAGCACTGCGCACTATATGATCGATATAAATGCACTAAATAGCACTTTATTGAAACTTAAGAAACTATATTCTAAAAAATGAAGTTCTAAATCTAGACTTAAGAGACTACTATGACGTCGTCAAAACGGGATCATACTATGTAGGAAATAAGATAACTATAGTTTTCAAGGTACCGATTGTCTCCCTATTACCTATATCCTTTACAAACTATCTATCATCCCTAACCGTCATAATCAAATATTTGTTCCTCTCCAACCCTTTATAGCAATTCAGAGAACAGGTTCTAGATACATAGAGGCTGAATGCCCGAAGGTAAGCGACTGGTACCTTTGCGAAGATAAGCAGCAGTATGAAATAAAGGATACTGAAGATTGCATACAGCGCCTCATCCTAGATCAACGTGTCACACCTTCATGCCATTTTACCAATGTCAACCTCACTAGCTCAGCCCTAGAGAAACTAGATGACCAGCACTACGCGCTCAGCCTACCTGTCTCCACCAAGGTGCACATATCCTGTGAACACGAATATTACAAGACCCTTCAAGGCAGCTACCTAGCATCCATCCCACTAAACTGTATCCTGAGAACGCCTGAATTTACTCTTGCAAATACCCGAAATCATATCAAAGGACACGCAGTGCAGATAGCCGGACTTCCGTCGACCGAGCCTACATCATACAATTATCCTACTGTGAAGCTCAACTCTATAAATCTCGAGCATCTACACGAGTCTAACACCAAGATATTGTTGCAGCATCCAGTGAACTTAGAAAAAGCGAATCTCAATAGTCTTTACCACACAACTATACCCATGTACAGTATACTATTCGGTATTTCTGTAATTATAATTACTATTGCACTTTACCGAAAATTCAGAAGCAAGTACATTAGAAAAGCTACGCCTACTGAACCTATATATCCGAAGGATGTGAAGATCAATACCTGCAGTTTCACGGCAACAACCTCTGGGAATAGTTGCCGTTCTATGGAGGGAGGAGTTACGCAGTGTTAATACATGGATAACGCTGCGTCACACAGACCACCCGGCTACCGGCGGAGTTCCAACAAACGGCCACCTGTGGTTGAATCATCAGACCGCCCGCCTTGTAAGAACCGCTCCCGCGCCGCGGTACCTCGGCACTTCGTTTTCTCACATCGAATCGTTGGCACGTCATATACTCGTATTTAATTTTTAATGTAATTAGTTATAGTTTCTAGTAAAATTAAATTATTATAAATAGTTCTGGTTTTTTTTGCACCCTTCGGCTGTAGCCTTTCTATCTTACATGAACCTTGAAAACATAACACTCCTTTTTGGTCAGTCGTATAAAAAGTATAAATAGGCGAGAGTTTACATAAAATAAATATATTCCTGTGCATTTTTAAACGTAGACATGTGCTGTGCAGACTACACTCGCTGCGGTGTAGTTAATTATTAAACAGTAGTTAAACACCTCATTAGTTTCAGCAAGAGGTAATGTATTTGTCCGCGTCACCTCCACAAGTAATGGTTGCTGTCACCACTGCACCAAGATTGATGCGTTTAGTCCTTTAGCTAGTTTAGTCATGGTTGGCTGAGGTAGTTTGTGTGTTTATCCTGTTTTTATTTTATTGTTTCTCTCTATTATGGTTGAGCTTTGCGATGGCTGACCCTCGTGTCAACTCGTGAACATGTTGCCAGAGGGAACTGATTTTGATTTTGTTTGTTTATGTACTTTATTCTTTACTACAGAAAATGATTTGAATCCCACAATTTGCGATTCAAGTAGTACTTTACTTTTCAGTTAGTTTTAGTTTATTTTAGTTATTAGTTTCTTTTTTCCTATTATTTACTTGTATTGTAACTGCTGTATTGAAATGTATGTACCATAATAAATAAAGTCAAAGTAGTAGGTTGTTTTTTTTTTTTTCATAATATAAATTTGATAGGTTAGTTAGCTTAATCTCTGGCTAATTAAAACCTGGCTGATTACGTAGAGACGAAACCGCTGAACACAAAAATTTTGTATATACCCTAAGTGAGAGCACTAATAACCCCGAAAGGCCGGAATGGGTAAAGAACGATATTCACGAGGACGAAGCCGAGGGCAAAAACTAGTTTCATGTAAAAATATATATTTTATAATAAACCCGAAAGTATAAAACCTGAAAAGATTAGCTTATTAAAAGTTTTACAACCTAATACAGTACCTACATCATTTTTTATGACGTTGTTCATTACAAAACTTTGTTCGTTCGTATCACCAACAAATACATCGAAACTTCTAACAAAGTTGTGATTACTTTTTCCAGTATTACATTTGCAGTCATATAACTGTTGTTTGTGTAGTATAAAGTTATGAGGAAATTACCGACTGTTATTTACTTACCAATTCAATACCTACGTATTACAAATACACTGCGTAGTTAATACAACCAAATTATTTGAAGTAGTAAAATCAGCGTAAAATTAGCTAACAGGCAGGAATAAAATGGTAAGTCAAGGTATGGATCAAAACTATTTTTAATTATTTGTAAAAATGGCAAGTATTTTTGATCCAGAACTCAGAATAAGATTCCTATGTATAATGCCCTTTTCAGCCCCACTCAGTTGCTACGGAAATCTTATCACGTAAGCATTAGTGCCATAAGCCTAGAACTAGGGTCTGCCTAATAACGCTTGTTAAATATTAATGAGGAATGAAGGAAAAATTACTGCTAAAAGCGCTCGCCTAGGTTACAACCGCGGTATAGGTGTATATAATTTTATGGTAAGTAGTTCTGGAACTAAATATATTATGATCGAAAGAAAAACTATATTTTTGTTGTGGTGGAGGGCGTCATTTCTACGACGAGGTCTATATTCTTGGTGTTTGTGTATTTGTAAAAAAAAGTACTTACCAGACTACTGTTGATTTTTTCAGATTACTGTCGCAAGATAAAAATTTCCTTTATCATTAAGTGGAATCAAATGATTTCCTTAGCTATATTGGAGTTTCCTAGAACTTTGCGCCTTATTACCTGATGTAGCTTCGCTTCTTATTGCTTTAACTGCTTCAACCTCTGCTCCTTGGTGCACAGCAACTGATGCTGCGTGTCGGTCTGCTGTTGTCTTGCTTTTCGTACCTGATGTTACCTTAGCCTCTGCTGTTATTGTAAGACATTTCTTGACTGATTTTGGCTCGCTTCTTGCTGCTTTAGATACCTCAGCCTCTACTCTTTGGCGCATAGCAACTGATGCTGCATGTCGATCTGCTGTTGCCATTCTTACCTTAGCCTCTGCTGTTGTTGTAAGACATTTCTTACCTTATATTGCCTCGCTTCTTGCTGCTTCAGATTTGCTTCTTAGCGTCAATCTGCTGTTATTTTGCCTTCCTTACCTGATATGAACTCTGCTATTGTTAGACATTTCTTACCTGATGTTGCCTCGCTTCTTGCTGCTTCAGATACCTCAGCCTCTGCTCCTTGGCACAGAGCAACTGATGCTGCGTGTCGATCTGCTGCTGTTGTCGGAGCGCCATCGCGCGCAGCTCGCCCAAGGTCAACTCCACCCCTTCCCCCAACTGTGGACAAAAAGAAACATCAAAATTAGCATATTCAAAAGTTTAAAGGCAAACGCTGTAGAGTTCACATTGTCTTTAGGGTTAAGTTATGGGCCAATGTGTACGACATAGTAAATTTATCTTAAAGTCCTGGTACCTAAGTATATTAGAGTTTTCTTTCACGTTAACCGCATCAAACGAACGTCCCGTAAACAACAATAAATTGATTTCCTTTAATATAGTTTTAAAAAATAATGATGAAGTTTTAAAATACTTAAACAAAAAATGTGCACATTGCTTTCAAAAAAATATGAAAATATAACCTTCTAAAATTACATTAAAACATCATAACCTTTATTGATTTAATTTAGCAGTTGCGAGAATCAACGCCATTTTGTTCCCAAATTCCCATGCGCTTCAAGGGATATTCCCTAATGGATCCAAGGGATTTGAGGCATCGCTCCATTACTGCGTTTAATTTTAACAGCATTTCGACAATATTTGAGTTTGATGATATTATTTAGAATATATTACAATCATTCTCAGTTAGAAATAGATTATTAAATAACTTGCTTCGCCTTTGGAAATTTTTGAATAAAAAGTTATCTATATGTCATACTTATTTCTGTTTATCCCGAAGGTTGACTGGTAGAATGTTGTCAGCGTTAAGTCCGCTTTTTATACCATTGTATTATTTTGGTTTAATAAAGGTTTAAATAAATAAATATACAGGGTTATTTTGTAACTACTGGCCAATTATTTACAATATACTCATGTATTTGGAATACAACTACGTCCGAAAGAAATTTATAGTAAAAGAATAACATAAAATTTCAACTTGCCATACTAAGTCCCATCAGCTGATCGACCAATTTGTATGGGAAGCAAATATTTTTTTTTTCATAGATGTTTTTGGAAACTTGCTCAATTTCATCAAGCAAATCTGCTGCGAAAATTTGGACAATGGTTTCAAAATAACCCTTTATTCAACCGCATACTGTTGTATTAATATTTTCAATATAGAATTTTTGATTTTGATTTGATTTATAGTCAAATTTAATCGAAATCCGCCCAGAATATGTTGCGTGTTTGAGTAACAAATATCTACCCATCCTCAATCACACATTCATCCAAATTGCAGCATTTATAATATTAGTAGAGTTAATAATATGATAATTAGTAGTCAGCAGTTTGCTATTGCACTATATTGGAGCTCATCAGAGCATATAATTATACTATCATTTAATGACAGATCACTGATCTGAATTAAACATTGCACTTTACATACAATTTCCGATGCTACTACTCCCTCCAACACATTAACCTCGCACAAATGATAAATTTAGCCTTTAGGCTAATATTACTTATCCATTTTACATATGAGTTGAGTAACTCCCAATACGCACGTCATTTTCCACCATCAAATTGTTACGGAGATGACTGAGATTCTGAATGAACGGTTTATTACTATTTATAGCTATTATACTTGTATTTCCAGACTTTTCGTACCTACGATATAATAGTTACACTTGTGGATGAGGAATCTATTACTACATTTTAATTCTCATTGGAAAAAACTTTGTCGACGATTTTTTGAGTACTTTGAATTAAGTTAAAACTTTGTTAATGTCTACGATAATAGCCTTCATCAATATGGAATACATCCAAGCCAAAATAGTATTTAAAACTAACAACCGTAAGAACTGAGAATCATCCAGCTGTAATATTCCACAGAAATAATGGCGGCATTACGCGGATGATCCCAAACATCGCAGCCACTAATGCTGGAACCCAACTGACCGGCCGGGCGGCCGCTATCTCGCGGGGGCAGGGCATCCCAGCTATACTCGCTAATCCCGCGATAAAACTTTTGTATGCCAGTGGAAATGTTGTGAAAATTGATATAGCCGAGAACTTTATATTAAAATAAGCTTTTGTCCGCGGCTTCGCTCGCGTGAATATCCCACGGGAACAGTGATTTTTCCTGGAATGAAAGGTACCCAATCTCTATATTCCTTATATTAACGGACTTTATTTAGTAAACACACAGTAACATTATTTTAATCCATGCATGCTTGACTTTACCCATAGCTCCCTTTTGTTAAGTATACAAAGTGACATAAGGCAAAAAGTGTTCTAAAAAAATTATAGCATTGCCTACATTATATTCTTATTAGGAGCATCGTTACTGGGTCTGAACATAAAGGGAGATAGATATAAATGGCTGCTGTAAACTCCGAGACTATAAATACAAATTACAATGTACTTTATTCCCAGGCTGAAGATGCAGGATTCACGGTCTGTGACAAAATCTACTTGAGATTTACCGCGTTATATCGAGGAGTAAAATCGAAAAGAAATTCTTTGTAAGAAGACGTATATATTATGTACAGCCAAAAAAGAATAATCCTAATCCTATCTTACCTAATGTAAATGTGAAAGTGAGTTTGTTTATTTGTTACCTCTTCACGCTTTGGCCGTGATAGCTGTGCCTGTATCTCAGCCCTAAAATTATAATGTAAACAAATAGTGTAGAGAAATTGGGATTAAATAGTATTGGTTTGACCGCTCCCAAGCACTGACGTTTAATTTAATTATCCCCTTCTATTATTATATATCTCTCTCTCTCTCTCTCTCTCTCAGCCGGAAGACGTCCACTGCTGGACAAAGGCCTCCCCCAAGGATTTCCTTATCCATGGGGGGTTTTGCCGTAATCGCCACGCTTGGCAAGCGGGTTGGCGATCGCAGTGTGATGTCATAGTACGCGGAAAGATGCTGCTGCCCATCCTCCGGTGTTTTAAAATCTCTTAGTCGCCTCTTACGACACCCACGGGAAGAGATGGGTTGGTGCTATTCTAGGGCCACACCACAGGCCTCATCTACATTATTATATCTACTCAACCAATATTCCTGGAATTTTGCATACACATAGTTGGAAGTACCGAGAAGAACATAGGGTACCTTTCATCCCGAAAAAACAAATTTCTCGTTACCGCTAGTAATAACAATAAATTTGATATGCTTGTGATCAAGTGACTAATCATAAACAAAATAAGCTAGTTTATAAGTACTTACGTAAGTGATTTTTTTTCTTATGAGAATAAAGATTTCTTTAACCCGAATCATCATTAGCCTTTATTATATCCCCCCCTAATGGGGCACTACATTTTTGGTGACCTACCCCGTGACCGACCATTGTGAAAGTTTCTTAACCGCCACTACCATAGTCCGAGTGCACTCACCACTGCGCCACCAAGCTCTAGTCTTCTTCTTCTTTTTATAGAGTGTGTAATAACACTGGTGTCAGATATTATTCAAGTCGCCTAAGGGCATCGGACATGACTTTTACGACTACCGCCATCTAGTGGCAGTAGCTGTATAAATATTAGTAAACTAAACAGTCAGCCAATTTGCAGGTTTCCTCACGATCTTTTCCATCACCAGAAGCAGGTGGTTGTCTATGAGAAAACTACCATACATGAGTCAGATTGGTCAACAAACTCATGTGACACGGGTAGAATTTGAACCCGGTTCTTATCCGACCTCAAGCGGGTGTCATTACCACTTGGCCACCACCGCTTCCTGCTCCTCAAGTGACTAATATAGAAAAGCTATAAAAATACTTCCAACCAGTCTATAATAATGACAATGTATGCGAATGGCTTATGTCCAGCAATGAAATCCTTATAGCTAATGATGATAATCCTGAAGAACATTGACCATTAATATAAAGCTTCCACCCATAACATCGATGTACTAAATGGAATATCTAGATGCTATTAAAATAGGTGCTCAGGAGAAGAATGGCTCATATTTTGACCTTCAAAGCGTCCAGTATCTAAGACCCAAAATAGAAGGTCGTCCCAAAAATTCTCCGTCTCACAATGAAGAATGCACATAATTTTCCGAAGACGCTAGGTCCACCTTGATATGGCTGAAATATTGTCAAGTGGGCGGTGAACGGACCTTACATCAAAATATCTAAAGTACAAAATGGTACCTATTAGTAATCTATATTATTATTATAAATACTTCTATACCTGTGGATTTATTAGGATGATATTTTTAAACTTATTCCTATGGCTAATATCATGACAATGAAAACACAAAAACGCTTTCACATGAATTCCAAGTGAAGTTATAGGGTCTCCTATGTTTTGTTTCAAATAATAACAGTAATTTTAATACTTATGTAAAACTTTCTACGTATATTTGGATGTTGAGTACTAAAGTAGCTTTTTTTTATTTTACTACACTATTTCTTGCAATTAGCTTCAAGCTTTCTTACATCTCAGACCCGTTAAATTTATAATTATTTTCAATAGAATATTTTAAAAAATACAGAATATTATGGTCAATACGGTTATCTATATAATATGGACATAATGTAAATATAAACCAAAATTCATCTAACGGCGTAAGCGCTGCTTGCCGATTGTATAGAAAAAAAACTAAGTAGATTTAAATATTACATTAAAATCCCATGTTGGCGAAAATAATGTAGTGTACCGTCTGTTACTTACTATAATTTGATTGGCCGGTCTCTGGCGTCGGAAATTCAAACAAATGAAATGTCTTATTTCATCCAGTCCTCAAGATCCGAGGATTAGGTATACTTACACTGAAATATTGGAAGAACTGCTCGTCTCGTTAGATAAAATTGAGAAAATTTTCTTATTACACGTTTAGGATCTTGATTAAATCAGTTATATTAATTCTCCCTCTCATTCCCCCATAATATATTTTATAGCTGAAGTGCGAAGTGAAAAGTAGCCTGGAAATTTATAACTTTTAACTTACACTTTAATAACTGTTATAGACTATGTTAATATAAGAATGTTATAAAATAGAATATAACTAATCGAGATCTAGGAAGAAGGAGAGGGAGGCCTTTGCCCAGTATTGGGACATTCTCTCTCTCAGCCGAAAGACGTCCACTGCTGGACAAAGGCCTCCCCCAAGGATTTCCACAACGATCGGTCCTGCGCTGCCCGCACCCATGCGCATCCCGCGACCTTCACCAGGTCGTCGGTCCACCGAGTGGGATGCCTGCCAACACTACGTTTTCCGGTTCGTGGTTGCCACATTGGGACATTAAAGGCTATTAAATAAATAAATTAAATAGTGTATGTGAAATTTGGAAGATTTGACCGGCACTAGAAGGATGAAGTGAAAAGGTAAGTATAAGTAGGTAGCCACTGATCTTAGCGAAAGACTTAATAATATCTTTCGCTAAGACAACTTTTATAGCATTTTAAAGACAAACAATAAAATAAAATAAGGTTAAGATGCAGACAGAAGCTAGTAAGAACATAAATCCAGGAAACTTCTAAAAGAAACCCGTATAATGAAACAAAAGGAATATCAATAAAAACCTACTAAATATTCAGTTCCGAAATGCTCCGACCTTCGAGGTCGTATCACAGAGACGGACCCAGGATTTATGTGATCATAAGACACTTGTTGATAGCGCCCGAAGTATTGGCAAGATAAATAGCGTTACCATAACGAAAGCCATTTGAGCGTTACCATCACGAGACCCTTTCGATGGAAATGTCATTGACATCTGTAGCTAGTGTAAATGTTATTAGGTTATTAAACGTTTTGTTCTATGATCAATGAATGACAGAATGGATAATAGCTGTGAAGTCCTAGTTTTGTTTATTTATGTTAATTTATATTGGACATTTAATTAAAGTCCGCTCCCGTTGTTTACATTCAGAGTTGCGGTCGTCTGGAATGGAAAGCAAAGATTTATGATCGCCTACCATTATGCAGATTTTGGTGTAAAACTTACAAATTAATCACAACCCAGTGTCGTTGTAATTTCTCAATAAATGTCCAATGAAAATAGCCTTCTTTTGATCTTTTAATACATACTTAAATGATATAATTTATAACCATGCAAGCACTTTTTACACGAATGACCAAAGAAGGAGTGTTATGTTTTCAGGTTCATGTATGTAATGTAAGTATGTAAGTTTCTTTATTCCACCATAAGTCCTGAACGGCTTAACAGATTTTGATGGGAGAGGTATTTTTAGATTCCTTGCATATAGCCTATGTCGCTCGGAGAGCGACATAGGCTATGTGAGTTGTCAGTCGTGTTTTTTATTTTTTAATAAATCAGCTTGTTTTCCCTTATAAAATTAATAAGGGAAAACAAACATGGTTATTTTAATGCTTCTTGCCTTTTTATGCATCCTTTAGAAAACTGAAACAAATATTTGAGGATGCTTCAGTGAAGTTTGAGATTGGCAATAATAAAACCTAAACGTGAAACTTAAGCGATCAAAATTAGAAAACACTGAACTGAAAAATATCTTACCAGAAAATCATTATGCCATAGCAAAAAATATTAAGCTTCTATAAATACATATAGATATATAGGTAGATATAAAATAATAATAATACCGCTAATTGGCAGTAATATTCCCAATAATCCGTCATCCGTAACAAGAGCATCAGCAGTGATCCGGAAAATTTGTGAATTATTCATGAGATACTCCGGTCGGCACATACACACATTTTTACAATGGCTGACACAGAAATCCACTCCGCTTTATGTTCCTAAGTATGTTTGGATATTCTGGTGCGAATCTCAATTATATATGTTCGCATATTATTTTTTTTGTGGATTTAGTAATAGATCGGAATGGAGAGAACTGTCATAAGGTCAAAGAGGTTAAGGTATAAAAAGAGAATTAAAATTGGTATTCACTTAAAAATTTAAAGCTCAATACTTCATACTTTCTACTTTGGTTTATATCATAAATATAGCTTACTCTTACAAGTGCCATAAGCAATTTATATTGTGTGTATACACATAGATTTTTTAGGCATTTTGATGGAGATATTTTACCATTCAATTTTCTTTTTTACACTATCCAATAAATCGTCAACCAAGTAAGTTTTCTCACGATCATTTCCTTTGTTCAGTTCATTTTTAGTTACTTCACTATTATTATAAAATGAAACGACAAAGTCGCGTGATAACAAAGTATAATAGCTTAATTACATATGCAAGTTGGGTTTGTTTTTGAAACTCCGCCAGACGAGCAGTACAAACACGGTTTGTACTCATTCTGTTTACACTGTGACTCTGACGAAAAGTTGTATGCCAAACGATACGCTGGCTTTCTTAATTTGGTTAAAATTGTTTGCTTTCACGTAGTACAAACAGCAAAGTTAAAAAAAAAATGTTTAGGTATTTTATTTATTTGACTTTTTTACAGAAAAAATGTAAATGGCGGACGGCCTTTATTTAATTTTTCTACCAGTCAACAAGAAGTGATGCAGAGGCAGAGAGAAAAGATATCATTTTGGGATGAGTGAAAATGTTTCTACTTCTTTCGACAATTTCGAGTAGGTATACATACATATACCTACAGGTATATTTATTATAAAGTAAACTTTGGGATTCCTCCACTCGATGGGCGATGGGCTAGCAACCTGTCACTATATCTGAATCTCTGTTCCATCAGAAAGCCCACTATTCAGCTAAGCGTCGCCTTCGAGTCTCACGACTCTTGGCTCTGTCTACCCCGTAAGGGATAAAAACATGATTCTATTTTTTTTAGCCTGTTCAAGTTTCCCACTGCTGGGCAAAGGACTCCCCTTTCTCCTTCCACAATTCTCTATCAAGAGATACCCGCTTCCATTCCATAAAGTAAATATGTAAGAATAAAAACTTGTGTGGGGAACATATTGTATCATCATCAGGTATTTTAATGCTGGGGACACTGGCTTTCCTAACGGATGGATAAGGTTAGGAGCACGGACCATGACCCACCACGTGGACCCAATGTGGATTGGTGGGTTTTAATGACTGCAAATACATACAGACATACATAGAATCACGTCTTTATCCCTTACGGGGTAGACAGAGCCAAGAGTGGTGAGACTCAAAGGCCACGCTTAGCTGAATACACTGCGAATACAGCCAGGACAATTTTTCGTGGTTAGAAGGAATTTTAAGACATATGGCTTAAAATTCCTTCCGAAGCACGGAGGAGTTCGATATAATACATTTTTGTTCACCTATCCCGTGACCAATCATTACGAAAGTTGCTTAACCGCCACTGTCTAATAAATTGCACAACTGCGCTAATATTTCGAAGTAAAAATAAAATATTTTTATCAAAAATGCTTCGAGAGCTTGTTGCTAGGTACCTCAGTTCACCGACGAGACTCAACGGTTTTTCTGGAGCAAATACTTCTCTAATGGCGATCAAACACAAATATTGGCGGATACATTTGTCGATTTGAGTATTTTCTTATTTGTATTATGTTTGTCCAACTGAGCCGAAGAAAATTGAGAAGAATGAGTTTAACAGCTTAGATATGTTCCACCGCAGACGAAAGATTTTATTTAAAATTTTAAATATTAGTCTCACAAATTGACGCCCCAATAGTTTTTTTTTTTATAACATAGGGAGGCAAACGAGCAAGCCGGTCATCTGATGATAAGCGATCGCCGCTGCCCATGGACTACTGCAACACCAGGGGTATCACAAGAGTGTTGCCGGCCTTTCAAGAAGATGTAGACTCGTTTTTTGTTGAGCAGAGTTTGATTAAAGTGATAAAAAGTGTAGGTATCTAAGCGTAATTTTCACGGAAGCGGAGGTTTGGTTTATGTACCAACTTATACCACATACCTAGGTAATATGTAGGTATCTCCCTATTTTTACACGACTGACCAAAAAAGGAGTGTTATGTTTTCAGGGTTCATGTATGTATGTATGTATGTATGTAATTTCTTTATTCCACCATAAGTCCTGAACGGCTTAACAGATTTTGATGTGAGAGGTATTGTTAGATTCCTTGCATTAGCCCAAATGACATAGGCTATGTAAGATGTCAGTCGTGTTTTTTATTTTTAAATAATTAGCTTGTTTATATTTCATACGCAGATATAAGTAATGATAAGATACTAAGGATTTAAAGAAATAAGTACTTGTAAGAAACCACTAAGATGCAAATTATTAACTCAATCACAGAAAAGAAACTCGCTGCATTCAACTCAATCAAAACTTTGCGATGCAATCTAGTTCCTCGCAAAAAGGTGCGAACATTACCCTCCTCTGGCGTTGTCGGGTAATAATATCGCGTTCATATTTTTATATAATAGAAAAGGGACCTTTGGTTAGTCCACATTCCCTCAAAAGTCCCTTAAACTTATCGCTTGAACTTTGCGAAGCCTAAAAATAAAATGAGGAATCGTGTTTATTCATTACGTAGATAGATCTGGTTTCTAACAAGATGATTTATTAAGAGTGTAGTACCTTTTCAGCTTGTGCGAAATATAATCTGCTAATTCGCCTTGTATACTTGTGACATTTTTATATTATGGCTCATCGATCAAAATAGTAGGCATGAAAGAGAAGTAAGAAAGATCGGTTTAGCAAAGGCGAAACTTGCTTATGTATCTATGAGACCGATAAATATTCATCGTCAGATACTGTACAGCAATGATAAAAAGTTAAATGTTACAAAACTTCAAATAAAACACATAAAAATAAGCGGTAAATAGAAGCATATTAGTTTTCTCCCGTGCGAATTTCGAAATTAAAAATACCATAGGTGCTATTTCCGGTATTTCACTACCCGAGTACTAATTCTCATCGAAATCCGTCCAATAGAATTTGCATGACTGAATAACCAATATGCTCACAAACTCACATCCAACTTTCTCATTTATAATATTAGTAGGATTATTACGCTTAATATCAACAAGCACTTTATGAAGTAAATAGTTTAGTCCAACATAAACAGCGTGTTGCAGCGGTCGCAAATTCAAACTCCATTAATTATACTCACACATGGTGTTAAGCACGTTCAGCCCTTTAAAGGACGAATAAATAGAGTTAAACCCGTGCTTAGTACAGTCTACTAAGCTGAACGAGTAGTGAAACATATGGAAATGACACATTAGATACTTAGAAACCATAGGTAGAAACTCATTAATAGTAGCTCATTTCATTTTAATAGTTACAAGAACTTCAATAAATTGTTCCACGAAGAAAATGCTTCGAGTTCAGCGTCTTTTTGCGACTTTAGCGATATCGTCAAGACTGGTGAGAATGAACGGCAACAAAGCTGCCAATTTATGTGAGGCAGTTTAGAGATGGCTTGACTGCAAACGAAGAAAACCTAAGAAGCTATGGAACGATGTCTAAAGGAATATCTGAGTAATAAGGGCAAGAAAAGACCTAGGGATCGAGCAGACAAAGAGAGAAAAGGAGTAAAATCTTGGAGGAGAACAAAATCAGCAATGGGTTGTTATGCCCTAGAAAGGACAAGATTTAGCTGCTTTAGGCTTAAAAAGGTTCGGCGGTCTTTCGTGGGTCAAAGTGTAAAAACGTTTAACAAGCTCCCTGACGAGGCTATAAATTTACCGATGCAAAAATTTAAAACATATCTTAAAAATACTTTGATGAATAAAGCGTATTACACAATAAGTGATTATTTGAACGATAAAAAAGTTTGGTCTCTCCCTACAACTTCGCCACTCCACACTTGATTACATTCTTTTGATATTGTGAAAAAATATCCTTACCTTTTTTTTTTTATTTAATTACATTGACATTTAATTGTTAAACATGTACGTGTATTGTGATCTTCAAGTGACTGAAAGTATTTATTTTTCTAAAATGTTCAAACTTGTGAACGGGTGTTGCCAGGGGATCCTGCTTCGATCCTGATTCGAATTTTATTTTTATTTTTTGTTCTTAACCAATTCATTGTGGTTACTTGATCACAAACATAACATGTTTTATTATATTATTATTATTTTTTTACTTATATTTTATTTTATTTTTGACTGTACACAATCTAGTGTATGTATAAAGTTAATGAATAGCCCCTCTGGCATGCTAGGCGACCAAGACTGTTTCATGAGTTTCTTTCGTCATTTCTTCTCAGCAGTGGTCGTTCCGAAATGCTAGTAGTTCGTAGCTTTGAGACATAAAATATTATGATTAAATAATTAGTTATCGACGTGAAAAAGAGCCTTCTTTGAAGGCCAAGTTTCAATAAAAAATTTTGACTTTGACTTTGGCTTTACTCACAAGAAACCTGTTAGATATACAAAAGATTCCAGATTTCCAAATTGTCCGTTTAGAGGTCAGACTTTTTATTTGACTTGATAATGTTACGGAATCAAAACACCATTAAAATTGTATCAATTACCTACTTTATTTAAGCAGTTTTAATGAGAAATGATTGCTTTCGAGGCACAGAACCCTGGTTCGTCATATTTAATTAAAAATAAAAACTTTCATCAAAAGACTAGCTATATATAGTTCGCAAAAGGTCGTTTAAAGCTGCATTCAATTCCGCTCAGCGTCGACGCAGTTTTGCTTAAGCAGTAATTAATTTTCAGCTTTTAAAGCATAGTGAAAGGCGGTTCGTATGTATACTAGAAATGCAGAGTTCGGCATGTGCTGACATGGGCAACTGTCCTTCCAAATCTGGACTTTTTTAACGTCTTCCGTAGTTTCAGTCTTCGCTTGCTATTGAAATCTGTGCGAATCGGTGCTATGAGAGGAATGCCTCACCCTTTTGTCAGTAGTGTCATGACGTGGAATGTAACATACTTACGCAACATTTTTCTTGGCAATAACAATGCTAGTGTTTTTTCCATTGGCCTCCTCCATTTTACATACTAGCTGATAAATCATCAATGGACCGATAGATCGCAAGTTATTCACGATGATTTCTTTATCTGAAGAAAGTAGTAGTCTTTAAAAATCATTAATGAGTTAAACTGGTAAATAACCTGGGATTTTTCGGCCACAGGAACCATCACAGGAAACTATTTGCACCACCGCATTATTAGTCTTATGGTTTTAAATATGACTGTAACTTTTGAAAACGTCCATTTGTGGACCTGCTTTGATTAATATTTTGTGCAGTAAGCAAGCTGCATCTTCCGTAATTAAATTTGGTTTTTCATCTTCAGATCCGTAATTAAATTTGATTTTTCATCTTTATTTACACATTTATTTTTAGTAAAGATTTGAGGATTTATTTGATTATACTTCAGAATGAATTTGAAGCGGTGATGGCCAAGTAGTAACAACACCCGCCTAAGGTATGAAAGGACCCGGGTCCAAATCCTACCTGTGCCACGTGAGTTAGTAGACCAATCTAACTCATGTTGGTAGTTTTCTCATAGACCACCACCTGCTTCCAGTGAAGGAAAACATCGTGAGGAAACCTGCACATTGGCTGACTGTTTAGTTTACTAGTAGGTAGTCGTAAATTTCAGATGCCTTGTCAGTCGATTTGAATAAAATCTGATCCCAGTTTAGTAATAACATACTCGATAAGGAGGAGTATTAATTTGCGGAGGCCATCCACACCAAAGTTTGTGTATGATATTATGTGCAGACGACATTGCATAATAACTATCACACAAGCTGTAAAATTACAGAGCAATTAAAAAAAGAAATCAACTAAAGCAAGTTAATCCCACAAATAAACACTATCACTAACTTACCAAGTGAAATAAGTAAGAACCTATTAAGAAAGTAATCAAACGAATTCAAAGAGCGTTTCGGCGTGCCATTAAACAGCTTCCAGAGTGTTGAATAATACATGTGTTGCTACACCTATATGGAGACTGTATGGTGCAAGTACAAAAGTAACCGTGCAAATGTAGGTAAGCCCGTATGTTAAAAAGCAGTTAACCATGATATAATAACAATTTCAACTAGTCTAGAAATTAAGAAGAATGAAACAACCAGAAACTCCATTAACATTCCATTTTAAAGACAAGCCCGATAACCAATAAACTCATTCAATGCTCTCAGTGAATGAGTAAATGAGGTATTAATTTTTAAAAAGTTATACATACCTATATACGAACATAATTGTCTATCAATTTTCGTCATTAATATGCTAGACATAAGAAATACGATACTTTTAATTCCGAAATCGCTATGAAATCAGAATCGAAAGCAACTTAAAGATAGCACTTCTAGAAGCGACGGTGCTTGTAGAATGTACACGTTTGTTTTGTTGATTCTAATTAATATTAATAGCAAGGTTATACTTAATTAAATAAGATATTTTAGCCGAAATTAAGCACTATATGGGTCTTCTTTTTCTGTTCTTACAGTACTATTAAGCCCGCCTTTACGCTCATTTATGTATTTACTTTTTGCCACTTCTTAGTATGTTCTTTGTATTATTGCTATTTTGTAAATGGTGCAACAAATGTTGATTTATCTATTACTATTCCGTCTTTCGCTTTTATCTTAGACCAAACATCACGGAATCTCGTAGAAGGAGTGGTTCATTGGGCATATTAATTCATTTGTACGAGTTCCCCCAACTTACAACTTATTTATGGTGAATAAATAATGTATTTGTAGAATGGACGGAAAACGACGACTACTTAATTACATAGGAGTGACGGGGTATCACTCTGATGTAATTTCTGTGGTATTTTTCACCTTGCTTTAGTAAGACTTTACATTTTTGAACAAAAACTTATAATATTCTATGGAAATGAATATAAATGATCATTTACCAAGAAATAGCAGTATTTAAAAGAAACTTGATTAGGGTTTTATTTAAATAAACTCCATAAAGTTTGGATGTTTTTATAAATAGACGAAGTAAATTTATAAGCAGACCATAGACAAAAGTCTCCAATAGAACAGCTCTACTAGCAGCATACCATGGTTACGTCGCCTCTGCCTTGAGATACGGGGTTATATTTTGGGGCAATGCTACAAATAATACTGAAATTCTCAAGTCACAAAAAAAGTGCGTTAGAGCCATATGATACTTAAAAAAACAAGAATCAAGTAAACCATATTTCAAAGAGCTAAAAATTTGTATTTTGTAATGTAATTTCTGTGGTATTTTTCACCTTGCTTTAGTAAGACTTTACATTTTTGAACAAAAACTTATAATATTCTATGGAAATGAATATAAATGATCATTTACCAAGAAATAGCAGTATTTAAAAGAAACTTGATTAGGGTTTTATTTAAATAAACTCCATAAAGTTTGGATGTTTTTATAAATAGACGAAGTAAATTTATAAGCAGACCATAGACAAAAGTCTCCAATAGAACAGCTCTACTAGCAGCATACCATGGTTACGTCGCCTCTGCCTTGAGATACGGGGTTATATTTTGGGGCAATGCTACAAATAATACTGAAATTCTCAAGTCACAAAAAAAGTGCGTTAGAGCCATATGATACTTAAAAAAACAAGAATCAAGTAAACCATATTTCAAAGAGCTAAAAATTTTAACGTTTCCTTCAATATACATATACGAAGTTTGTATGATTGTTATAAATAATAAGAATCTATTTAAACACGTAGAAAGTCAACGTCGCTCTGACAAACTTCTCCTCATAACAGTGAAAACAAGATTCCTAAACAATAGTATATACGCGATGGCACCCAGGATATTTAATAGTTTACCCAAAGATATCAGAATTTGTAAAGATAAGAATAAGTTTAGAAATCTACTTTTGAAATTATTGACAGATAAGGCATACTATTCCATAAATGAATATCTAAATGACAATTTGTAATAAAGCCATAAAGTAGTTAAGAAATTATTTTATTGTGACTTTGCATGTAAATTTATTTTTATGTTAATTTTGTATGCCAAATGGCGCAGCATAGAGAACTTATTCTCATATCCCATTCACCTTGTACTACCTATGTCTGACGAAATAAATAAATGATTGATTGATTGATTGATAGAAAGAATAAAAAAAAAACTTCTAATTTTATGAAGCAGGCGCGTTTTTAGATCTCGTCAGTATGATTAATCTTAGTGTGTAAGTAAATTATTTAAATAATTTCAGTTTAAATACTGTACATAGGGCGCACTGTAAGTTTCCGGAACTGGCCACTTACATAAACAATATTTAAAAATTTATTGCAACATTTGAAAATAGAACTCTTTGGCTGTAGAATGCAGTTTGTTTCATCTGACTGTCCTTTGTTTTTACCTTGTGGCGTCATTTAAAAAATTGTGTGTCTGCATCAACATGGATTTAACTCGGGAAAATTTTCGTAGTATGATTTTCTACGATTTTAAGTGTAATTAGACAGCTCAACAGAGCATCGCTCGGCTTGAAACAGCTTTTGGCAATGAAGCACCATGCAAGACAACTATTTATAGCTGGTTTGCAGAATTCAAGCGTGGTCGTATCAATCTCAGTGACGAATCTCGCGATGGTCGGCCGTCCACCGCTGTGACCAACAAAAACATCAATGCTGTGCGCCGTATGATTGAAACAGACAGGCATGTGACCTACCATGAAATTCGCGCATCCTTAGAAATAGGCATGAGTCAAATACAATTAATCCTACACAAACATTTGGGTGTGAGAAAGCTGTGCTCGCGGTGGATCCCACACAACTTGACCGAGGCTCAAAAAACGGACCGCGTCACTTGGTGCAGTGCCATGCTTACCAGATTCAACGAAGGTGCGTCAAATTTGGTGTGGGACATAGTAACAGGTGACGAAACATGGATTTATTGCTACGATCCAAAAACAAAGCAGCAATCGAGCGTATGGGTCTTTCAAGATGAGCCGAAACCAACCAAAGTGGCGCGCGTGAAAAGTGCTTCTAAGCGGATGATTGCTTCTTTTTTTAATAAAACTGGACACGTGGCTACTGTTGCTTTAGAGAATCGTCCTACAGTGAATAGTGACTGGTACACGACCATTTGCTTGCCGGAAGTTATTGACGAACTCCGTAAAAATAACCGTAAACGCCGTATCATCCTGCACCACGACAATGCTAGTTCTCACACGGCCAGACAGACAAACGACTTTTTGAAGGCGAAAAATGTAGAACTCATGAGTCATCCTGCATACAGTCCCGACCTGACACCTTGTGACTTTTTTCTGTTCCCAAAAATTAAGAACCAATTACGCGGTCAACGATTTTCATCACCAGAAGAGGCTGTCGAGGAGTATGAAAAACACGTTTCAGAGGTCACCACAGAGGAGTGGCACAAAAGTTTTCAAAACTGGTTTCATCGAATGAAAAAGTGCATAGACGCCAAGGGAGATTATTTTGAAAAACAATAAATTAATTTTGTACCTTTAATAGAATGTTTTCATATTCATTCCGGAAACTTATAGTGCGCCCCACGTAGTATTGTCACACAGTCAGAAAAAGAAGTTACTATTAAGAAACTAGTTATGTTTCATCTTACTAGTTAAAATAAAATGTTGAAGCCATAGGTTGAAGCAATTTCTCTCGATACTTTTTAGTTTAAAAATCTGTATTTTATGCATTCGATGCGGGAAGTTTTGATGAAAATAAACCACGAAACGAAAACCAATTAACCTCGAGAGTACCGAACAGTTGCAACGGTTTTCTGCGTTATTTTTTTTTTTAATCGATGTTCTTTCCATAAATCTAACAGACATTACATTTATAGATTTAATTTAAAACTTCATGCTACAAATTTTGCATTGGATGTTTGTTCACTCCTCAACCTTTTTAAGGATTTTGATGAAATTTTGTATAAGGATAGAATATGGCCTTTGTACATACATCAAACAATATACTCGTACCTATATAAAATTCTTCTATTACTGATCTGACAGACAACGCACAGGTAAAACTAGGGCATAATGAAGCTGAAATTTTCCATGTAGTGTAGATTTCTTAGAGAGTGTAGGGGAGCACTAAGAGAGGATTTCCCGAAATTGCCACAGGAACAAAGTCCCGCTAGTTTGGGAAACTTTACTTTTTATTGCACCTCAGAGCCATAGATTAATGCAATGCCCCTACTATTAAATGTAATTCAAAACTCATTTGCCTCTTTACGGAAAGCCAAACTTTTGAAAGTACTATTTGTTTTCGTCAACTTAAAGCTGGAATTTATGTCGCTTTACAAGATACGTGCTCTGTCATCGAATACTTTCAGAATAATTCATGAAGTACGCAGTAATTAGAAAATGTTTAGAATACACAAGAGTTTTTGCGTATTTTGCTGACGTTTCGGAAATTAATTGATAAAGTTTGCTCCAGACATGCAATTTGCTGTAAATATTCATGAGTATTACATGTGACTTTGTATAAATTGAGCAATTTTTTGATAAACTCGATTATTTTATAGTAATTTTTTTAGAGTTTTATATAAGATTTAAGATCAATTTACAAAGTAGTTTGATTAGCTAAAATGAAAAAATAGAAATCACTAAATTATTTATAGGATAAAAATAAATAGCATAATAAAAAAAAATGTTCAAAAGCGTACAAAGTTTCTACACTGATTATCGTTGAAACAGAATTTTCTAGCGAAAAAAATAAAGCAACATTGTATAAAATCTAATTTTAGTGACGAAAAACTAAAAAATAATCTTTATGCCACACCATTACTACAAAAATTTGTACATTCTTACAACCAGGCACCCTTCCCTTATCTAGTCACATCTTTATTCGGCTATAACCAGAAATATCCGGATAAACGTGGTTCTACAATAGCCGGACGAAAATGCTGAACTGAGGTCATGCTCGGAAACCCCGCTTGACCTATATGTTTATGTTTACGCGTTTTGGACCCACATTTTCAGCTCTATAAAAATACTTTAAGAATACTAAACTCGTAGTAAAAATTACCTATTTCAAGATATTTTTACTCCAAACCATATTAATAAAATTTTGGCTAAGTATTTTGTTTCTAAAATTTGTTGCACTTCATTTTTAAGCTATAAATATGTTAATAGATTTTCAAACTAAAAAACTTATATAAATAAAAAATAAAAATAATAAAAAAAAAATAAAAAAATATATTTTGTTTAATGATAATACGCTAGGAAGATGTAAAAACATCTTAGCATCGTGGCATGACGTATCATGCAATTTGCTGTCACGGCATTTAAGTCAATTTTTGCACCAATAGATGTTTTTCATCAAAAATATGTTTCCATTTTATCTTGGTCGAGATAAAAAGTTTGTAACGCGGCGACGCGTTCATCCTCTTTGATCCATTTATGCGTGCGCTGGCACATACATACTTATTTCACCTGTCATAAATTTTAAACTGTATTCATACACATTCGATTCTACATTTTGATATCATTCTTGACTCAGTTTATGTAAATCACTTATAAATAATATATCTAAAATATATTTAATATTTATAAATCAACATAGACCCTTATCGGGTATGTATTATTAAGTTTTATTGGTTCTTTCGGAAGTGATTCTAAATTTATAGTGAAGTGTGCTTGTTATGTTTTCTAACCGTTCTTTATAATTGTTTTAGGTCTTATGTTTACCATTAAAAATATTCCAACGACCCTGAAGATGTATTATTTAGAGTCACCTGCGATAAGTTAAAATCAATATGTTCAGAGACAGGGATGATTTAACAAATGAGGCTTTATTTTTATTTCTATTCACTGACAGTATTCAAAAAGATTATTGTGATGTATTGGTGGAGTGGTGCGTCAGACAAGGGATATATCTCTCCTAAAATTTTTGTTAAACTTATTGACAAAATGACTGAACAAATAAAATTAATTGAACTAAACAAAACTAAGTGAAATTAATATACCTAGTATTAGAATTACACCCGAGCGCGAGCTCGAAGTGCATTGCTCTCGCTTTTTGACAGGTGGTCTAGTTTCGCAACATAAATTGTCTCTATTGTAATATTGCTCTTATAGGTTTATATGAGTACACGAATATCAAGAGAAATAGTTTTAGAATCATATTTTATCCCCTCGGCAGTCCGATCCATTAAGGCTCCGCCCAAATTTCGCTCGGCAGTCCGGAACCTTTAAAAGGTCGCGAATAACATCGCGACCTTTTAATGGTTCCGGACTGATCGATGGTTTGAAGGTTTTTAAAAAGTGTTTCTAGTTTATGGCCTGTGTGTGTTTCTGGTTTGAGGCCTGTGGTGTGGCCCTAGAATAGCACCAACCCATCTCTTCCCGTGGGTGTCGTAAGAGGCGACTAAGGGATCTAAAACACCGGAGGATGGGCAGCAGCATCTTTCCGCGTACTGTGACATCACACTGCGATCGCCAACCCGCCTGCCAAGCGTGGCGATTACGGCAAAACCCCCCTATGGTTGATACACCCATAACACGGCCCCTAGTCCCCGGCGGCCCCGCTATCCCGGACTCTGGTAGCGGTCACGGTAACGGCGGGGCAGGGGGTGCTAAGAATCCCCGGCAGATGCCAGGCTACCAACCCCGACGACCTTTGGCCCTGGCAACTTATAACACGTGCACACTGCGGACCGACGAGAAGCTCGCTGAACTGGAGGAAGAATTGAGAAGGTTAGGATGGGATATTGTAGGATTATGTGAAGTCCGAAGAGAGGGGGAGGACACCATGATCCTCAAGTCCGGAAACCTGCTCTATTTCCGGGAGGGCGACCAACTGTCCCAGGGTGGTGTCGGGTTTATCGTCCACAGGTCCCTCGTCAACAACGTGGTCCAGGTCGAGAGTGTTTCGGCGAGGGTAGCGTACCTTGTACTCAGAATTACCAAACGGTATTCGTTGAAGGTAATACAAGTATACGCACCGCCCTCATATCGCTCCGACGACGAGGTAGAGACTATGTATGAGGATATTTCTAGAGCCATACATAGCTCCCAGGCCCACTATACCGTTGTGATGGGGGACTTTAACGCGAAACTGGGCAAACGAAGCGATGATGAGCTGAGGGTGGGGAATTTTGGATATGGAAGGAGGAATGCACGTGGTCATCTGCTGGCCGGCTTTATGGAGAAGGAGGGCCTCTTTATGATGAACTCCTTCTTCAAAAAGCCAAAACAGCGAAAGTGGACATGGTTGCATCCTAATGGCGTTACAAAAAATGAGATTGACTTCATCTTGTCGACGAAGAGGCACATATTCAATGATGTCTCTGTGATCAATGCCGTAAAAACAGGAAGCGATCACCGATTGGTAAGAGGCACATTGAATCTTAGAATAAAACTCGAAAGGTGTCGACTGATGAAGTCTACGCTCCGACCAGCGCCTATCCAGCTCCAAAACCCCGAGAGCTTTCAGCTCGAATTGCAGAATCGCTTCGAATGCCTGGGAGACTGCGAAAATCTGGACGATTATAATGACAGGTTTGTGCAAATTGTCCAAACAGCTGGGTCTAAGGCTTTCAAAACCCGCCGTTCAAAAGGAACCAAAAAGATCTCGGACCTCACCAACAAACTCATGGAAGAAAGACGAAACTTGGTTCTGCAGTCCTCTGACGATGCTGCTCAGTATCGCCGTCTAAACAGACAGATCTCCAAGTCCTTAACTCGTGATTTACGCCAATTCAATACTGACCGTATTGAAGAGGCGATCAAGCGAAATAAGGGCTCAAAAGTGTTTGCAAGGGATCTGTCTGTTGGTCAAAGCCAACTGACCAAGCTGAAGACAGAGGATGGCAGAATCATTTCGTCGAAGCCAGAGCTGTTGGAAGAGGTTGAGAAGTTCTACGGACAATTATACACCAGCGTACGCACACCTGTCAGTAATCTGGCTAAAGATCAAAGAGCCAGATTGACCCGACACTACACCGAAGATATCCCGGACGTCAGCCTATATGAGATTAGAATGGCTCTCAAACAGTTAAAAAACAATAAGGCACCGGGTGATGATGGAATCACGGCTGAGCTTCTGAAAGCAGGTGGAACGCCGGTATTAAAAGCTCTTCAGAAGCTATTTGATTCCGTCATACTCGAGGGACAAACGCCTAAGGCATGGCACAGAAGTGTGGTGGTACTTTTCTTCAAAAAAGGTGACAAAACCCTATTGAAGAATTATAGGCCTATCTCACTTCTGAGCCATGTCTACAAACTGTTTTCGAGAGTCATTACGAATCGTCTCGCTCGCAGGTTTGACGACTTCCAGCCTCCCGAACAAGCCGGTTTCCGAAAAGGCTTTAGTACCGTAGACCACATACATACGCTGCGGCAGATTATACAGAGGACTGAGGAGTATAATCAGCCATTATGGTTATATCTTGGCGTTTGTGGACTACGAGAAAGCCTTCGATTCGATCGAGACCTGGGCTGTGCTACAGTCTCTCCAACGGTGCCAAATTGACTATCGATATATCGAAGCGCTGAAGTGTTTGTACAAAAACGCCACCATGTCGGTCCGTCTCCAGGATCAAGGCTCCAAACCTATCCAGTTGCAGCGAGGGGTGAGACAGGGAGACGTGATATCTCCGAAACTGTTCACCGCCGCCCTGGAAGATGTTTTCAAGCTTCTGGACTGGAGCGGACTCGGCATCAATATCAACGGCGAGTACCTCACTCACCTTCGATTCGCTGACGATATCGTAGTCATGGCTGAGACCTTGGAAGACCTAGGCACAATGCTCGATGACCTCTGTAGAGCCTCTCAACAAGTGGGTCTAAAAATGAACATGGACAAGACGAAAATTATGTTTAATATCCGTGTCGCACCCACTCCTCTGAAGGTTGGAGACTCTACACTCGAAGTTGTTGACAATTATGTATACCTGGGACAAACAGTTCAGTTAGGTAAGTCCAACTTTGAGAAAGAGGTCAACCGTCGAATCCAACTCGGCTGGGCAGCGTTCGGGAAGCTTCGCGATATCTTCTCATCCAAAATACCGCAGTGTCTCAAGACTAAGGTCTTTGACCAGTGTGTGTTGCCAGTAATGACATACGGAACAGAGACGTGGTCGCTTACTATGGGCCTCATAAGAAGGCTCAAGGTCACCCAAAGGGCGATGGAGCGCGCTATGCTCGGAGTTTCCCTGCGTGATCGAATCAGAAATGAGGAGATCCGTAGGAGAACTAAAGTAACCGACATAGCCCGCAGAATCGCGAAACTTAAGTGGCAGTGGGCGGGGCACATAGCTCGTAGAACAGATAGCCGTTGGGGCAGAAAAGTTCTCGAGTGGCGACCACGAACCGGAAAACGTAGTGTTGGCAGGCCTCCCACTCGGTGGACCGACGACCTGGTGAAGGTCGCGGGATGCGCATGGATGCGGGCAGCGCAGGACCGGTCGTTATGGAAACCCTTGGGGGAGGCCTTTGTCCAGCAGTGGACGTCTTTCGGCTGAGAGAGAGAGTTTATGGCACCGTGAAAATAAACAGTATAAGAAACGTCATGAGGTGTCATGAGGTGTGATTATTCTAGCATTATGATTAGTATGAGAAAAGAATACTCTCTACTCATTTAAAAATAATCTTTACAAAACCACGTATAATAGAGTAAACGCGGCATTTCACTCCGCTTTCTAGGCCGGCGTGGGTGGAGGCGTTAAATCGATATAGGCGATCAGCTGACTGCCCCGACTTGTAGATAAGACGAATGTGAGGTAGGCTCTGAAAGGCAGTGCTGATAAGGCCTGGATGTTAGACGTACTATTATTATTGATGAAAAATGGAAGTTATAAGTTCACGTTATTGTTGCAGTTTTTTGTTCCTTATCCTTTATTCCTCTCCATTTTTTCCATTAAATACAGGCCAACAAAAAAGGTTTATAGATTACTAGCTTTTGCCCGCGGCTTCGCCCGCGTGAAATTCCTACGGTAACGGCTTTTTCCCGGGATGAAAGGTACCCTATGTCCTTCTCAGCACTAACGCAGTAATGTGTATGCAAATTTTCAGGAATATTGGTTCAGTAGATGAAGCTTGAAGAGGTAACAAACAAACAAACGAACTCACTTTCGCATTTTTAATATTAGTTAGGATTAGGATTTTCCCTTCTATATTCAGTATTTTAAGAAAACACTGGAAATCCAATGATTCAAATAACAAAACCGTTGCTCTATGCAAAACAGTCACATAATTTTGATTTAAAAAAACCCTACATGCGTACTGTAGAGTAATTCTCTCTCTCAGCCAAAAGACGTCCACTGCTGGACAAAGGCCTCCCCCAAGGATTTCCATAACGACTGGTCCTGCGCTGCCCGCATCCATGCGCATCCCGTAGAGTAATTACTTCATGTATATTTATAACTCTATCTCATAGAGCAACACGGACTTTCCGTTCCGCGTATGGAAGTGTTGCTCGAAGCTCTAACTGTATGAGAGCTAAAAGTAAGGAAGGTAATAGTAATGTCACCTTATTCGATCAGAAAAGCTTAGTTAGGCCATAAAAGTTCCTATGGCCCAATCAGGCAGATAACTAACTAAGAAAAGGCGTGTAAAGTTCCATTTACGGTTGATTGATAGCCCAGTACCAAGTCAATATTTAACTTGGAACAATATAGCTGAAAGGATCGTTAGCTGCTCGTATGTCTTAAGTAATAATGTTTCCTCATCAGCGGAGACATTAATCATTGGAGAGCCGACAGCAGCTAATCTCATTTAGTTCGCGGAGTGAACTATAGATCTCTATGTGACTCTGGTTACCTACGTACTGCAGTGAAACTTGGGTTTCAAAATAAAAGAATCACTGCTTAAAACACGAGTATAATTTTTGAACTAAAAAAAATTTGACCAATGTCCTTTAACAAAAAATTATCCGGACACACTAAAGAAATAAAAATAAAAGAAAGGAAAGTTAACAACAGGAAAGGAATATTAACAGGTAAAATAAGAAATACATGAATTTGCTTGTTATTTTAAAAATAAAATTAAATGAGTGAAAGAAATGGATGAAATGATGTATAAAAATTCCAAATCAAAACCGAAACAAAAATTATCCCGACAAAAGGGGGCCTTTAGAATTTAGAGGATTAAGTTAGCACAATATGTTTAAAAAGTCTATCTTAAAAGAACCACAGGCGCCACGGTTACAAACTAAACATTTCGTCGCTCTGTGACTCATTCTCATGTGCAGGCCGACTTTGCCGCGACTGAAGATTTCGGAGCGCGTTCAACCCGGCTGAGTCCCACATCTTGGTCCACAACCTGATTTACAACACGCTGACGAATATCCAGGTGCAGGCCGACGTTGCCCACTCTCGTCTAATAAACAATCCATACAATACATACATGAAATATTTCAGTGCTACTTCATATAATCCTTCTGGTTTTTGACAACTAGATTCAACTTCGTCCCATTTTTAATAGGATACCCCTGAACGGTCTGATCGTCAACTTTTGATCTTCAATTGGAATCTTCAGATGTGAAGAAATCTGTCGTTTGATATCCAAAATAGATGTCGTTGGGAAAGCCTCTATTGTGCATTCCCCACCCTGAGGTTTTTTACCATAAACTTCATTGCTAGAGATCGATACTTGTATGTTAAGAATAATAAAAGCACATTAAAGATTTAATTCTGAATAAAAACATCAAAAGGAAAATCAACTCTCTAAAAAATCTCAATTTTTTTACCCCAATGACAGCCCGTCAAAAAAATCGAACCAACCAAAATTTCAATTTCAAAAAACTTATCATAAAGAAAGAACACAGAAAAAAGTTTGCGTAGAAATAGAATCACAAACTAAAATAGACTTGTCTTTGTAGCGGTGTAACGCTACAGCATCTCCCTACCAAACAAAAAAAACAACAAAGCAAAACAAACAAACAAACAAACAAACAAACAAACCAACAAGACAAACAAACAAACCACAACAAACAACCAATAAAACATAACAACCGAACAACTAAAACAAAATCCGGACAAGATACCTACACAAAACCAACAAACAGCAAAACGCAACCAAATGCTAACCGAAAAACTAAACGAAATACTAATCCTTATTGCTATCCCTATGAATAAGAGACTTGGTCATACGAGTATACCTAACGAAGGGTCTGAAGATTCGAATCGCGTTCAACCCGGCTGAGTCCCACATCTTGGTCCACAACCTGATTTTCAACACGCTGTCGAATATCCAGGTTGTCATAGCCAGGTAAATAATGTGAATATTTTAGAATTTTGAAAAAAAGATAAGAAAACGGATTAAGCAAAAAAATATTTGAGAATGTCCTTAATATGATAAGTACCGACGTGCTCCGAATCCGTATCCGCCAACACGAAAGCCTGCGGGGATACTCGTCTAAGCACGCGGCACTGAACAAAGCGTGGAGCACGAAGCGTCTAAAGATTAGAAGCGCGTTCAACCCGACTGAGTCCCACATCTTGGTCCACAGTCTGATTTTCAACACGCTGCAGAATCATCGACAACTCGCGACCGTACATTAAGAAATTCGGGGTGTAAGCAGTAGCCAATTTAATGCAAGAACCAGAGCAACCCGATGCAACACCGTACCGCAATATAACCTCCGACTCTAAAGCCATCAATTAAATGTGAATAATCCACAGTAAGGAGAATCGTCGGGCAGCTTCGGCAGGCTAAAACAGAAAATCACAGGATGGAAAACCGCGACCGGTAAACGGTCACCGTCCCACAAAAACAACAAAAAAAAAAATTCAAGCAAAGTAAGAAAAGGTAAAAAACAGGTAGAACCAGGTAAAAACCAGGATTCTTTCCGCAAATCGGGCGCCATTTTTGCAGTGAAACTTGGGTTTCAAAATAAAAGAATCACTGCTTAAAACACGAGTATAATTTTTGAACAAAAAAAATTTGACCAATGTCCTTTAACAAAAAATTATCCGGACACACTAAAGAAATAAAAATAAAAGAAAGGAAAGTTAACAACAGGAAAGGAATATTAACAGGTAAAATAAGAAATACATGAATTTGCTTGTTATTTTAAAAATAAAATTAAATGAGTGAAAGAAATGGATGAAATGATGTATAAAAATTCCAAATCAAAACCGAAACAAAAATTATCCCGACAAAAGGGGGGCCTTTAGAATTTAGAGGATTAAGTTAGCACAATATGTTTAAAAAGTCTATCTTAAAAGAACCACAGGCGCCACGGTTACAAACTAAACATTTCGTCGCTCTGTGACTCATTCTCATGTGCAGGCCGACTTTGCCGCGACTGAAGATTTCGGAGCGCGTTCAACCCGGCTGAGTCCCACATCTTGGTCCACAACCTGATTTACAACACGCTGACGAATATCCAGGTGCAGGCCGACGTTGCCCACTCTCGTCTAATAAACAATCCATACAATACATACATGAAATATTTCAGTGCTACTTCATATAATCCTTCTGGTTTTTGACAACTAGATTCAACTTCGTCCCATTTTTAATAGGATACCCCTGAACGGTCTGATCGTCAACTTTTGATCTTCAATTGGAATCTTCAGATGTGAAGAAATCTGTCGTTTGATATCCAAAATAGATGTCGTTGGGAAAGCCTCTATTGTGCATTCCCCACCCTGAGGTTTTTTACCATAAACTTCATTGCTAGAGATCGATACTTGTATGTTAAGAATAATAAAAGCACATTAAAGATTTAATTCTGAATAAAAACATCAAAAGGAAAATCAACTCTCTAAAAAATCTCAATTTTTTTACCCCAATGACAGCCCGTCAAAAAAATCGAACCAACCAAAATTTCAATTTCAAAAAACTTATCATAAAGAAAGAACACAGAAAAAAGTTTGCGTAGAAATAGAATCACAAACTAAAATAGACTTGTCTTTGTAGCGGTGTAACGCTACAGTACCTACTACTAATAGGTGTTTCTTGAAATACTTATAGCTAAAACACTGTTACGAAAGTTGAAAAGCCCTGAGATGAGAATACGGTTACAAAAGTTGAAAGCCCTTAGATGAGAATACGGTTACGAAAGTTGGGAAGCCCTGATGAGATTAGGGAAAAGCATAAAGAAAAGTATTATACAAGGTGACTTTTTGAAAACCTATCAAATTTTCACAACAGGTTTTGTGAATAGGTTTTATTGAAAAAAATGGTGTGAAAGAAATTTCGTCGGATTCGAAGTCGGAACCGACTATAGCCTCAAGCGTCATGAATGGCTGTCATGCAAATAAATATATATTTTTTTAGTCGCACCGTTAGTTCTAGTTAGAGGTTAGCAGATTCAAATAACAAACAACAAAATTCTCCAGTGTTTGAAGTGTAAACTAAATGTTGTATCTTGTCGTTTTTGAAAAATTTTCTTCAGAGATACCATGTACCTTAGCGTATTTGTATACTAACAGATGACTATTAGGTATATTAGAAAATACATTTTCACACTTTCTCATTGTCGAGAAAATAACGTTTATTTGTATTTAATGCGAGGCAAGTAACTGTTTTGCGTTTTGTAACCATTTACGAGGTACTTCGTTCATTTTAGTGCTTTTCGTTTTTCAAAGAAAATGTAGTTTCAATGTTGACAAATATCTTGCAAAAAAAATTATTTTAGTTAACATTTGTTGCTGCAAATAAAATAGAGATCATAGTAACTTAATTAAAAATTTACGAAAATCCCGATGTCACCAAGAAATAGCCTAAAACTGGCTGGACCGATTTTCATTTAAAATAGCTAAGAAACACCCCGACAAAACTAGCTATCAAATAAATTAAACCGAATTAAAAACGGTTCATCCGTTTGGAAGCTATGATGCCACAGACAGGCATACACAGAGACATGTATTAAAATTGACTGGTCTCCTGCCGGGGGACGAATATGGGGCCGAATCTGCCACTTTTATTTCAGGGGACGAGTAGTACCGACTCTGCAAAACTTATAACACCTCTCTGTTTGCATTGGGGGGTGAAAATATGAAGATTTAAATCAACTTTAGTACCTACAAACTAGCTGATGAAGTGATGCATCTGTGACGTGGAGCACTCTTACCTGAAACAATTAAAAATAAACATTGAATAAAATGAAGAATGAACACTCATATCAATTTATAAAACCTCGAAATTTTTAAATAATGTGCGGAATGAAAAACGTCGTGTCTAAAAAGTGAACCAACACTATCACATACAAAAACTATACTAATTAAATACAGAGGCGCATACATACATACATACATATCATCACGCCTTTTTCCCGTGGGGGTAGGCAGAGACTAGCGATTTCCACCTGCTACGATCCTTACAGATCTCTCTTGCTTCCTCTACACTCATCACTCTCTTCATACATACTCTCCGGTTATGGGTGCTCCTAATATCTCCCTTTTTAAGGCGCCATCCTCTTCCCGCATAGATTTTACTTGATTATTTTTCGTGATCAAACCCTTTATACGAATCAGTATCATTAGTTTTCCATATTTTATCAAAGAAAAACCTAATTCAATAGCTTATTTTCCGAACACGAAATGCATGCCTCGTTTGGCCTTCCGTGTGGCTGCCTGTAAAAAATAAACGTCATAAATATCGGCCAAGGTCCCCATTAGGGGTTATTACGTGGTATAGTGTGCGATAAGACCTCCCCCCTTTCCCCCCTCTTACCAAACTACAAAGGAACTTACCACTTTTACGTTACATTTGCCATACTTTTCATGTAAAAGCTTTAACCCTTAAATTGGCAGTACCTGATTCCGGTGAATTTTTGAAAAAAAAAATCTATATTACGTCTTTTTAGATGTAAATAAAGAATAAAAATAGAATTTGAAGTAAAAATTATATATATTTCTAGATTTTTTAAGGGTCACTTATAAGTGACAATGCCAACTATTCTACACACTAGTAATGTCCTATAGAACGGACACTGCCTGTTAAACATCAAAGAAATATATTATTACAAACTTAACATTATTTTGAAAATATCGGTCTTCTAACTAGTTTTGAGATCCAATTTAGGCACCATCATTTAGGTTATCTAAACGATGGATCCTAAATTATAATTATACTGTCTACGCATTTCTGCCTTTTTTCCTTGTAAGAAATAATAATTTCATCGATAGCAAATGAGCTGGCAATTTTATTTGAATATTGCTATGGAGACTCTACCTCAAACAGTTCTGCAAAGCTAACGCTTGTATTCACATCCAAGAGTCCTGTATATTTGGTTTTCTTAAAAGTAAATTATGATTTAACTTGCGCTTTCAAGAAATAGATTCTGTGACAGGATGAGGAATTGGATATGATTCGGTATTAGTAACTTATCTGGTACGGCGACGTGTATGTATATTTATGTCAATGGAGATCGCACAGAATTTGCAGATGGTGTTTCTGGTATAAAACAAATAGGTAGATTTAAAGACCTAGCTATGATCGAGGACGATGCTGATGTCGTACATTATGGTGTATTTTGGTCCACTGAAATGTTTACGGGTTCATCTGAAGTATCCAGTTCTTCGGTTCACCGCAGTCACTTAGATACTCAAGCAAGTCGTAAATTGCAGGCGAAATACTTCTCACGGGTGAAGATTCACACGAATCATTTGTAAAGAACTCACGCGCTCTTCCCTCGTCATCTTCAAATTCAAGACAAGAATCTTAGGAATCAGAAGGTGGTACCAGAGCAAGTGCTTTCTTAGATCTCCAAGTTTTCCTGGCCATATCTCTGATAAACATGTCAGTTGTAAAACAAACACCACTAAAACCCTAAATAAATATATATATGTATAAAAAACCTAAATCATATAAACTAATAATTTAAAATCATGATAGTAACCAACTGGCAATGTCCGTTACAAAAGACACACTTTTAGTGGCACTTATGAGCAATGTCCGTTGTATGGGACGAACGAAAAGATCACCGCTTGTGCTACCTATTTGGTAATGTCCGTTTCAAGGAACATCTACAAATTATTATATATAGCGAAAAAGTTATACATTATTCAGAAATAAAAATAATTGTATACTGTAAATCAATGATTATTTAATCAAAATTTAACATAAAATTAGCATAAAATAATGAAATACCCACATAAAAATAATATTCTTGACGAGCGTAAATAGAGACGGCCGTTGCAATATTTTGAAAAAGTGACAGACTGCATAATGTGTTGCGAACGAGTGTCAAAATTGTTTTAAGAGTAAAAAGGATGGCCTACTAGAGGCAACGAAGCGCGGGAACGGCTGAACAGTTCATTCAAATTACAGTTGTGTGCTGCGTGTTTATTGCACGTCACATAGAACGGACAGAAACAATTTAAGGGTTAATGCTCAAAAGAATTTTCTTGTCCATAAATTACTTTGACGCAAAATTTAATTTAAGTTTATTAAACTGCCCCGCAATCTTGTACTTGCATGTCATACCTACTTATTTATTATAAAATTATTGTCGACTGCACTTTAAAAAAATTAAGCCTGTCTTTTTTAAATGATTTGTACTTTAGAATTTTTTGTTTTCAGTTCGATGATTAAACATTAAAGTTAATCAAACATCTAATTACAAAATTTAAATCTTTTCTTATAATGCTGAACTTTGTACTACAGATTATAATATACCTCAAGTATAAAGTCTGAATACATTTTATGGTATTACTAGCTTTTGCCCGCGGCTTCGCTCGCGTTATTTCTTTCTTAGCGGATGCCTACGTCATAACATCTACCTGCATGCCAAATTTCAGAACGATCCGTCCAGTGGTTTGGGCTGTGCGTTGACAGATCACTATGTCAGTCAGTGAGTCATCTTTAAGATATATATATATAGATACAGTGTGAATTCAAGAACATTAGCATCTTTTCTATTGGTGAAATTATTCATGAATATGAGCAACTCTTTGTATAGGACCGACTCAATCCGACCGAAAAAAAAATCCGCTGTTCAATACCCACTATTTTACAATATCTAGTCGCCCAAAATATCTGTGTTTCGCTGTCTTTATTTTAATTTTAACTAGCCGCACCCCGGGGCTTCGCTCCCGAGGGAATTTCGAGATAAAAAGTACTCTATGCGCTAATTCCATAATATGAAATCCGTACAGTAGATTTTGCGTGATAGAGTAACAAAAATACACACCAAACTTTCGCATTTATAATATTAGTAGGATAACTAAAGTTCGTCAGCAAAAAAACAGTGCTATTCTGAACAAAACACAGCAAGTAGGTAAAAAAATGTATTTTTATCTCTGAATACCGTTTCGTGACAATAGCTGTCGGCCACTTGAGCCCGAGACTACGCTGTCACCTGGTTTTGTCTGCGAGCTTTGTTCTCCACGTTTTGTGGGATGAATACTTTAGTGACGTCATGGCTAACAATGTTTATGCTGGAAATGTTGAGTTTGAGGGACAATGAACCCCGCTGAATATAAAACAGCTGCGTTTTCTCCAGTAAATAAAACAGCCCAACCTGCCATGTTGTTTCTTGAAAATTGCTTTAGATTAAGAAACGGTAAAAAGCATTGATATATTATTAGGTGTACAAAACACCGAAATCTTAAAAAAAAATAATAATATCTAGAGTACGAACAATTGTTATGACAATACTTGTTTAAAAAGTAAAAGAATAAGCAACTTTACCATGGGTAGCCGCGGGACAATTTTAGACGTGTTATTTCATAGATAGACGCTCTGCATTTTAGACATTGAATTTAGGCGTTTCTGATGAAAACATAGAAACGTTAAAATTTTGAGTTCATAAATAAAATTAGTAGGTAACAGAACGACTGACATTTTTTATCTTTGCCACAATTACTGCATATACCAGTCTGTCATTTTACTACCCCTAACATAATATTAGAGAATACCGTACTAATAGACGAATCTGAAAGTACAAAGGCAAGGCTCATAATCATCCCGTCACAATTTAACAATTTGAGGAAAAGCGGCGAAAATAATGAAAAGCAACAACCCATTTGTTTATCTAAACGTTGTTTCCGAATAATTAGTTACGCATGAGGAATCCGACGCGTCGTAAATTCTCAGCAGCGAAAAGGACTGAGGAACTAAGGAATTAACGCGTCCGCCGTGAAAATCTGTAGAGAAGAAATATTTGCTGAATTTTGCGGAACGCACACGTCAGAATATTAATTCTCGGCATGTAATTATTATTTTTAATTAGATATTACATGCCGAGAATTAAATAAAAATATTATTAAATTGCATTATGATGTTTGTTGCTAACCATAAAACTAATCAACCGAGGTTTGATCGTTCTGCTGTCCGAATAATCGAACCACGCGGATATTCAAACTTTAATCCCTTAGTAGGAATATTGGGATAAAAACTCATGTTCTAATTGAGTGCTCATTGTTAAAAAAAAAGTTGAATTAAAATGGATCAATTCGGTCACAATGTCCCCATATTATTTCTCCATCTTACTTCCAGCATACTTTAAGTTAAACACGTAAAATGAAAACTTTCAGTCGATCTTTTACTACGTGAATGCTTGAAAGTCAAACATTTATCCAATAAAAGAAAAGTTGTAACAAAAAACCTCGACCGGCGCTAACTTTTAACATTTTAAATCTAAAAGCCTGTCCATTTTAAGAGGCTAAAGCGTCTTTTGTGGTCTGCTTGAAAGCTGCTACACTTTTCTGCACTCCAACCCTTATTATATGTTATATACTAACATATATCTTCTGTTATAAAATTGGATGCTGACTGACTTATTGGTATATCAACGCAGAGACGAAACCACTGAACGTAGATACTTGAAATTTTGCAGAGAGGTTCTTTATATAGCGTAAATGAGCACTAAGAAAGGAATTTGGAAATTCCACCCCTAACGGTGGTGAAATGGGTTAAAAATCAAATTTACCCGGGCGAAGCCGAAGGCAAAAGCTAGTTTTCAATATTGGTCATCTAAAGTGGTGCGATGGGGAAATAAATTTCAGTGGTCAATTGCAACTTTTCAGATTCCGTTTCATTTTGCCAATTATTTTGAATTCTAACTATTCTATTACTATTCCTGACTAATATTAAAAATGCTAAAGTAAGTTTGTTTATTTGTTTCTTTGTTACCTCTTCACGCTTTATCTACTGAACCAATCTTCCTGAAATTTCGCATACACATAGCTAGAAGTACTGAGAAGCATATAACGTATTTTTATTCTGGGAAAAAAGCACTGTTCCCGTGGGAAATTCAAGCGGACAAAGCCGTGGCCAAAAGCTAGTTCACTATACATGCGAATGTAGGGCGAGTCTACTGCGTTTAAAAACTTGTTTACTCTATTAGCGAGCGCCGCCTTGCGTTTGCAAACAGTTCCCTCAATAAATTTCTCGGTGACCTTTACAATCACACCTCTGTTTGATGTACAGTGTACACTTTGCGTCAAATACGATCGTGTCTTGGGTTTTATTTCACTTGTTACCTTATTTTCTTTTGAATTAAACAGTACTATTTCTCTACTTACCAGGAATATCATACGACAATTAAATATTTCTCTTTTTGGCCAAGAGACATAATGAAATAATGAATGTACATACAAGGAGATTTCGCCATAGCTGAAATATGTACTGCGAACATCACAGAAATCACAATAATATAAATAAATAAATACAAATATATACGGAAAAATCACACAGATTGAGTTAGCCCCAAAGTAAGTTCGAGATCTTGTGTTATGGGATGCTAACTCAACGAAATTACATATTATAACAAATACATATATACCTAGATAAACGTCCAAGACCCAGGTCAATCAAGAAAAGATCATTTTTTATCTTGACCCGACCGGGAATTGAACCCAGGATCTCCGGTGTGGTAGTCCGACGTGATGACCGTTGGGACACGGAGGTCGTCCATATATATAGATTTCTGTGACAATTTGTAGGTATCCAAATGAGCAAAATTCATTTAAAATGGCAAAATAATTTTCTTCTATCCTTTTTTAGTCGAATCATACCGAATTTCTTGAGTAGAAATGTTGCAATTACTTTTTCTTGATTTGAGGGCTCTTGACTGTGTCTTTTTTGAGTAATTGAAGCATTTTCCTTTGGAATACCTTCAAGACACCGAATTTCCACTCCAATAATTATGATATGACTTTTTGATGACTTTTTGACATATTAAGTGGACAAAAAACAAAAAAGTTTGAAGTCTCATTGGCTTGAAGACTATGAGATGAAAAATTTAATTTACTTTCGCGTTAATTAGGGTGTAAAAGAAATTTAAACTTCAAACTATTTTTATCATACACAATTATACATATCTCAAACAATCTGACATTGAACGTCAATTTCCCTCAAAAGTCACGGCTATTTTTTATTTTTTTTTAATTTGAGTGCGTTTGACCTCTATCTTGCCTGATGAGAAGCAAAGATGAGATCTAAGGTGGTATACGCAAACTCAAAACATGCCTTCATTGATAACGTTATATATGGCAATAAACGTCCTAAGTATATCTAAACTAAGTACATATGTACTTGTACGCTGTATAAATGTTAGCAAAAGAATTAACATAGAGCCTACGTGTATTTGCAGATTGTTTTAACGTAAGTGGTCTATAAGATAAAACATTACAGTTAGCATGTGATAGCAAAATTCACCGAAGCAAAATGTTTTACCCTTTTTTTCCCTCGGTAATAGAGGTGTACGAAAAACAAACGATACATAAAAGGCCTTTACATTGGCTAAATGGCCTAACGTTTTCGATTTTTATGGCAATAAACGTAATAAACTTCCATACGGCGATCGCATTTTGGTTAATTTTGATTTGTTTTCTGAAAACAATATGGAAAATAATTGGTTTCGATTCGCTTTTGAGGTTTGATTTGACCTTTTAAATGGATTTCATACAAAGGTCACATATATATGTTAGGAGGATATTTTAACTTTTCGTACATACATGATTATATTGGCAAAATAAAAAGTACAATTTTATACAATAAATATTTGTTATAAGTATTCTCAGTAGACAGATTTTTTTTTTGTAATCAATGATCATGGTAGTCTTCAATTAAACATGATGAATTCTCACCCTTACGAATCCAGGGTTTTTTTTTTTTATTAAAGATGGGTTTGCTCTTGACCACAATCAATTTTTTTTTTTACAACATGGATGGTTGTAAAAACAACATAAATAACATCGTCGATTACCACTGGATAATCAACCGGCACAAAACAAGTCGAATCAACAATAACAGCAAAAATATTTGTTACAAAATGTTTCCGAGCTATTAATCTTTGAATCCATTTGTTGCCAGTAACATGACATTCCCGAATTTATTTACAAAGGAGATTAATTAAAACTCGGGGATTCGGGTGAATTAATTATAAGATATAAATGATGCTTGCCATTGAGGTGTTTTAACAAAACTTGGGTTGCTTAAGAAAATTATTATGATACTTTTCTCTCTTTAGTCGTATTTCCTCATTACTGAGGGTCGTGGTCATTATATGGAATGAAATACACATTACGACTCTCTTGGCAATTTTAATGGAGTGGTTTGCCATTGCCTTCTCCATTTCACAAACTAGCTAATAATCATTAACCAGGGTGCAGCTTTCCTCACGATGTTTTTCCTTCACCGGAAGCAAGTGGTGTTCGATGAAAATTAACATAGGTACATGAGTCAGATTGGTATACAAACTCATGTAACACGGGCAGTATTCGAACCTGGGACCTTTGCAGCTACAAGCGGGCGCCCTACCACTCGGCCACTACCGCTTCATGATACTTTTAAGTTTATTTTATTAAATCGTTCACAATTAAAATTGTTAAAGTTAAAACAAGTTATTATGCACTAGCGACCCCGGCTTTGTACGGTATCTTAGTGAAAAACGCATTGTTCAAGCAAACATGAACATACCACCGTGATGCTGAGTTGCAATCAGCGGGCAGTGACCGGCCAAAACGCATACGTGCAACAACGCCAGCAATATTTTAGTTTAACACTACGATATACGGATACTACGGTATAGATGTTTATATACACACACATGTAATTAAAATTGATATGTCTTTGTAAATTTGTAAATAAATTCTCTTTGTATTCAGACAATTGTCGTGTTTATTTGTCTGGGATCTTGACGGATCCATACCTCCTACTACGGCTAAGACACCTTTCGCCGTCAGTTTACTGATCAGTCTTGTGAGTCTGCTTGACTGGTGGTAGGAAAATCCTGTCCAGTGCACATTGCACCCCGTGCACTAACCCTATATTTTTCTCACTTTCCGTCTAATACCTTAGGTCTCCCGGTATTAGACTTCCTGCACTATTTATATACGTAGGTATTTACTCTCAGTTTATGAATAGGGCTAGGGTGTTAGGTGCTAGGGTTGTTTGTTAGTTACAATCATCCCTTTAGTTATAATTTCATGTACAGTTAGCTAGCTATTACAGCACAGAACACTACTACGCAATGACACTTTTATTCACACCACACATACTCAACAGTCACACTAATAAATAGCTAGATGATTGTATACGCATAATAATCTGTAGTTTTTTTTAAATTTATGAACTTAAGTGAAATAAGAGTCAAATATTATCACTAAGTACTGATAAAGAGTAAATAAATTAATATATTGATTGTTACATAGTAGCTTAAACAATTTGACCGATAATTGGAAGGCTAACCACAATCTGTCTATTATAAAACGCGTGAAGCGATTTAATTAAAATTTTAATGGCCTGTCTGGTAACGACCGTAATGATGACCGAAAATGTCGAGTACCTATCAGTTATTAAAAAATATGTAAAGCTGATAAATAAATTGCGCCCTAGAGCTTATCTCCTGTTACAAATTTGGTATTAAAAATTATCATTCTCGTGTACAATCGCCATCACATCAACTTACACAAATCCATTACAAACCAGCGCTATTACCATCGCAAAAGGCAGTACAGGATTTTGACATGCAGTAGACTGTGGGTACGGAAACTAAACATCAAAATCTGTGCAGAAGTTTTGCAAGAAGAGGAACCGAGATGATGAAGCTTCATCTTCACTAATTTTGAATTATTCCTTCAATAGCTTCTAGCTGTTCCACTTTGCACACTTTGCATACCTACTAAAATTTAAAAAAAAGATATATTTATACATTACCTATCACGTATATCGAAATTAGGGATTGCAATCCAGCGGCGTTTTCAATCCAGCGGAATTTTTGCTGGATTGACCTGAATCCAGCTGGATCCAGCGCGGATCCAGCAAAACGTGGAACGAAAATAAAAAGACGACATTTTTAAGACTTTTATTAATTTGTACTTCTTACGATAATCTTTGAAATCTTCCACTCATTTGGTGATATCTTATATTAATTTGCTTTGGTTTTTTAATAATTTGAGATCAAAATAATCAACATAAAATTAAATAACAAACATATAACCTTATATTCATATAACATTTAAGATAATGTTTCTAAGTAAGCACTATCTTATTAATTACGCTTATGTTTAATGATAGGACGGCTAATCAGTAGCAATCAGTCTCACAAATTCTTTTAAAATTAACTTAATTAACATTCTTTTAAAAAAGGACCGTAACAATAACACTATTTTAATTTTCAATAGTATTTTTGTATCAAACAAAAAAAGCTTTGAAATAATCTTCTCTCCGCTCGTTAATCCTAAATAATTAAGCAGTTTAAAGTCTGACGATAAGAGACTACTTCTTTATTTGAATTCTCTGAAAGTAAGACCTTAGAAAACAAATTTTATCTATAGTCTTATCTCCCAACCTGCTTCGCACAGAACTGCATATGTAGCCGGCTGCTGAGAATGCCCTTTCGGCCTCTACACTGGTCGGTTTTAAGGTCATTAAATACTCATAAACCATTGATAAATGTTCACCTCGCACTCTTTCGCTCTCATAAATGCTCATTTCTTTTTTCAGGATCTTTTCGTAATCTAATTGACCACTTGGCTTTTGTTTATTAAAGTTCTCCTTCTCTCTTTTAAGTTCTATCTCAAGCTCTAGCTCTAAAGTCATTTTAACGGGTTCTGCGTCATCATCTACACGATCTTCTTCTATCTCCATGGTATCTTCTTGCACCGGCTCTACAATACGTGCTATGCGGCACGTGCAGCACGTGCTATGGTGACAGAACGGCAACGTTGCCGCGCCGATTCGAAAATGGCGGCAACTCAAAACTAAACAATAGAAATTGATACGTTTGCGGATCCGCATCGCTGGATCAAGATGTATGCTGGATCCAGCATGTTTAAAAAGGCGCTGGATCCAGCTGGATTGCTGTATGCTGGATCCAGCAATTGCAATCCCTAATCGAAATGTATACCTATCACGTATATCATTACAATCAAAATTAACTTGTAACTTTGAAGCTGAAGCTGCAAAGTTAACGAGAAGGGATGACCCCTTTGGTTATTTTGACGCAGGTGTTAGTTTAGGATAAACCCTTCCAATTAATTAAACTAAAAATATTAATTTAGATTTGATTAATGATACACAGGACGCGGCTGGGATAGTGGAAATGTTCTGTTACTTTTGTTATAACTTTTTAAAATTGTGCTTTTATTTGAAACTAGCTTTTGCCCGCGGCCTCGCCCGCGTGAATTTCCCACGGAAACAGTGATTTTTCCCGGGATAAAAGGTACCCTATGTCCTTCTCACTACTTCGAACTATGTGTATGCGTTTCAGGAAGATTGGGTTAGTAAATAAAGCATGAAGAGGTAACTAACAAAAAACGCACTTTCGCATTTATAATAGTACTAGCTTTCCCGCGTCTTCGCCCGCCTGAATTTTCCACGGGAACAGTGCTTTTACCAGTGATTAAAGGTATCTTATGTCCTTTTCCGTACTTCTAACTATGCGTATGCGAAATTTAGATAAAGCGTGAAGAGGTAACAAAAAAACAAACTCACTTTCGCATTTATAACATTAGTTAGGATTAGGATTAGTTAGGACTAGGTTATGACCTCGGCTTCGCCCGCGTGAATGCCATTTTTCACCCCCTCAGGGTTCCAGTTTCTCACTGTATAAAGAGTCATTTTGCAAAGTTTCTGACGAGACTGTTTGTAAGGATGTTTGATTCTTCGTGCACTATCTGTCTGATCTTAATATAGTTAAGAATAGGATTTGGCCCTTAAATAAGTAAGTAGGTACCTATATTTAGATAGGTAGGTAGCGATCCAGAACTACCTAATTATACTTACTGTGATAGTTAAAAGAAATCAAGTAGCTTAACTGTATATTTATTGACCATAAAATACAAAATTCCAACAATATTTTATAACTAACACAAAGAGATATTACATTGTAATTATCGCCGTTGTTATTAATATAACATGCACCCAGCGCCTGCAAGTTGCACTCCGCAATACACTTTAATAGTGTTTGCAGATTAAAACTTAGCAGGGCCATGAATAACAATTATGGCTAGATGCTGCTTTTCATTTAACTCTTATGAATTATAAAGGCAGCACAATAATAATTAAAAGCAAACAGATATTACACAATATAACCAATATTTTTCACAGAATTTTGCTTAAAGAGCAGTGACTATGGCATCTGCTTTACATACATACTCAAAGATACATACATACATATTATCACGCCTATTTCCCGTGGGGGTAGGCAGAGACTAGCGATTTCCACTTGCTACGATCTTTACAGATCTCTCTTGCTTCCTCTACACTTATCACTCTCTTTATACATGCTCTCCGGTAATGGGTGCTCCTAATATCTCCATTTTTTTAAGTCATTTCATTCATTTTTTTCATCTGCTTTAGACTTAGGTATAATAGGTAGGTGCACTTCACCACACTAATATACAAATGCAAAAGTTTGTATGCATGTGTGTGAGACTGTGAGTGTGTGTGTCGGGTTCTTAATCACGAATAATCTTCTGGGCGGATTTCGATAAAATTTTATATGCGAGTAGAATAATGACTTTTACTAAAAACAAGATGTAAGAATTCAAATTTCAAAGAAAATAAAAATATTAAAGATTGTCCGTTACGGTAAATTTCAAATTCTTTTACCTATTCAGTGTTCAAAATTGTTTATTGGGTATTTAAAAAAATCTCCTCCATTATTATTTCTACAATTTATGATTGAAACGTGACTTCGGTTTCTCGAAATTCTATTTAAAAACTTTCTTACAAATAAGTATTTGCGAAAAAGTCGAAACCTCTGAAGCGTCAGGTCGATCGGTCACTTCCCGAACTTCGAACTTGAAGCAAAAACTTTTTAATTGAAAAACAAAATGGTTTTGACAAAGGCTTCATTTTTTGCTTATTTGTGAGTTGAGGAAATCCGGGAAGGAAAATACCTCAATCGTGAAACCCTCTCTTGAAGTTTGTAGGTAAGTGGGTCGGTTACTAAATTTCATTCTTTTGAGGTACCTAAAAATAGTGTTTTAACATCAAAGACGTACGTTAATAATTCAATAATGATTTATAACTGAGGGAGGTGTTTATTTTCTATAATTTATTTTATCCCTTTGTTTTAGTAGCGAATTTGCAACGAATTTTATTAATGTGCTGTGTGTACATATTTTTCTTGCTAGAGTGCGTTTCATCAAATAGTTCCTTTGCCGTCATGTTGGCAGTAAAAGTAATAATATTATAAACTAGCTGTTACAGTGGCTTTTTACGAGTTTTGGCTTAGGACGTTCACATAGTCCTTTTTTACGACAATCCTGGCTATGAAAAGTACCTATTGGTTAATCCAAGTAATAACTAGTTGTTCTGTAAGAACAGTAGACCTCGCGAGTCCTTCCACGAAATAACCGATATTTTGCCGTGTCCCTGGCTTAGAAGAGTTTTGAAACCAACCTACCAATGCTGGAAAGAAAGTAAAAAGTCTCATATTTTACACATAGGCCAAACATGTTCTTGTGGTTGGTCAATACGACTAAAAAATTGACTGAAATCTGCCTCTTTTGCCTCGAATAATATAAAAAATAATATTAATAAATATATACGGACAAATCATACATATTAAGTTAGCCCCAACGTAGGTTCAAGACTTTAGGGGATGCTAATCTAACAATACTATAGGTATTTTATACTTTTACCACGTCAATAAGCGAATTTGCGAGTATGAAAAGCTTTGCTGCGCCATCTTTTGATTTTTTTGTGAACTATCGTATGAGAATTTAAAATATATGGATTTATAGCGGTTTTATTGAATTTCACTATGTTGTTCAGACAAAAAAGTTGCGTCTTAATAAGAATAACAAAAAACGTCTAATGACATTTTTGAATATTTTTTTAAATAGCTGAGATATGAGGTTTTTTTTATATATTTCCGCCATTTTATTAAATTTCAAAAAACTAGCTCGACTAAAAAATTCTATAAAATTACCGAACCTGCTCACAAAATTTCATGAGAATCGGTTCAGAAATGTGACCTGTAGGCGATAACATCCGGACAGACAAAAGAATTTTCGGCTAGTGGAAACTGAGACGCTTCGCTCGCTGCGCTCGCTCGGTCGATTAATAATATAAAAAGTTTTACTACCAACATAACGCCAGATGAACTATTTGACGAAACGCACTCTATATTTATTTGATGTGAAAGCCTCCTTAAAATTCGAGAATTGCAATTTAGGTTTGAACCCTGCCATTTACCGTCAAAAGAGGTCTCAGTCTATTTCTGGAAGGGACGTGTATTTAATAAAAGGTATTGGATCTGGACTGGATCTAATTTGCATTTTAATTTTGTATCAATTCTAAGTCTTTGCGGTTAAATTGAATTAAGTAGAGCCTTTTGTTGAACAGTAGTATTGAATTAACTAATGAGCAACATAATAATATGTTCCAATTTCACCCTTATTTGGTAGAGTACTAAATCCTTTATCATAATCATCAATACATATAATAAAACTGTAACTGGTCTGTGTCTGTACATAGAAGATTTTCAAGTAAAAAACTATGAGGAGTCTTCATGGGGCCAATAGAAGCCAAAACCATTTTTTTTAGAATTTTTGTCTGTCTGTCTGTCTATACTTCTTTCTGTCTGTATGTTTGTACGCGCATCACGCAAAACTACTGGACCAAATTTGATGCGGTTTTCACTGTTGTATTATAGAAGGTCTAACTTAAAATCTGGCATAAGTTTCAACTTTATAGGCCCTTAGAATATGAGATATGTATAAGTAATATAGAGATAGAGGCACAGAATAATAGAGTCGCCTATTTTTCGTCGCGAGTCAAAAATAGTTTGAACTGCACTATCAAAAATAAGGTCACGGGAACGTTCATTTCAACTTTGAGTCAGCATTTCTAGGTCAGCATACAAGTGTCATACAAACATACTCAAAGTAAGAAAAGTCTGGAGACGAAAATATTTTTTCTCTCTGACCAACTGAGGCTGCGACCTACAAACACGGGTTGTTTCGGTTGTCAACGCCCCGCTTTCCTTTCACATTTTAGGGGCCCGTGGGAAATATAAACTGAACCAAAACGTGCAAAACTACAAACGGTGATGCTATCGAATTATAATAATCTGTTCTGTTACTAACAGAACTTTTTTCATAAATATTAAAGGTAACAACGAAATAAGTAATAGGTATTTTTATAACCAAAAAGGGTCCCAAGTTTTTGATTTTAAATTTACTTTTATGGGCGTTATAGATGTATCTTGATCCCCCACTACATGGGGGTTGATATTTGAAAAAAACTGTAACCTATATTTGATCCAAGAAAGTTCATTTTTGAAAAAAACTAACCTCTGTTTAACTACATATCTTTAATTACTTACATCCATGCCCAAATTTTATTAAAATCGATCTAATAGCATAACAAAGAAATACACCGACTTTTGCATTTATAATAGGTGTTAAGTATAAACTGAAAATATGAAAGTATGAATTCATGAGTAACTATACTAATATCCAAACGACTCCACTTAGTTCCTTTTTATTTCGTACTATTTATGTATACTTCCAAAAACTAAATAATCTTATAATTCCTTAAAAGTACCGAATAAAATTAAACAGTTGCAGAACCCTCAAAAGTTTTCATTATTCGCGCTCTCCCATTTTTCTTTTGTAAGGGGTGACTACGCGTTTTCCCTCACACATAAATTGCCGGGTCGAGTTATAAAAATAAACATTTAAAGAATACTTCTATGCTGGCCCTTTGGAACTGCCTCCAATTCTATGAAGCTTTATTTATGAACCGTAAAATACACAACATTGGGAAAACAATGAACAGGCAGTATTTTTGCCAATTACTGTATTCTTGTATTGAGAAATGAATGGCAGATTTATTTACTTATTTTTTGTTCCTGCGAACGTATACGTGGATACCAAAAAATGTAAATGAACTTTTTAAGTGTAATTTCGTAAATAATAAATACATACTCGTAAAATTATGTGGCCGCTTGTGCTAGCAGCCACTCTTCAGAAGATGCTCAGGTGAGGTGCGAAGACTGGATCTTTATTGAAACACTTTGTTTCTCGATGAAGTTATTTATATGCTTGTAATATATACAAATACTAAACTGCCAGGACCTGGCTACAGCGAATACTTGTAGATTTAAAATGAATATAAAAATAGAATTAAAAAACAGAAGAAGATCAAAACGAGTCGTCGTTGGTAAGATTTGGTAGTTAATTGATTCAAATTTGATTATCATCGCACTGACAGATGTCAGTGCGCGTACGTTCCGAGTAACGTAAAGTAAATAGAATATTATGTGCGTGAACATCCTCCCGCGCGTTGAAGATCCCATGTGATTATTCAAACAATTGGGAGAGGGCACAAGTTGTTGAAGGCTCTCCGGACAGTGCCTCGCTTCGTCTTGATGTCGGCGACTCTGGCGACGCCGTCTGCTCCGGGATACGTCTTCACCACACGTCCGAGCAGCCACAAGAGCGGAGGCTGCGACTTCTCCCGCACCAGCACCAGTGTTCCCTCTTCTAGAGTTGCGGTGGAACTACTCCACTTGGTTTTCTGTTGGAGCAGGGAAATATATTCCAGATCAAAACGCTGCCAAAAGTGTTGCTGGATGCATTGGACTCGACGGTAGCGCTCGAGCCGACGGCGACGAATATTATGTGCGTGAACAATTATGATTTCCACTTTTTCCCAAAAACGCATACTGAGTAGCAAAAAAGATGACCATCACACACCCAGCAGATGTAAAACATCTGAGCATCTTGGCATGACAGTGTCATGCCATTTTCAATTCCCACGGGAACAAAATCACGGGTCCATTAAAAAAAATTGCATACCGCCATCCCGCGGGACCGTCAAAAGCAGGATCCGAATGCGGTGTACTCTCAAATAAAACGTCGAAATCAAATCTTAGCGTCTTATTTTGCAGTTTCGAAAATACATAGAAGATAGACAACACTCATTAACCCACAGAGATCGGTGTTGTCTCAAGAATCCAAATATTTGCGGCGAGCGATAGACACTCGATTGGAGAGCTCGGTTTGTGTAGTGTTGCCTCATCAAAGTATCGGGTGAGTTGCCACTCGATGTGTACGTATATAAAGATTAATCGAGAAGAGAGATAAACGCTTTTCTTCGCGAATTTTAGTCTTGTATTTACAGCTAGGTCTGCAAACATTGTTTTGAGTTAAGCAATCACAATCTCGAAATTCTATTGTTTAGCGCAATTTACTCATGAATTAGTATAACGTAAGCTTGAATATTTATTTACATTTTAGGCACATTATTATTCAAACAAGCAATATAAGAGAGATAATTCTGATAGGCGTTAAATAGATACTTATTTTTAAAATTACTTATACTGCGGCGCAGCGACCCGAAGTGGATCTTACGGCCTTCAACATGAGATGACGCCATTTTTTGCCATTTTTTTAAAATTAGGAAGTCATTTTAATTCATTAAAAAGTTTTGTTTGAGCCATCACACACATAGATATAATTATTGCCTACATAGACTCTAACATAGGTCAATATACCTTTTAATACTATATTGATTAGCTTGCATATTTACTAGTTAGACTTACGTCAATAACTTAACATTAAATTAGTGTACGATTAGCACTCTACGGGTTTGGATTCAATCTCTTAGGAGTTTCCCCCATGCCTTAGCATCCCAGCATCAGCATCAACCTATTTAGCAAATCTGTGTGGTTACACCATACAAGTATTTTGTGGCTATAAAACATTTAAAAATATGAACTCCTGAACATGAATTTCCGGGGAGTTCAAGCCGAGATCAAACATGTCAGGTATGAACATTTAAATTCCAACTTTGCGACCGCGAGGTGAGCGCTCGTCAAACTCACGCACCGAAAAGTTTAGCCACAATCGGTTGTCCGACAATTTCCACGCTTGGAGAGATTTATATTTCAATTTTTATAAAAAACTAGCCCTTGCCCGCGACTTCGTCCGCGCGTCATTTACTATTAGGTACCTACTATCTCAGATTCTAAGCGGCGGCGGCGCGGCGTATCAAGATGATGAAACCTACGATTTTAAGTTAGACCTTCAACAATACAATAGTGAAAAACGCATCAAATTTCGTCTATTAGTTTATTCATGTTGCGCTTACAAACATAGAAACAGACAGAAAGACAGACAAAAATACTTTAAAAAATCGTTTTGGGTTCTATCGGCCCTAGAAAGACCCCTATAATTTTTTGTTCTTAAATATCTCGCACAGACCAGTTTTATTATATGTATTGATGATTGATAGAGTATTTTAAGAGAGCTTTTGCCAATTTGCCCGCATAAATGACGTTTTCACCCCTTTCACGCACTTAGAGGTAGAATTTTCAAAATTCCTTCCTCAGTGACGCTTTATCTTATGTGCAAAAGTTCAACTTTCTACGTGATCCTCTTTATGTAATTTTTACGTCAAAAACAATAAAATAATAATTATTGTTGCAGCAATATCAAAATTGCCTTAAATCTAAGCAAACATTATGCCTAGCAATATTATTAAATACAAAGAGGTATTTAACTGGAAGAATATTTTAAATTGTCTTTTATGGAAACAAATCATTATTATTAAGGAAACAAATGCTGATGTTTAATTTCATTACCTCTAATAGCGTCTACGGTTTATTCTCTTACCTGAAATCAAAATAAAATAATTTATATTCAACAGTCGCACATTAACATAAGCATTATTCTACTAAGTAACACATTATCTAAAGTGGCGTTCATTTCTCCAAAAGAAGTCTGGAAAAGGTGTCCTAATCAGATAGAGTGTCATTTACATTAGTGTAGCGAATGTTAATGTATGAATACGTTTTATGTGAGAACTGAGTAAGCATTAGTGATATAAAATTCAGGCTTTTAATCCTTTTTTACATGACTGACCAAAAAAGGAGTGTTTTGTTTACAGAGTTCATGTATGTATGTATGTAAGTTTCTTAATTCCACCAAAAGCCCTGAACGGATTAACAGATTTTGTGAGAGGTGTTTTTAGATTTCTTGCATTCCTCCGAGTGACATAGGGTTAGGTATTAACTGGCCCAAAAAAAACTCGCCCGCGGACCAGTTAATAACTTTTTAAAATTCTAAGTATTATCTGGCCCGAAATTCATATAGACTTTCGGGCCAGATAATACTAGGCTATGAGTGTCAGTCGAGTTTTTTATTTTTTAATAATTAGCTTATTTGTTAATTCTGCGTGTTGTGAACTGGGACAAAGTTACAGAAATTAAAATAATAATTACAAATAGAAATTGTATCTGCTCTCAACTGCTGTATTTATTTCGTATGGCTATGAATAAATAACAGTGAAGCTCTTTAAAAAAATAACTGTACGTATACAGCAACTCACCCAAAGGTCACCCAAAGGGCGATGGAGCGCGCTATGCTCGGAGTTTCCCTGCGTGATCGAATCAGAAATGAGGAGATCCGTAGGAGAACTAAAGTAACCGACATAGCCCGCAAAATCGCGAAACTTAAGTGGCAGCAGGCGGGGCACATAGCTCGTAGAACAGATAGCCATTGGGGCAGAAAAGTTCTCGAGTGGCGACCACGAACCGGAAAACGTAGTGTTGGCAGGCCTCCCACTCGGTGGACCGACGACCTGGTGAAGGTCGCGGGATGCGCATGGATGCGGGCAGCGCAGGACCGGTCGTTGTGGAAATCCTTGGGGGAGGCCTTTGTCCAGCAGTGGACGTCTTTCGGCTGAGAGAAGATACAGCAACTAGCTCTAACCCGCTGCTTTGCCTGCGTTAATTTATACACGAAAACCTTCCTAATAACTCATAAATCATTGACCACTCCGTCCATCGGTGTAAACAGCAAGAAAATCAGTTTTTGCCTTTATCGCAGACAGACTAAAAATTCTAACGGAAATTCGATTCAATAGAGTTTGTGTGAGTGATCTAAGGAGCTACAGAGTACTATGTGACTATGTCAGGAGGCGGCAAAAAAACGCGTTTATGTTTAAAGAGCTTTCTTCATAGGAATTTTGTGATAATAAGTAACATATGTGCTACTCCCGATATCTTTCTACACGTGTACCAAATTTCATCAAAATCCGTCCAGCAGAGTTTGCGTGATTGAGAAACAAACTTATATTCTCACGTAGTTCCGTCATGTAGTATCCCTTATAGTTTCGTCATGTCTGTCCGTCTGTCCGCGGCTTAGCTCAGAGACTACTAGTACTAGAAAACTGTAATTTGGTATAGATATACATAATTATTACGCGGAGTTGACTGTTGAATAAAATTACGAAAGAATTTTTTGTTTAGGGGGCCTGCCCTACACCTAAAGGGAAGGATGTTTTTTTCTTTCGATTATACTATCGTATGGGATATCATTTGATAGGTCTTTTAAAAATATTGTCAGCGTGTAAAGACCATTTTTTGATTTAGGGATATATATATTTTAGTAGGATAGAAGGATTCCGATTTCTGAACACAAATTTAAATGCCTGACACAAGAGTCCAATCTAGGTTTTTGTTTGCGTCAAAAAAACATCAAAGAAAAACGCGAAGAAAAGATAAGGCATAGAATAATTTAAATATTCCAAGCAACATCTGAGAATAGCGTAATGATATCAGAGGTCCATCAAGTAATAATGAGAAGAAGACAACTGCTCGCCATTCAGAGCCTCATTAGCATACAGATTGGACATCCTGAATGGATAATTAACAATTCTGTACACAAATTGAGTTATCATTACCGACGCGTCTTTCTTTAATTTAAAATTAGATTTATATTTCGTTTCAAAGTCTACAAGGCCAGTCACATTAGCATTTTCATTTTCGGATTTTTTTTGTGTCGATTTTTAAAATCGAAGAAGAAGCTGTGTGCCAGGAAAATTTAATCTTATTAAATTTTGGGTATTCAATTTTAGCTAATGCAGCAGTGATTTAAATAAAGCGTTTTTACCTGGCAAAAACAAAACGTTCAAATCAATTGAAAAAATATTTATATAATTCCTAGTATTACAGGAAGGAGTATTAGTATAGGATCTAGCCTATGTAAGAGAAACCTTCGGGCTCTAACAAGTTGTATCATTAAATTTTAATACAAGATCAATGACTTTCATTGCACGTTTGCTATGACAATAAAAAGTTAAGTAGTAGTAAAAGTATAATGAGCTTGGGATGATGAGAAAACAAATATGAATATGTTTAACAATTTCGAAGATAAACATTACACAACAATTGGCAGTATATTCAGCTTTAAAGATCGTTTACATGGAACAGCATAAAGCTAAGTCTTGTTAGTGCAAACAAAACGTACTAAATCTTTATTAGAAGCTCAGGTTTCCGTAAGCTTTGACGCCTGTATGCAGAAATAAATATATCCTGCTACTATCATAAAATGCAAAAGTTTAAGAGAATTGAATTATTATTTAATTCTTCTTTAACTTCTCTGATTTCTATGATACTATCTATACTACCTAATATAACAAAATTTATACTGATGATTGAAATTTAAAGAGTCTAGTTTGTTTCAATGCGCTAATCTCTGGAACTACCAAGCTGATTTCAAAAATATTTTGGCGAAAGCTACAATAATGAGGATGGCTTTTCAGAACCCCGAAATTTTTACGCGATCCGTCAATTCTTCGAGTAGTGGGGCACAAACAGTAAAAATATAAGGAGATGATTTATTACATATCTCTTTTAGAAAATAATAAATTCTAAGCAGAAATAAAAATATATAGCCTTTGTACGTAGTTTCGTAGATATCTAAGTGAAATTATCTTTAAAATAATTGCTAAATTATCATGAGGACTACGTGAAGTATGCACTAACTGGCAAAATTTGAAATCTCTTTAACCTTATTTTGCACTACGAATAAAAGTGTAATAAAATTTTAACTTTTATTTTCACAGGTTCCTGTTTAATAATAAGGTGTCAACAAAATTGAATTACAAATAACTTTATCGCTATAATACTAACACGGGAATTCCTTGAAATACATTTAATCCGACATTTCAGCGAGTTGTGACATTGTTGCCTGAAATGCCCAAATTCCAACCATAAGCACTGTCGAGAACACATGTAAAATTCATACTCATACCAGACAACAGACCCATATTCAACAGCCACATTACAAGTTACCCCAAATAACTCCTTATACCCCAGTAATAGCTGTTAAATTACAATGAATTTCAGTGGGTTATTGTGTCTGAAACAAATAATATAAACATACCTCTCTGTCCTTAACCGCTATATCAGTCTTTCTCGTACCCGATTGGTCATTTTTCAAATCATCCGTCATCGTGCTTTCATCGATCAGAATTTCTTTACTCTTTGTATGATTAATAAGGTCTGGTTTATCAACATTCAGGTTGCTAGCATTTTCATTTGTGCAGTTCTCCCCTCCAGATTTTCTATCTTCGTCCGAACGTGATTTATCATTGGAGCATTTCATTTTGAAGCATGATATTGATTTCTTGTCTCCTCTTTTTGCTTCGCGTCTAATTGGATCATTCCTATCGCATTTAGCGTCGGCCTTTCTATGATTCTTACCATTCTCAGACTTGAGACGTTTTTCTTGCCATTCCATTTGTTATTAACAGTTTTTGAATTATTACTGTCATCACTCGTTCCAAGATCCGAACATACTGGATTGACAAGTATTTTCGTTGACTTTGCTTTTCTTTCGATCTTCCTTAAATTTAAAAGGCTTCCAGAAGTTTGAATGTAAGAAGGTGATGAAGCTGATGAACTATCTTTGGTATCTTCACTGAGTCTTCTAACTGATTTTGGAAATATAGCTTTCATTGTGTCTGGATTCTGTCGTATTTTACTAGTACCTAGTGGTCCCATGGCAACTGGAGGTCCTCCTTTGAACAACAATGCAGTTTCCGCTGGTTGACAGACACAAGCTAACATTTTGTGGGGTCATTTATCACTTAACACTATATCACTCACATATTTGGTGTATCAATTTTATTATAACACTAAACTGTCCACTTTTGATAGTTGGAAACCTTTGGATTCAGAAAAACAAAATTGCAATGAAATTAAAGCCTTTACTATAACATACCTTTAAAAATAGCCCCAATTCAAGTTCTCTAACCACCAAAAATAGCAATACCCCAATAACATTCTAATCTCATCGCTAGATATGAATCAACAAAGTTATATCTTGATACAAAAGTGGAGTATTTGTAGGGCTTTCCCAAAAGATATATGATTCGGCTATATTTGCATTATTATTACATGTTAAGTCATGCTTAAGAAACGCCTCCTACGTATGATATTAAACTCGTGAGTGAGGGAGCACTGTTTTCCAAATGGGATATTGACGTAGCTTTGGTTATGTTGGAAGTGGAAGCGGGCGCGGAGACGATAAAGACGCAAAAAATTTAGGTAACATCAAAAACTGCAAAAATAGTGACATAAAAATGTAATAATACAGAAAAACACAAGGCACTCGTTTTGAGGCCAAGATCCACTTTCGGGTCACTGAGTTAGCTAATCTTAACCACCGCAAGCAAACCTTTTTGTTATGATTTCTCAACATTTATATTGAAAGGCTTAGAAAAGGATGCTGTGTATGTGTGTGTGTGTGTGTGTGAACAGTTATTTTAACCAAAAACTGTTCCTGAGTGATAGTTTTCCATATTATTAAATTACCCAAAGTTACTTAACTGACACTAAAGCGTATAATTAAAAATTGCATATTCTGATTGAATAAAAATATAAGTATTTTACCAATGAACTATCGTTGATTTTTACCCACGACGACGACGCGAGGAACGGAACGGATATGCCAATGTTTTAAGTAATCTGTGCCAATACCATTGGCACAGGGCGGGCGCTTCATAGAAACGGGGCGTCAAATATACCTACTACTGCTACAAATGGAACTATATCCGTGAACACGTCAGTAACACGTAAATGTGTGCGTTTTCGTAGTCAGTCATAGCGTTCCAATACACACAAGAACGGGGGAGAAGTGCGGTGGGTGCGGGGGGGGGTGCCATATTGCGAGAGGGGTAGGAAGTTTCCTTTCTGTACGTAGTACTTATATTAATTCTGTGCCATTGGTTTAGTTTTACCATTGATACCTACCACATACGCTATCGCTTACCGTCTGTCGAGAAGGTCTAATATCCCGCAATATTTTAACATAACAACTTAGCTGACAGTAAGTGAATGTAACGAGACGGTGCGACATTTTCTTGAGTAGATAATGCGAGGCTTCTCGCTATTATGCGTTGTAAAGAGGGAATTTCATGTGATTGTGATATAAATCGACTGGATAAAGAAGACATCGTTCTTATCTCTTGTATTTACAAGATTCTGTAGAGTATTTGTTATTACCAAGATGTCATTAGAGTATTTGTGCTTTTTAGGGTTCCGTACCTCAAAAGGCAAAAACGGAACCCTTATAAGATCACTTTGTTGTCCATCTGTCCGTCAGTCTGTTAAACTTTTCTATTCTCAGGAACGCTTAAATGTATCAAGTTGAAATTACTATAGTATACTCGGATCCACAGTTTCTTTCAGCAAAAAAAAAAACAAATTATACGTCAACGCGAAGTTTGGCAAAAAGCAAGGTCTAACAGTACCTACTTATCCATACTCCATACTAATATTATAAATGCGAAAGTTTGGATGTGAGTTTGTGAATTTGTGAGTTTGTGAATTTGTGAGTTTGTGAGGATGTTTGTTACTCAATCACGCAAAATCTACTGGACGGATTTCGATGAAATTTGGTACAGAGGTAGATAATGACCTGGAATAGCACATAGGCTACTTTTTATCCCGGGAAAAAGCACTGTTCCCGTGGGAAATTCACGCGGGCGAAGCCGCGGGCAAAAGCTAGTACAGGAATAAATCTAAAAATTGAAAATATGTTGTTGGAAGTCTAAAAAAAATGTTACAAACTTCTTTTTGCGCTGGATACAGTATGAATACGATTTTAGAAAAATCGCCAAAATACTATAACAAGTACTAAAGCTTGCAAGATTTTTAACAAACGACGAACGAAGGCAAGTTGCAGCTTGTACAAAAATATACACTCTTATAGCTTTGATGCCGTGATTTTGGAAAATAGGTATCTGCAAGTAATCAAAAATACAACTTTTAAAGAGATGCCGTTTTAGGAATAGATAACAATGTGGATAAATAAGCTTCCGCAACTTTCCGCAACAGACTCCAAAAGCTTATGGAGAAAAAGTTTAAAGCTTTGAATAATAAAATACTTAATACTTTTCGATAGTTACCGAGAATAAATCTACAGATGGGATCAACGACTATAAATTCTTATTATAAATTCTGTTGTCTAAAGTTATTTTAGTAAAAATTCAATAGCATTTACGTCATAATTATTTCTCGGACACTACACTAGCTATGTTTTTATTTATAAATAATTGAAATCTATACCACTTTTAAAATGGAGTTATATTAAAACGAGGTGATATGATATACCTTGCTTAATAAAATGAATTGTCAAACAAGTCATACCTAGTACCTAGTAAAATACTGACGAGCTTAATGTGATTACATAAATAAGCTTTTACTGTAAAATAGTAATATAGTGTATAGCATCAGCCACAAAATCGGTCTAACTCAGATATAAGATACTGCTTGCTATTCCGCTACTGAAAATTGAACCTTACAACATTGTTAGAAAGTTCAAAATGAAATACATCAAGGAACCTCGCGTTGGAAGCGGCAACGGAAGCCGGAAACACTTCCGCGAGACCCTTTCGCTTATCGGAGTGTGAGTTATGTGTCTATAAGTGTGTGTAATGACACAGACGCATTAGATTTTTACGGTTATATTGTCAAAGTTTTTAAACTTTTTTTACATTTATATTTTCAGAACACAGTAGTCTGAGCTTATATTTTTCTACAATGAATTGAAGAACTAGAAACGTCCTAGCATATAAAACATCAATCAAGAATTACATAATAAAAGAAACAGCGAGCTGACGAGTCAGCATTATTCAAAATGAAAAAACGTTAAAACAGTTGAACGTTGCAAAAAATAACCCAGCTTCCACGAGGATCATATTATGAAGGCGTCTCATAATTACGCGAAAATTGGCGCGAAATAAAAAACGGGAAAAACAGAATTAAAGCGGTTGTTATTCCACCCGCGATGCCGGAAAATTAAGAAAAACGCCACAAACAATACCTAGAAACGCAACTTTGAATGGGCCGGTTTGAGCGAAAAGTTAACTTCTTAATTGCGATTTACTGGGAGAAATATCTGGCTTGAAATCTGTTGCCAGATGAGAAATAATATCATTTTGTTAGTAACGGATATTTATTTTCATCATACTATTAAATGCGTTTTAAAAAAGATCACATTCATAGCTACAAAAAAGATAAAACTAAAGTTTTATAAAATGGATTTTTGTGACAATGCAAAAATTCAATTCTATTGCTTTATTGATACTGAAAATTCCCGAACCTTCGTTGATCAAATGTTTGATAAAATTTAGCCGAATCGATTCATATACACCAAGAACTGGCCAGATTGAATTCGATTATAATAAATAACATGAATGATTTGATACGCTCATTCCAAAATTGAAATTCAAATTTATCTCAACAATAGACTAGCAAAATGAGCACCTACTCGATAACCAGAATATTCGTTTAATATCGGCCGCGAAAATTGTGAAGGGCAAAAGACTCGCAAATCCAATTTCATAAGAATTACTTGTGTAAACCAGAATGCGGGGAAAGCTGTGAACGAGGCGATTCTTATTTCCATGCGAGAATATGTGTTCCCGTTTGTTCCATTATATTTTTGGGAGTTTGAGCTTTGGTGATAATTTACGAGTACTTAGTACTAGTAATAATATAATAAAATACCAAAATCTGTCCTTGATATGCCTGACAAGAAATTTAAACATTATATTATGGAGACACTTTGTAAGAAGGCATATTATACGACGGATGATTATGTAAATGACAAAAATGCGTGGCCCGAGCCTGGTACAGTGAACTCCTAAGACTGTCATATTACTCTCTAGGTACCTACATTGTGTACTATAACTTTTTCAATGACATTTTATTAATTTATAATTTTATTAATTTATAAATTTGACATTTAATATAAATATTCAATGTATATTCGTCCACTTAAACAGTCATTTAATTGTGAGACATATGTTGTAAAGTGACGGTCTTTGGAGAAAATGCAGCAGTGGAGTTTGTTGCGCCGCCTCTTCTCCACTTTGCGCTTTGGAGGCGGTGGTAAACTTAGCTTTAAGTAATTTTATGACGTCAACTAACTAAAAAACAAGAATGTGACGATTTATAAGTGCTATTTATAAGCCAATATGAATAAAAATAATTGACTTTGACTGTGTGATAATTTACTGTAATGATACGATATTGTTTTCATCAAATACATCATGCGTAAGAAAACAAAGACACTTAGAAATATAGGTAGTTTCTTAATTGTCCCTGTTACTTAGATCAAAAACTATTGTAGCTAATTAACTTTATCTAGGAATATCTGCGAAATCACAAACGTTTTTCACAAGTTTTGTTTTATTTGAAACAGTTTTAGTTTGACAAGTTTGGGATTTTATCCAACTTCTATAACTATTGTATACCTTAAGGTTTTTATATCATATGTATTGTTTTAATAGTCAGTACACGTAACGCATTTCATAACGCGAGGTAAGCCTCCAAAAAGACGACACGCACGACGCAAATTTAATCCCATACTCCCTAAACCATCCTGAACTCAAACCATCGCGTTAAAGTTAACACCTCTCTGCATTGACGAATAAAATCAGGAGTTTACGCAAATCATCTTTTTTTTGAAGTAAAACTCCCCCGGATTAATAAATATGATAATGTAAAGTTGATGAGATTTATTTTGACCGAGTTTTGATGATTTCCATACAGAATAATAAAGGCTCTTGTTTATTGTATAACTTTTCCCCATGGCTATCACTGGATAAACACAGACAGACTTTGATTGTATGTATTATAAAAATGTGGTATTATTATTAATTATTTTTACATCCATTTTATCATTTCAAAAAATCGGTGTTACGATTACGACCCCAAACTCAAACAAAATTATTCAGCCCAGGTGAAATATTGGCTCGATTTAGTCGATCGCAGATTTAATTAAGCACTGCTAGAGTGTTAATTGACCTATAAGACACTTGACGTCAAATTGGTCAAGTGGGGGTGCGGAAAGGACAATAATGAGGGGGGGTAAAGTACCTTAGTTATGGATCTATCAACAGTGGTCTGATTTTCGTTTAAAAATTGTCGTTCTTTTTATATCACGTCATCCCATTGATGTTATAAATGTGAAAATTTCAGGATTCAACCCAAAATTCTAAAACACCATTAAGAAATTGTAATAAAATTTGATCGCCTACAAACAAGTGGGATTTGAGTAATTCCTTCCGGAGGGAGTGAATAATTGGAATAATTCGTAAATTAATTACATTTAAAAAGTTTACGCGGAAAATTCGGGGTGGCAACATCGGAGTTTGGTGTTTTCATTGACGTATTAGGTTTTGAATGGGGCAAAATTTCTTTGACCATATTTTTTATGGACAACTTCATAATTATGTGGGGTCGACACAATATGATGTCTTTTTCCATTTTATTGTTTCTCGTGCCATTTTATACAACGCTTCCTTCTTATTTATACTGTCTTTGACGTAATCCTTTGAATTAGTCTTCCCTTGGTCTTCACTATTCCTGAATCTCTTTTCTTCCATATTTAAGGCCCTTTTGTGATGGTATTCTTCCCGTCTTAACCAATGTCCACAACATACTCATTTATCTTATTTAGCTTCTCTTTTACTGATTCTATTGCATGCGTTCTCTTACTTATCATATTCATTCAGAATTTTGTCAAATCATGTTACTCTACTTCTCTATCGGCTGAAATATCGTCTGTACATAATTTCCGTTTTTTTAGAATTTCCTTCGAAGGAAAAAGTAGATGTTCAAAGTTCGTTTCTTTACAACTATAAACTACTACCTACTAACTAGTCCATCTATAAAATATTATGTTATTCTATATAATTTTTATTGTCCATATCAGCCTGACATGTCTGGATTCCTTTGAAATTGGATCTTGAACGAGTACAGCCTGATATCCACGCTACAGAGAGAAATTAGATTTGAAATACCTTTCTTATTTATTAAAACTAAATTTTTCCGGATTTAGGCAACTTTATTAGTTGGTTTTAGAGTAATAACTAGTAAAGATAATTTTGTCTATAACAAATGTAATTATTATTAGTAATGCTAAATCAATACACAGTCGCAACCATAGACCATTAACCATAAAATCTGGCGTCGCAACAGATTTTGTTGCGCTTTCACTATCATTTAGATAATTTTTACCGGACCTGTCTCTGCTTCATTCTTTCTTTCATTTTTGGCTGTGTTATAGATACTGATGACACATTTTTTCAAGTCGCCAAAAGGCATCCTGTTTCATTGAATTCAGATGTTGGGGGCAAAAAAGGTCACTTTACCCTGAAGACACGGTACCATGATACGTGACACATTTTGTGTCAATGTCACGTCAATCGATAAGTCCCAAGGCGATAGCGTGAATCGGTCGTATTCAACTGTATTATAATAGGGGGTGGCGTGGCGTATACCATTGTCCTGGTATAGGTATCGTGTTCAATTTCCTTTTGATCAATAAATATTTCTGTCTATTTAGAATAATCTTACAAACAACTTCTGTCTGCCTCTTTTTTAACTGTTGCGTTTTAAACACAATTTCTTATTGATTCGTTTCACAGAATTTGATTAAACTATCATACATATTATCACGCCTTTTTCCCGTGGGGGTTGGCAGACTAGCGATTTCCACTTGCTACAATCCTTACAGATAGATCTCTCTCGCTTCCAATTTGATTACTAATCCGGAAAAACTAATTTCAGAATAAGAAATGGGCTTTGAATTACTTACTTATACAACTTATATTTGTTAATCGTAAGATAAGAATGAACACTTCATTTGTTATAGTACCCTTTGAAAAGTTACTAATGCCTATCATACTTTGAACATTTCTTTCGAACTGAGCAGTAAATTCCAACAAATAAATTCAAAACTAAACATCTCCACTTATATCCCAGAACTATTCAATAAAGCGTTTGATAGATTCAACGATAAATAATTCATTTCGCGCGTTCAGAGGCATCCGATAATCTACGGACCATTAACCCAGTCCGACTTAGTTTTAAACTGCTGTAAATCAATTGGGACCCATCGGGACCCTCTAGGACCCACCGGGATCGAGTTATGGAGATACGTGATATCACGCGCCTTTAATTTGGGTATTATTAGACGATTCAATTCCACAATTCAATGGATGGAGCATTGGGAAATAGAATTTTGTCGCATTTGCCAAATTGAATAGATTTTTATCCAACTTTTTTCTTAAAACTTCTAGTTAACAAGAGTTGTTCTTTACACGAACACAACAATTAAAGTTGTTCTTTATACAAAGCGCTTTATATAAAATAAATTAAGCCTTGTTACACTGTGGGTTCGACGTCGCTTAATTTTCAAGATTAATTAGTTTCATCTTTGATTCATTATTGGTTTTTACTTTATTTATCACTTCATGGCTTTCTAATGGATTGTGATAAAAGTATTTATCTAACGATTCCAATAATACTGATACAGAAACTAGAAACGAAAATTGTTACATTGATAAAATTGGATAGGCTGTAACTTGAACTCAGTGTGGGTTCAAGTTTCAGCCTATCGTAATTTCCATGAGAACGAAGCACAGCAAGATACTTATGAAATAAGCGTAACAAAAAGCGTAACAAAACCGCACATCAACATGATTTACGCGCTCAAAAAGTAGCTGACAGAAAAATTATTCCCTAAATTGGGATGAGGGAAATCCAACTGGAATATTAGGATGCGTCCAACAGGTAGGGTCGCAGCCGTGGTCGATAGGGATAGGATGTGGGATACGGGTGAGATTAGGAATGTTCCGGATGGTTTTAACTATGCATCTGAATATTCAGACCTACGAGTTACGAGTTGAAGACTGTGGGCTTAGATATGAAGTTTCAGTCGATATTGATAAATCTTACTAATTTAAAACTATATTTGCCGAGCAAAATCCTATATTTATTAGTCTATTTGTCCAAATGTCGTCGTCTCGCGTTCGCGTCAATAAATATAAGTAAATTACCAAGGTTAGTTCGTTACTCGATGGAACAACGAACGCACGAACTTTCCCTCATGCGTGACGGATGAGGGCATCGAATAAGAATTTAGCTAAATTCAAAATATCATACCTACCTACATTTGAAGTTCTTTTTAATTTTTCATCTGCAAATACTCGCCTAGATTAAGAGACTGCAAATAATTATATTATTATATATTATGTTCCATAAATAAGTACACTAATATATGCCATCAATAACGGTACTGTATAAAAGTTATATACATAGGTATACGAGAATATAGTTCTGAAAGTGCGTGACGAACTCGTGCCTACTTCTGATAGTTGCAGCTTTGAAAGTTCTCTGGAAGTCTTTAGGGCTGCCCTGTTTCTTTAACTTTCAATGATCAATATTATGCTTTGTTAAGTTGTGCAAAGATAGAAGGAAATACAAAAGCCCTGTTTAATTTTAAATTTTTAATTATGAAAACTTTTGTTGTCCTGTCCATCTTAAGAGCCAAGAAATCGAACTATTAGAACATTGTCATCTTGAGTTTGTTAGATATTACTTGTTGGAAAGTGCGTTTCTTTGAGTGCTTCCTCTCAGCAATTGTTGTTTGCTTGATGCATTGATAGTTCAAAAAATGTCGAGAAAAGTACTTGTCATAAAATAACAAATGTGACTTCTACTTTTTTATTTATTTTAGGAAATCAAAGGATTAGCTGGACAGAAAGAGTAAAAAACGAGGAGGTTCTAAATAGAATAGGAGAAAAAGAAATATTATCAAAACTATTGAAAGTAGAAGAGGGAAAATGTTAGGTCACTTGATACGGCACGATGACTTCGTACGAAACATCGTAGAAGGAAAGGTAAAAGGAAGAAGGGGCCCAGAAAGACCAAGACAGAGTTACATAAGACAAATAAAGGAAAATGTTAACGTCGGGTCGTATCAGGAAGTGAAACAGTTGGCAATGAAAAGAGTAAAATGGAAGGAACTCCACCGATAAGAGCCTTGCTCTTAAATTTGATGATGAGTATACTTACAGTATAGTAGATACTTTTTTATTTATTTTAGGAATCCACAGAATAACAGAGAAATTAGTGTACAACCCGAAAATACAAACCCTGAGTTTCGATAATATGACAATCACCGCGACGAAGCTCTCAGCTCAGTACAGTTCGATCAAACTTTTCCCAACTTCTGCTTGTTTACGGTTTGTTCCCCTAAACTAAATACGTGCCATGATACTTCGTCTATTAACCCTCCTGACTTTGATAAATCTATACATCCTTCATTATAATAAATTGTTGTCCTTTGTTTTTATGGCGTGTGGACACAGATGTACGATTTTTCAAGCTTGCTTTAAACATTTATTAACCTAGCTTTATTAACTTATATTAGAAAACCGGAACATTTATCCACTTTTAGGCATTTGTTTTTCCGCTCATGTTTTTCCATATTTTGCTAATAAATAACATTTTACAAGTGATCGCGATCGAAACGATTTAAATTCTATTCTAAATGATCTATGGTAGTATTAGCCTTTAGAATTTTTCTTCTTGAATAAAATTTTTCGTAATCATTTTAGGCTGGTTCGCCATGTTTGTTAGTAAAACGTCTTGTGAAGTTGTTGTCATGTGTTGAAGTCATGTGTTGGTAACTGACACTTAAAGGATGATAAGGGTTGGATACCTGTTTTACATGCTATTGTGTTAGTTAAGTGTTAGTTAATTAAATACAGGTTTGAGTTACAATTAAGTTGCAGAATTACTTATGTTATAACGTATACAAACCTATTCGCGATCGATACAGATTTCATTCACAGTTTGCAGCCAGATATTTACATGTACAACACATAAAATTGAATTTCCGAGAGTGTTGGTTCGTGTCGCCAACTCGTGTCGAAAATATATGAGGCGAAGACCTTTATGTAAATCCGATAAATAGTTCCTTCCACTGAAAGGAGAGATATGCTTTCTATATTGGAATAGTGGGGCTAAAAATGTATGGTATCGTATCGAGCATAAGGTTCGCATTATTTTCGATCCGAGTATTTCGTCATATTTATTTTGAATTGGGGTTTCTTCACAATAAATACGCTATCATTGGAGTGAACTATTAGATTCATTATTAGATAAAATTATAACTCAGATCTAAGCCATGCTGGAGGAAGAAAGAGGTAGCCTTCTCTTAAGTCTTTAAAAAACAGCCCTTAAGTAGCAGAAAAAAATTCTGAACATTGTCGATAGTTTTAAAAACCGCACATTTCGGGAATAGCACATAGGGCGACACACAAAGTAAAAAAATGCTAGTTGGTCGTAGGGTCACTTTGGAAAGAGGGGGACATTTTGCGAAAGGGTCATTTTGCGAAAGGGTCATTCTGCGAAAGGGCCATTTTGCGAAAGGGACATTTTGAGAAAGGGCCATTTTGCGAAAGGGACATTTTGAGAAAGGGCCATTTTGCGAAAGGGACAATTTGCGAAAGGGCCGTTTTGCGACCAGGGGACATTTTGCGAAAGGGACATTTTGCGACGTAACGGAATGTTTAAAAACAATCTTGCATCCGTTTTAGATTAATCAGAATCGAGAGTATTGCAATACAAAACAGCAAAAACGCCAATTTTATTTCAATTTTTTAAACTGAAAACCTAGCGAGGAGTGTGGAAAATGCTCGATGTTTAAAATGTGTTTCATTTTTATTTTCTGACACTATTTCAATATAGGTATCCATCATTTTAAAATGTATTTTGCTCCAAACAAAAAAGGCTGATTCATGTTCAAAACTGTGAATAAGAAATCGATTGATAGTTGATGTTGATGAAGTACCTACGTACGAGTAGGAAGTTTTTACAAAGACGCATAGTGTTTTTTATAAACCAAATGCCATTGCTTTTAATAAAAAACACCTTTATTATTTATCCGACTGCTAGGAAATATATACATACTAGCTTTTGCCCGCGGCTTCGCCCGCGTGAATTTCCCACGGGAACAGTGCTTTTTCCCGGGATAAAAAGTAGCCTATGTATTCCAGGTCATTATCTACCTCTGTACCAAATTTCATCGAAATCCGTCCAGTAGATTTTGCGTGATTGAGTAACAAACATCCTCACAAACTCACAAATTCACAAACTCACATCCAAACTTTCGCATTTATAATATTAGTATGGATATAAAAAAAATATTTTAGAAAAATGCGTCGTATACCAATTAAACTTTTAAAATACTAACTTTCGCCCGCGGCGTCGCTTGAACAAACCAACAAACAAACAAACTAACTTTCGCATTTATAATATTAGTTAGGATTCCTCTAAATTTCTGATAATTGCGCGCATTTGTCGTAAATAGAAACGTATTCCATCTTCCCTCTAAATAGAAACCATAACAAGATAAAGTAGTCGGCAACTGTAATAAATTGCAATCAAAGAGCTGTAAGTGGTAGGTACTAGATAAGTCAGAGGGAAGATAGCGTATCGCCAATTACAGCAAAACCCTGTAGCTGACAGGCAGCGGCAATTCTATCGCGAAACTTAATTTTCATAGATATTACCTTCTTCGTGGCGACTGATTGGCTCAGCTGAAGGTCATTTTGCAAAATACCTATTGTAGATCGTGATAGAGATTATAAATTCAAGATTTTAGACGCCGTGCTTTTGGAGATAAGAGCCAATTTTTATCGAATTGTATTGACCATACACCGCAATCAATTCTTTGCTATTACCGGAGGATAGAACTTCTTGCATTGATTGTAAAGCGTCTAATTATATATGAATTCGTGAATTGGACATTTTTAGATTTATTTTATAGAATAGTAGGCAAACGAGCATGCGGGTTGCCTGATGGTGAGCAATCACCGCAGTCCATAGACACCAACGACCCCTTAAAAGGTAACTGATGCGTTAAAATGGCTGTGACACTTATCACAGGTAGGTGTATTGGAAATTCTACGAATTAGACAAATAGGCAAATTGAGACTGCAACATAGATTAACATGATCCAAATTCATTATTTGTTTATCAAGGTACAATTTTGCATCGCTCATTTCGAGATAAGCTACTAACGTAATATAAGATTATCCAAAAATTCCTTCCTTCTCGTGAATTTCATAATGTCACGCCGACGAAGTTTCGTTAAAATCTTCTAATTACAGATTAAGCGATGATTAATTGCTGGACGAGAAAGAATTTGGGCTTTTGTCTTTAGCAAGTATCTTTTTAAACAGAAATATGATTTCAAAAATGCCTTTGATTTCTTTATAATTTAGTTTGTTCAAAACGACTTTGTAATCATTCCAAATTATAGTAATGTAATTTATACGTATGAGTATATGTACTTATCGTCATAAATGGATTTTGTTACTTCTCTCTCAGCCGAAAGACGTCTACTGCTGGACAAAGGCCTCCCGCAAGGATTTCCACAACGACCGGCCCTGCGCTTCCCGCATCCATACGCGTCTCGCGACCTTCACCAGGTCGTCGGTCCACCAAATGGGAGGCCTGCTACTACTACTAGGATTTTGTTACTTATTTGTTTTTATTCAACGGAAAAACAATTAAAAATTGTTCCTTCCGTTGAAGGGATTGTACGTGTATTCAAAGTAAGCGAAGCCGCGAGCAGAGACTAGTTTACAATAATTTTATCTTCTCAAAAATGGCAAGATAGTTCACCACATGGGGTCTCTTTCAATGATCTCGTATCGATATTGTATTTTTTTCTTATATTTTTTTATTCGTCGGGACAAAGGGCTGACACGGCTTCCCACCATCCTCGATCTGCCCGTTGCGACATTGGCATTTGACAATATAAGTATATTTGTGAATTGCGATAATTGATATCGCACATTTGACCAGTGTGTGTTGCCAGTAATGCCATACGGAACAGAGACGTGGTCGCTTACTATGGGCCTCATAAGAAGGCTCAAGGTCACCCAAAGGGCGATGGAGTGCGCTATGCTCGGAATTTCCCTGCGTGATCGAATCAGAAATGAGGAGATCCGTAGGAGAACTAAAGTAACCAACATAGCCCGCAGAATCGCGAAACTTAAGTGGCAGTGGGCGGGGCACATAGCTCGTAGAACAGATAGTCGTTGGGGCAGAAAAGTTCTCGAGTGGCGACGACGAACCGGAAAACGTAGTGTTGGCAGGCCTCCCACTCGGTGGACCGACGACCTGGTGAAGGTCGCGGTATGCGCATGGATGCGGGCATTGCGGGCAGCGCAGGACCGGTCGTTATGGAAATCCTTGGGGGAGGCCTTTGTCCAGCAGTGGACGTCTTTCGGCTGAGAGAGAGAGAGATATCGCACATGCACACTACCTCACTATACTGCCCTGTTAATTGTTTTACCTCAATTATACACTTTTGTTTTTGTTTGTTTGTAGACAAACTTCTTGTTTCAAGCAACAAGGACTTCCACGCGCGGTCTTTAATCCATGTTGCTCTACGTTTTTATGGTATTGGAAATCGCAGGTAAAAAAAAATATAAATAAATAAATAAATATAAATATATACGGACAAATCACACAGATTGAGTTAGCCCCAAAGTAAGTTCGAGACTTGTGTTATGGGATACTAACTCAACGATACTATATTTTATAACAAATACATATATAGATAAACATCCAAGATATAAGTAGGTACCTACCTATATTTTTGCTGTTAACATTCAATTAGATTAATTTATTTATGAAGCACTTTTGTACATTCTTTTTGTAAAATAAATATTATTATATGATAACGTAAAATAATAAATTTAATTATAAATTAATAAATTTAGTCATTTTATTTTATTTGGTAATTTAATTTAGTCATTTTATACTCTATAAGTCAATTCAATCGCAAAAGTGTAGTGCCTCGTAAAAGGTGGTATTCCTCAGAGCACTAATTGGAATAACTCCGATTTCAATAGAACCTAGGTGTTCCTCTAAGTCCGTCATCGATCAATATTTATCATACAAAAAATATTCAAGAAATGAACTTTTTTTGTATAAAATCTAATCGGTATCCAAGAGATACCTAGCTAGGTGCTATATAGGGGTAGGGGCTATTTGGATCATTACTCAGTGAGGTCCTCTATAAAATTCTAACACTAACCAGTGTAGCATTAAGTTTTTTTACTCTTGTGAAAGCCAACAATACAATAAATTGTTGCGCATCTACACATTTTAACACAGTATCTGAAACCATTTGGTCAATTCGTAGATTCTCGGCACATTCCGTATGTGATACGAATTTAATGAATCGAATTGTAGGACCTACGCTTGAAGGCTTATTTATTCTGCACAAGACTTCGTTGCTCTTGAATTGAAATCAACTACATTATTTTTCTTTTTCAGGATTCCTTGGTTTCGCCATGTCAGTCTGACTGATCATAGTTTAACTGAATCGTTTGGCAACAATGAAACAAAAGAAGGTTCAAATGAAAATAAGTAAGTATATCAATATCTGTAATGATACACATATGAAACAATGTTTTCATAAATTTAATTGTTCTCAATAAAATATTTGTTTACTGCATGAAATATCTATACATTTATCTATTTAATATCCTAGAAAAATTAAATATTTGTATGAATCTGATTTGCGGTTTCGAGTCAATTTAAAACGAAAAATAAATTTATACATACGGTTTAATACGTACGTTACGGTAAAATTTTGTGGAGCATTATTTGATTTATTTGGTGATTTATAACTTTTAAAAATTTCAGGCTGATTTCTCTAAAGCTCCATTAAAACTTTTACTGGGTGCATTAAAAAGTCATAAAAGCATTCAAGTGGTCCCATATGTTGCCTCTTGAGAGGCGAACAGAACAACGGTCTTTCAAGATTTATCAAAATTTTAATGTGAAATTGTATAAGTGAAAAAAATGGTTAAAAAAATGTTGTTACTTCTGCAATGTAATTTAGTAGTTTGAAAATAATAAAATAAACGAATAGGTCTTTAACATAAAAAAATGACTTTTCAAAACGTTCCATTATACGTATGAAAGCAAAGTTACAGATGAAAGCTAGTTATTAATAAAAATATGTGTTGAATTACGTGACACCATAATACAGTTATAATTTTAATGTTTATTTTATTATAAAAATCATTTCGAAAACAAGTGCTCGAGTATAATTGTGATTGCTCTACTTAATTTCTTCAAAACTAATGGATGTTAATTTTATCAAATATAATAAAATTTTCCTTTCAAGCTTTTATCATTTAGCATGCAACATTCAACGCCGGCTTTTTCATTCAATCTCGTGAATATTCTCCAAATATTCCTAACATTTGACACATTAAAATATCTCTAGCTTTTATTGTTGGAAAGCACGAACATAAGTAAATTTAAGTTATTAAACGATAACTTCATAAATTCACAGCTGACTCAGCAGTCACTAAACTATATAAACCGACAGAGGAAAAATATTTCTTCTAACAAAAAAATCACGGAAAATCCCCCTGAACAAACCTGAATTTCGGTACAATAACATTTAAAACTAAAACCAAAGGCTTCCAGCAAAACACAGACGTACACGGAACTTCACTTTTCCAAAGGGGCGACGCGACCTACCCCTTCGGCGATCTGAGGGCTACTGAATAGACTGACTGAGAAATGCCGCAGCCTTCGCACCCTCTACCCCACCCTAACAAAAATGCACATATTAGAAGAAAAAATAGTAAGGTATGCGGAGACCCGGTGCCTTGAAGATGAATGGTGCTTATAATCGCTTTCGAAATGTGTTCTGTTTTTTACATTCTTAATACTGTTTCCAGCTGAAAACCAGCGTTGTAGTTTATGCCACAACATGAAGCTGAGCTGTAAACTTTTCAGCAGTGTTCTCCTTGTTTAGTATAAGAATAATTGTATGTTTTTTGTGCCGATTAAAGAATTTTCTTTCTTCTTTCGTTCTATCTGATAGTTTAGTGGCTATATTTATACTAATTCAGCTATGTAACGGTCACTGGGTTAAAAGTTACTTTATGTATCTTAAAATGTAATTTCTTTTTTTTTATAATATGGGTTTGCTCTTGACCACAATCTTGCCCGAGGACAGAGATGAGGTCTACGGTGTAGCGAGCTTACCCAGAAGCAGCCTATTCACTCTGGTTTTGAAGAGATATAAGAATATTCATTTCTTGTGTGTTAATAAAGTATTCTTGTTGTTATTGTCTCCCATCCCCATCCCCATCTCTTCCCGTGGGTGTCGTAAGAGGCGACTAAGGGATCTAAAACACCGGATGATGGGCAGCAGCATCTTTCCGCGTACTATGACATCACACTGCGATCGCCAACCCGCATGCCAAGCGTGGCGATTACGGCAAAACCCCCCAAAAAATATGGTTGATACACCCACAACACGGCCCCTAGTCCCCGGCGGCCCCGCTATCCCGGACTCTGGTAGCGGTCACGGTAACGGCGGGGCAGGGGGTGCTAAGAATCCCCGGCAGATGCCAGGCTACCAACCCCGACGACCCTTGGCCCTGGCAACTTACAACACATGCACACTGCGGACCGACGAGAAACTCGCTGGAGGAAGAATTGAGCAGGTTACGATGGGATATTGTAGGATTATGTGAAGTCCGAAGAGAGGGGGAGGACACCATGATCCTCAAATCCGGAAACCTGCTCTATTTCCGGGAGGGCGAACAACTGTCCCAGGGTGGTGTCGGGTTTATCGTCCACAGGTCCCTCGTCAACAACGTGGTCCAGTTCGAGAGTGTTTCGGCGAGGGTAGCGTACCTTGTACTCAGAATCACCAAACGGTATTCGTTGAAGGTAATACAAGTATACGCACCGCCTTCATATCGCTCCGACGACGAGGTAGAGACTATGTATGAGGATATTTCTAGAGCCATACATAGCTCCCAGGCCCACTATACCGTTGTGATGGGGGACTTTAACGCGAAACTGGGCAAACGAAGCGATGATGAGCTGAGAGTGGGGAATTTTGGATATGGAACGAGGAATGCACGTGGTCATCTGCTGGCCGGCTTTATGGAGAAGGAGGGCCTCTTTATGATGAACTCCTTCTTCAAAAAGCCAAAACAGCGAAAGTGGATATGGTTGCATCCTAATGGCGTTACAAAAAATGAGATTGACTTCATCTTATCGACGAAGAGGCACATATTCAATGATGTCTCTGTGATCAATGCCGTAAAAACAGGAAGCGAACACCGATTGGTAAGAGGCACATTGAATCTTAGAATAAAACTCGAAAGGTGTCGACTGATGAAGTCTACGCTCCGACCAGCGCCTATCCAGCTCCAAAACCCCGAGAGCTTTCAGCTCGAGCTGCAAATCGCTTCGAATGCCTGGGAGACTGCGAAAATCTGGACGATTATAATGACAGGTTTGTGCAAATTGTCCAAACAGCTGGGTCTAAGGCCTTCAAAACCCGCTGTTCAAAAGGAACCAAAAGATCTCGGACCTCACCAACAAACTCATGGAGGAAAGACGAAACTTGGTTCTGCAGTCCTCTGACGATGCTGCTCAGTATCGACGTCTAAACAGACAGATCTCCAAGTCCCTAACGCGCGATTTACGCCAATTCAATACTGACCGTATTGAAGAGGCGATTAAGCGAAATAAGGGCTCAAAAGTGTTTGCAAGGGATCTGTCTGTTGGTCAAAGCCAACTGACCAAGCTGAAGACTGAGGATGGCAGAATCATTTCGTCGAAGCCAGAGCTGTTGGAAGAGGTTGAGAAGTTCTACGGACAATTATATACCAGCGTACGCGCACCTGTCAGTAATCTGGCCAAAGATCCAAGAGCCAGATTGACCCGACACTACACCGAAGATATCCCGGACGTCAGCCTATACGAAATTAGAATGGCTCTCAAACAGTTAAAAAACAATAAGGCACCGGGTGATGATGGAATCACGGCTGAGCTTCTGAAAGCAGGTGGAACACTGGTATTAAAAGCTCTTCAGAAGCTATTCGATTCCGTCATACTCGAGGGACAAACGCCTACGGCATGGCACAGAAGTGTGGAGGTACTTTTCTTCAAAAAAGGCGACAAAACCTTATTGAAGAATTATAGGCCTATCTCACTTCTGAGCCATGTCTACAAACTGTTTTCGAGAGTCATTACGAATCGTCTCGCTCGCAGGTTCGACGACTTCCAGCCTCCCGAACAAGCCGGTTTCCGAAAAGGCTTTAGTATCGTAGACCACTTACATACGCTGCGGCAGATTATACAGAAGACTGAGGAGTATAATCAGCCCTTATGCTTGGCGTTTGTGGACTACGAGAAAGCCTTCGATTCGATCGAGACCTGGGCTGTGCTACAGTCTCTCCAACGGTGCCAAATTGACTATCGATATATCGAAGCGCTGAAGTGTTTGTACGAAAACGCCACCATGTCGGTCCGTCTCCAGGATCAAGGCTCGAAACCTATCCAGTTGAAGCGAGGGGTGAGACAGGGAGACGTTATTTCTCCGAAACTGTTCACCGCCGCCCTGGAAGATGTCTTTAAGCTTCTGGACTGGAGCGGATCAATATCAACGGCGAGTACCTCACTCACCTTCGATTCGCTGACGATATCGTAGTCATGGCTGAGACCTTGGAAGACCTAGGCACAATGCTCGATGGCCTCTGTAGAGCCTCTCAACAAGTGGGTCTAAAAATGAACATGGATAAGACGAAAATCATGTCTAATATCCGTGTCGCACCCACTCCTCTAAAGGTTGGAGACTCTACACTCGAAGTTGTTGACAATTACGTATACCTGGGACAAACAGTTCAGTTAGGTAAGTCCAACTTCGAGAAAGAGGTCAACCGTCGAATCCAACTCGGCTGGGCAGCGTTCGGGAAGCTTCGCGATATCTTCTCGTCCAAAATACCGCAGTGTCTCAAGACTAAGGTCTTTGACCAGTGTGTGTTGCCAGTAATGACATACGGAACAGAGACGTGGTCGCTTACTATGGGCCTCATAAGAAGGCTCAAGGTCACCCAAAGGGCGATGGAGCGCGCTATGCTCGGAGTTTCCCTGCGTGATCGAATCAGAAATGAGGAGATCCGTAGGAGAACTAAAGTAACCGATATAGCCCGCAGAATCGCCAAACTTAAGTGGCAGTGGGCGGGGCACATAGCTCGCAGAACAGATAGCCGTTGGGGCAGAAAAGTTCTCGAGTGGCGACCACGAACCGGAAAACGTAGTGTTGGCAGGCCTCCCACTCGGTGGACCGACGACCTGGTGAAGGTCGCGGGTTGCGCATGGATGCGGGCAGCGCAGGACCGGTCGTTGTGGAAATCCTTGGGGGAGGTCTTTGTCCAGCAGTGGACGTCTTTCGGCTGAGAGAAGAAGAAGTTGTTATTGTAATTTAACTATGAAAGCTTGGATTCTAATGTTAAAATTAAATTTGATATAGGTAAATTTGACTCTGATTTTGTTAGCTATTCTTAGGATTCTAATTAAATTCACCTTGAAAACTGGAATGCCAGCGTCATTTCTCGAATTCTTCCTGTCCAATTAGACACTTCTGTTTACGTTTGCCTGAAAACTATTTAAAATAAAATGTAAAGTTACTGAGAATTCCTTTCACAATATAATTGTAGCTATAAAATTGTTATGTGGCTGAGAAACTAGTTTAAATAGTTAAGTTTAGTAGTAATAGTTAATAAATAGTTAGAAATAATGATTGTTTTCATTTTCAACATGGTTCTCAAACACGTTTTTAACAAAGTTTTCAACAACAGCCGCTTATTTCAAATTCCATGATTAATATTTTTCATTCCCTTTAATTTCTGATGCAATCATACAACATTAATGCAGAGCTCATGTCAGTCAATTTATATTCATTTGTTTATTTATTGTGTTTATTGTAAATAAAAAAAATATATAAAAAAGATGACTAACTATAAATACCTATAACACAGAGTTGTGGAAGGAAAAGACCTTGTGCCACAATCCAATATAAAATGGGACATAGTAAGCAAGAAGAAGATTGTATTTGATTTAACTCTTATTCTTCATATCGCAATTCTCGATGACAACAACAAAAACTAGTCAAAAACGTCAAACAACTCAAATTCCAGTTGACTATACAACTAAACAGAAACCGGCTGCTTGAAAAGAGCTCTTAAAACATCTTTAAAACGCATAAAGCTCGCTAAAATTCCCCACTAAAAAGGTTGAAAGCTTTAAATTTGTATGGTTCCTAATACTCGGTAATCTCGCCATCACTTGAGAGGCTCAAGTTGGAAGTAATGGCATCTTCACTCATCCAAAAACTTGGCTTTTTGTCCACAACTTAGTCCGCACCTGTGGATTGGACATAGAGTTTTGTGAAGCACTTGATAGAAAGACAGTGATATTTTTACTTTATACCTCATAGCTAATACACGTTAAATAAATAACTTTGTGAAATAAAGCCGAAAAATTGACATGACTTAGCAAAAAAGAGAGCACATTCATTTTATTTATTCAACCATCTAAATTGCACAATCCATCAGACTTTCAAGAATAAAAATTGTTTAAAAAAAAACATCATGTACGCAAACGCAATCAATTTACCAAATACATACATGCCGACAGTTATTCATTTGTAGAAAAAAATTCTGTGATATACTGCATTTGATGAATATTTTCTTGAATCAATCATAATGTATATTGCGTATATTTTGTAGTTTGAAATTATATTGATTTTAAAATATGCACGCTTTTAAAAGAATTTAAAATTTGAAATAAATAATGGCTCCTCTACAATTTAAGTGCTACAATTCTATGGCAGAACAGGGAGGGATCTAGGATTATCTTCTTTTAGAATAGGGTCGTAATTAATCTTCTCAATTGAAACTGCGGAGAGCGAACTATTTTTCATTTGCTCTGAATGGCGGTAATGTTTACACCCTCAGACTTAACTCAAAGAACAGTACTCTGAAAAGAAAATGTTGAAAAGTTTTTCAAATTTTATTAAGGCCAGTCTCAAAGGCAATTTTTATTTGATACTTCAAAGTCACTAAAATACTATACGTACTACTAGTAGTAAATATTTAATTTTTAGTAGGCTCTAGAGGGAATCCTTGGGGAGGCCTTTGTCCAGCAGTGGACGTCTTTCGGCTGAGAGAGAAAGAGAGAGACAGAGAGAGGCTCTAGAGCACAGACCACCCTTAAAAATTAAATATTTAAAGAAAATGATATGATATTGATAAAGTCAATCAACGTAGGCTAAAATGTAATAAAATGCCAATGGATAAACAAAAGCCTGCGTCATGGTAAGCGGTTATGGAAAAAATGCATTCTAAACATTTTTGTATGCAAATAAATAGCTGCTTTCTTATTTTTAAAACTTTTGACATTTCACAGAGATAAACACTCGAATAACGAGACGTTTCCGGAATCAGAAGTAAAGCAAATGTTTGTAGAAACGTATATTGGAAGTTCCCGAGCTCCAATCTCATTTCGCCATTCACCGGTGCCGCCATCCTATTCCAAGTGCAACTCTTTATTGACAGCAATATTTTAAGTGTTTCTTTCGAAGTGGAAAACAAACTAAGAAACCTGTAAACGTGGAGGGTTTAAATTGAGATTAGTTAGGCACAAGGGACTAAAGACTTCATATCGCGTCAATTGCTGTTATATTGTGTTACATTTATTTTATAGCAATTACTTTTAAAAGATCAATGCGATTGTAATATTGATAAAGAAGTCTTTTAAAAGAACTGAATTCTTTATTTTTAATTGCTACTTTTTGATAAGGATAAAAAAATCAAATTAAGAAAATTATATCTCATCTTAATTAACTTCTGTCTTATTTTTATATTAAACGAACAAAAGATGGTGTTGTGATTGATTGACTTTTGTAAATTTTTGTTACTCAAAAATAGTAACAGAACTAACTAGGCGAAGATCCAACCAAATTTAAAAATTCGCATCCACACAATTCGGTTTTAAAATTGAATATCCAATTTCAAGGATATTTAAAGTGAATATTCTAACGAAACGGTCTGAAAGAGATTATTTCCATTCCAAAGTTTTCAATAAATCTGTTCTGGATTTTCAATAAATCCTATACTCTGACAGCAAATGCATTTTCTGTATTCATAACTCCATGAATAGTTTTAAAAAATATTTAGTTTTGTTTGATTTATACTTTAAAAAAAATAGTCTCGGCTCCACTGACTATTTGCACCATTGAGCAGTACAATCAATAGCGAATCGACTTACTCAAATTGTAGTTTTGTCTACCAGATTGAAGGACCATGCAAGGAAACTTGTGTAGTTGACCGTACAATCGACGTAAACGAAATATTACGCTTCGATTACTTTGTTTATATCAGAACTAGCTGGCGCCCGCGGCTTTCGCTCGCGTTAATTCATTCTTAGCGGATGCCTACGTCATAATATCTACCTGCATGCCAAATTTCAGCCCGATCCGTCCAGTAGTTTGGGCTGTGCGTTGAAAAAAAATCAGCTGTTCCATACATTTTGGGCGAATAGGTAAAATGTATGGAACAGTTGATTTTTTCTTTGAATTTCAGAGGCGGTCCCATACAAAAAGTTGCTCATATTCATGAGTACTTTCACCCCTAGAAAGGATGCAGGTGTTTACCCAAACACACTGTATATCAGAATACAATTAATCCTAATTTAAGTTTTTTTTCGTTAAAGTAAATATCAATTTACTTTAACGAAAAAAACTTAAATTAGGCTTAACTATGGCTTTTTGTATCAACAAAAAGCCATAGTTTGTTTCCGAAGAAAACTTAACGCGACTGAAACCGCAAGCAAAACTTAGTATGCAAATAGTGCATACCAAAGTCACGAACAAAACCAAGCTACTTATGATTCATTCAACAAACCTTGAACTCAACCTCAATGAGACCTAAAAGTAAAAGCAACAACTCAAATTCACATCAGTCAGGTAAGGAAATGAATACATTTGACGAACTAAACACTTTGTTGCTGCTTTCAATGGATAAGAGACCAGCCTTGATCATAAATCAGACTTTTATGTTAAAACCTCAAACGAAAGTAAACTCTAAAAAGTAAACACGTAGAGATGAAAATCCTGGCAGAGAATGTACACTTTGTATCTTTCGAAGAGTCAAGAATGCTATTGAGAAAAGGGGTGCTCAAGATAAGACCTTTATCGGTGCATAAAGTATGTTATTATGAAGTTTGGCTTTATAGTAGTGCCCAATAATGTTGGGAATTTGAAGAAAAGTAATAAATAGAAAATTGTTTGGGAACTTAAATATTATCAATTTAAACTTTTAGAAGAAAAATTGAGAATACTTGTTACTTACATAAATTTATATCTAAATAGTATCTAAAATAACATGTTACCATAAATGGTCTTCATACACTGGTTTGATCAGACAGATATCTGTATATTTGACAATTACCTGAAACAAAAATAAAGAATAATTAAATAAAAAACATCAAATTATTTATCGTAGAAAGAGATCGTTAAATGTAATCCGAACGCCTTTTAATCGTATACTCTATACTTTAAAACAATTTGGTTAGTGAATGAGCGTACAGTTTTAGATTACCTAGACGATCAGAATTTAAATATTTTGAAACAACGTACATAATAAATTTTTTCGTTTTTGTTAACACTTTAACACTCTAATAGTAACCATAAACATAGTCTACGATCGACCGACGACCTATGACTAATCTATGCCTATATCGATATAAACAATTAATTTACATAATACATTTCAAATGGTCGTAATCGTTTGCAAAAGGTTAGGAGTTGAGAACCTATTTGATTTTGAGATACTGAAAACGAGGTCTAATGGGGCCAACGTTGATCGTAAAGCAAGATAACAATATAGTAAATAATCATAAATTTTGACTAAAGGGCCTTAGTATAAGCATTTTTAAGAATTATATAATAACTAGCTGTCGCCCGCGGCTTCGCCCGCGTGAGTTTCGCTTAGATAAAAAATCTCTCTTGGAGCTTTTCATCAGATGTTCCAGATCTTCAATTTTTATACGTCAGCAGAAAATGCTCATCAGGTTGAACGACTTTTATTAAGGCGCCATTTCCATATATGTTACTAGTATAGCTGGTCTCTTGCAGTTCTTCATCAGATGTTCCAGATCTTCAATTTTTATACGTCATCCAGAAAATGCTCATCAGGTTGAACGACTTTTGTTAAGGCACCATTTCCATATTTCTTATAGTTTAGCTGTTCTGCTATGGTTCTTCATCAGGTATTCCAGTTTTCAAAATCAATTATAGCCTATATGTTGCCCAGGCTTAATAGCTATACAACAAAAAAGTTTCATTCAAATCCGTCCAGTAGTTTTTGCGTGAAACGCGTACATACATATACAGACAGACAGACAGACAGACAGACAGACAGACAGACAGACAGACAGACAAGGAAATTCCAAAAAATGTTTTTTGCTTTCTATTATTCTTTTTAAGTGTCCCTCTATCCATTTCAGTCAAAAATACTAAATGTACGAACAAAATATTTTTACTGTTTTATTATATGTATAGATATTCATTCAATTGCTCCATAATCTAGCTCCGTAATTTTTTTTATTTTTCTCCAAGTACATTTAGTTACAACTGTTTAATAGTAGATTTTTTTTACCGATCGCAACATGTTGAGAACTGGTGCCTGATATAGGCAGTGCCTATACTAGCATTACGATCTGTTGTTAATTCAATAATTCAAAGGTAAACTAATAACGGAAGAACTAAACAAAAAGATCAAAAATGACTGTGTATGTGGACAATGTATATTCGTCCATACACAGTCGACTAATT